>RCHQ01000007.1:0-467847 GCA_003676415.1 Plasmopara muralis
TGAACACGAGGCCACAATTAACCTCGGGGCATCAGGTATGCCGACGAAGAAGTCGCTCAAGAAGATAGCAGGCAAGATTTACAGTATTTTAAAGTAGATAATTAAATTTAATTTAACCGTCTTGCTCTTCCTTTGCATATAAGAGCATCGAGCGTACCCCTAAACACCCTCAGCGCGAGCGATGATGTACCATGTAATACATGAGATGTACTACATGGTACGTCATCGCTGTCTAATCGTGATTATTTTGTCCAATCAAATTATGAATTTTTGGTGGTTCCTCATAAATTCATTGTTGATGCTTTAAGGACAAAGTTTTGCCCAACCTGTAAGAAAGCTAGCTACAAGTTGAAAAAGTCGAGACTTCCTGCATTATCCTGACGAATAGCGATCTTGTTGATGACGACTGCATAAGCCAGCGGCTTTGTAGTAAGATTGGCTCTGGCACCAAATGCAGCTTCAGCGCGAGTGATCGCACGTGGCGAGAATGCAAATGCTTCAGGAAGAGCTGATGCAATTGCAGTCTTGCATGGTTCTAGATCTTGATAATGGTCGAAATGAGAGACCCATCCGTGGCAACCATCACCGCTGTCTCCACGTGCGCATTTCCTCATTTCAAATGTTGCTATCGTGTCACAAACTGTACCGACCGCAACTTGACCTTGCCAATTTGGATTGAAGCGGAGGACCAGAAAGGGATCGTCAATTCGCCTGAGCTCTTTCTCAAGAACATTTACAGGAAGAAAGTGCGGGTCCGATGCGCTGCTTCTTTCACTCGCGCAGGTGCCGTTTTTATCGGTTCTTGACGCATTTACGTGTAGTCAAGATCAAGCATGATTAAATGGTTGATTCTCGCCATTCGCCGGCACCGAAGTCATATGCGTCACCTTCCATGGTGTTATTGCGGTGAATGACCAAGCGAATGGGAAAGGGAAACCAAGTTGGAAAGAAACGTGGTGAATACACTCAGTCCGCTCCTCGTCTGCTCCTCGTCCGCTTAACCTGTGCATAAAACGGCATCCAGAGTAGTCCTAGACACCCTCACAAACAGCGATGGTGTACACCATATTCTATTATATGATGTAATGAAAAATGATAGGGGCAAAATAAAGTTACGTGGTGAAAGAATAGTGCTAAAGTTTGATAATTAAGTTTTTTTTTTAAATGGTAACCTTGTAGCTCCCACACATCCTTTGGATACGGTCTTGACGATTTTGATCCGTCACCATCGCCTGCCTCTTATCGTTAGACTCTAAAACCATAAATTGAATCCTTGCATTTTACGCTCGAACGTTATGCTTGGCAAATCCATCAATGCTGTCCCCTCGAAAAACTTGACAACGATTGCGTCGCATTGTCGTTCTTGTTGGCGATTCACGACTTGTTTCCACGCCTGTTTACGAGTACAGGCGATGACTACATGATATGCGGCAGCTAACGCGTCTTCACGATCAAGCCTATCCAAAGCTTGCATCTTCAAGATTGCGCAATAAACCACGCATGTTCACAGAACGGTGCGAGTAAACACTCTCATTATCAAATATTATAGATTTCATCTCCGTCGCGTATTTTTGAAAATTTCCACCAATGTCGAATTGATCGACCTCCTTCGCAATGGATATACTGGTAGGCGCGCGCGTTGCTTTTGGCGCCGGCAAAACCGGTATCGTCCGCTTTGTCGGTGAGACAGACTTTGCCAGTGGTGAGTGGGTGGGGATTGAGCTCGAGCGACCCGAGGGGAAGAACAATGGTGAACTCAATGGCCGCGTTTACTTTACGTGCGCGCCCAATCACGGTCTGTTTGTTAAAAAGTCAATGGTTCGAACGGTATTATCGTCTTCTTCTGGCGCTATCAAGACACCACTGAGTCAGCGAGTCTCAGGCACGGAGTCGTCTGTCTCCAGTGGCTCTCGACTCTCGGGGCAAAAGACACGATCGTCATTAAGCACACCAAGCAGCAAATCCAGCATACCCATCGCGTCAGTGGCTAGATCGAGGCTCTCGCTAGACAAACGGTCGTCGGTAGGAAGTGCTACGTCAGGAAGTCTCGTAGCGTCGGATGACCAGCTAGCTGAGGCGAGAACGCGTATAACAAAGCTGGAAGAAGAGCTAGAGCAAAAGAATCGCCATGTGGAACAGCTAAGACAGAGTGTGGTTGTCATGAAGGAACTCGCATCAGCTAATAGCAAGAAGATCAAGGTGCTGGAAGCGCAAGGTCATGAAGAGAGTGATGCGATGGGTACCGAAGAAGCTCAGACTCAGAGTGAAGCTGAAGGAGACGAGACGATGCATGAAACCATCGCACTGGATGCCGATGGAGCCATGGCTCCGCAGGAACAACTGGCGCGGCAGGTTGAAAGCATTCGGGAAGAAGCCGAAGATCATGTACGCTCTGTGCGTGCAGAGTTTGAAGAGCACATTGCCGAGCTACAAGGCGAACACGAGGAGCAGCTGGATGAGCTTCGGCTTGAAAATGCTGCGCAAGCGTCGGACATCAAGTCGCTTGAGGCAGAAGTAGCACAACAGAAGACGCGCATTGCAGCGTTTACGACTGCAGAGCAAAAGAAGGCAGAAGACGTGGCATTGGCCCTGGCCAAGGCGAGTTCAGGTGCTCGTAAAGTGGAAACTTTAGAGAAACAGGTTGCAGAGTTGCAAGACATGGTTGAATTGATGACGTTGGAGAAAGAAACGGTGGAAATGGATCGAGAACTTGCAGAGGAACACGCTGAAGACCTGCAACAGGAAATTGAAAAGTTAAAGGCTGCGATGGCGCTGTCGGCAACGACCGGACCGGCTTACGCAGAAGGATCATCAGGAAATGCTGGAGACTTGACGGATGAGAACAACAAGCTTCGAGCAGCGGTCAAGATGCTGCACGAGCGTGCGTCAGAGGAGAAGGCAGAGTTGAGCAAGAAACTCCGGCAAGCACTACGGGAAAATGCTGAGCTTGTGTCGTTGAGGGAAGAGGTGGAAGAGCTGGTACGTCAATGAATAATTAGCAGCTACAAGGGCTGTTGACAACCTTTTGTATGGAACTTATGTTGTAGAGTGCAAAAAAGATCAAGTTGGAAAGCGAAGTCGAGGATTTAAAGGAGATGCTAGATCTTGCGAACGCATACGAAACGATGGTGGAAGAATTGACTGAGAAAAACTTGAATCTTGGTGAAAAACTTGCCGAGCTTGAGACTACCGTCCAGTCACTCGAGTCATTGCGTGAAGTGGACCAAGAAATGGAACATCAACATACTGAATATGAGGTGGAACTGCGGGCTGAAATAAATTCCCAGCGAGCGACACTACAGGATCTAAAACAAGCAACTCTGGACCAAAGGACGGCAATTGAAGACAAAGAGCGCACAATTGCTCGCTTTCGTGATCTCGCTCACAGCCATCGCGAAGAGATCGCGCAACTTAAAGCAAAGCTTCGTGCTGAGACTGGAACAGTCGAGTCACTTAAAGATACAGCACACTCGGCGCTAAATCAATCGATGGGTTTGCGTGCATTGGTTGCAGCTGCGCGTGAGCACGAAACGGAGGCAGCACGACAAAAGATCATTGCTGAACAAGCACGGATTGAGAACTTATTCTTGCGTGCTGTGGTACCCAGCTCGATATTCTCCGAGACTGACCAAAAGGTTCTTCGCGTTCGATTGACACTGGGTCGCATTGCTGGCAAGTCGGACATTTTAGTGCAACACTTGAAAAAAGAGTTGGATAGTGTTGCACAACAGCTACATCCCAGTAGCCAACCAAACGACGACAAAGAAGAAAGTGCTCCCATAGTGGGCGTGATTGCTGGGCAGCTTGGTCTAGGGGGCAAACTTGCGGCGGTCTCATTCCAAGCAAAGGAGGATCTCTTTATGCTTGAATGCCACTTGACTACCGAAGAGGAGTTTGCACAAGGATGCTCAGCACTCGATACGTCGCAGACGACAGCTCTGGAGAGTGTACTGGATTTGGCGTTATCGGCGTTTTCGGAAGGTACGTTGTTGAATGGGACTTGCAGCGGTGGCGACGGGGCTTCGTTGTACGACCGTCTTGTCCAAGCACTAGAGGAATGGCACTCGAATCGAATAACGCAAGTGTCTTGTGCTCCTAATGCTGAAAGTTTTGGTGCGCGTTCCGCTGTAATTAAATTGCGCGCGAGAAAGAGTGTGACTAAGTTGGCATTCTCAGTCTCGTCCATGGTGACATTCCTCCGGATAACAAAGCATCTACTTGCAAGCTCCGACATGCCTGACGACGACCACACTGCTGCGTTGCGGACGAACTTGATGCCAGTACTCGATCAATGTTTAGGAGAGCTTCTTTCAGTACTAAATGTGGCGCAATTGTTCTACCGTCGCGCAGAGATTGACCTCGCTACGTCGGATGACGATCTTGAAGGCTTGGTGGCTACTGGTGGGGAGGCTATCATGAGTATCCAGAGATATGCTGCAGAGGCTCAGTCACTCTTGGCCGCGCTGCAAGTCCAACTTGCAGAAGACAGTCTTCAAAAGCATACTAGACCAGTGGAAGAGCTAGTGCAGTTCACGCAGCAACACGTGTACGACGGTGCTGTGGCATTTAAGGAAAAAGTGGCTTTACTTTATAAGCTGGTCTGTCGTGGAGCCTTTACCGACGCTGTGGCACCTCGCACTCGCAGTGAGAGCCCAGACGGCGCCCATGGGCGTCCACAATGGCGCATTCGTGCCCAGGCTATTCACCAAGAGCTAGTAGATGCATCCACACTGCGCAGCAAATTAGCCGAAATGACGGAGTTGTGCAATGCCTTGCACCTACGCATTCGCGAGTTTGAGCGCGCTGACAGCCAGCACCGCGTGGTGGCACAAAAGCTGGAAAGCCACGTGTTGCAACTGACGGAGACGGTTGCATCAATGACGATTGAAAAGACCCAACTCGAGGCTCAGCTTGCAAAGGAGCGTGAACAGTTTGACGTGGCTCTGGACGAGTCCAATAAGGAAAAGACGCTGCTAAATTCGCTCAATCGGGATCTTCGCAAGCAATTAAAACGAACAAATGACGCTGGAAGCAGCGCTAAAAGTGGAAGCGCAGGGTCTGGTGGTGCAAAGGGCTCGGCGTTGAGTGCAGCTGATGCCGAGGCATTCCGACTTGCGTTTCACCAACTGCAGACTGAATTGCACACGGTGCGTGCAACACTTGCGAATGAGCGGTTGACAAAGCTTCTTGGACTTAGTAACAGCCACAAATTGTTGTCAAAGCCGTCGGATCGGCTCGCAAACTCATTGAAAGATGTGGCGGCTTTTTCGCGACAGGTGAAGGCTCAATTGTCAATGCCGCGCTTGGTGAATCTCAAACGTGCGACGGCTTTTTCATCTGAAGAATCGCCACATGCCCAATTAGTAGCTGAAAAGCTGCAACAGTCACGTGTTCGACGAGACTTAGTAGCTCTTCGTGAACGCGTCGGTGCGGCCTTGGAGGAGGACGGGTGGGGTCAGGACGTTACAAGCGCCATCACTCGTGGGGAGAGCGTGTTTGGTTGGCAACCACCTGAAATGGAGCGACCACCTGTACTGCTAGGACGTGTGAAGCTCGGCAATGGAGCAACGAATTCTGCCCAGGCACAGTCCCTCCCACTTGTGCTTACCCGTTCCGAGGTGAAGCATTTATCCCAAGCGTTAATGTGCTAGTAAAATTATATCACACACCTTACTTTGTGTGGTGCAATATTCACTTTAATGACTCAAGGCCATACTCTAATGTTAGACCCAAACCATTCGCAGCATGACCAAAAATTGGGATGGGTCGACGATGCCGTCGCAAAAAGGCAAGCTCGCGATCGTAACTGGTGCCAACTCGGGCATCGGTTTTGAAGCGGCCAAAGCACTGGCAGCGCATGGTGCACACGTGATTCTTGCGTGTCGTAATGAAGACCGTGGACGACGTGCGGAGAAAGAACTCCGGGATGATCTGGCCAATATGCCACGCGAAGTCGTTGGCTCGGTTGAGTTTATGAAAGTGGACATTGGAGACCCAGACAGTGTCCGCGACTTTGCGCGTGTGTTTCACGACAGATTTGACCACCTCGACCTGCTCATCAATAACGCTGGCGTATCCAGGCCGGCTCAAAGCCACACACCGCACGGCGTGGAGATTCATTTCGCGACGAATCACTTGGGACACTTTTACCTCACGAGCTTGCTTTTGGACTTGCTACGCCGCTCCAAGCACCAAGCACGTGTAGTGAACGTCAGCAGTCTTGCACATTACCTTGCTTGGATCGTGCTTGACTTTTCGACCCTTGGCCACACGAGCGGGAGTATTTGGGACTATATGACGTCCAAGATGGCCAATCTGCTCTTTACCTACGAGCTTCAGCGTCGACTGCAGTCTGCACAAGTGAAAAATGTCGTGGCTGTTGCGGCGCATCCAGGTGCGACGCACAGTGACATTTGGAACCGCTACTACCGTACTACATTTCCAAGCTGGCTGGCTGAGATTTTTGTGTGGCTTGTGTCGTGGCTGCCTTTTATGACTTCTCAAATGGGCGTGCTTCCTATTTTGTACGCGGCAACGGTGGAAAATGTAAAGGGCGGCGAGTATTATGGCCCGAACGGATTCTTGCACGTACGTGGCTACCCTGCTCTTGAGGCTGGTGCCAAGTCGAGCCACTCTCTCGAGAATGCAAACAAGCTCTGGCAGCTTAGTGAAGACATGCTGAAGGAGAAATTCAAACTTTAAGCTGACTTCATGTAAATGCAGCTAAAAATTCGGCGATGATTTTTCAGCACCACGTACTCGCTGCTCACTTTTCCTTTATCGCGTTTTCACAATTTAATTGGGTAACCAGCTCGATTTAAGTCTATAATTGCAACTATTATTCCCTGAATACTACTATACCCCCAGTATATATTAAGTGTGTTGTCGTTTGCAAGAATTCTAGAGGTTCTTTCATTCGCTATTTTGCCACAAGCAATCCATTTACGCTATTAGCACTGTGCTTTACCGACGAACTGCTTTGCCCCGTTTCTCCTCGCGTCTCCTCGTTCCGCTCCGTCTGATCTAGCATCTTCCTTCATCGCTCATCCAAACGCTTAGGCCTCTCGCTTATTTGCTTCTATCGCGGACTTGACCTCTCGCTGACTGCTTGCTTGACTGCTTCCTTACTGCTTGATTGAGCAGCCGTGCTCAAAACCTTGTGTTTTTTAAAACTCTACGTGTGACCTCACTTTAGCAAAGAAACCTGATAGCGCTGAGCTATGGAAAATTAAATTTTGGTCAAATGTTGCTACAAATGACCTGCTTGGTTGAGCTGCAGTCTGTGCTATAGTTGCAGTTGATTGGACTTCACTCTGTTCCCAACCATATTTCCTGTTTGTATGGGTACAAGCCTGGCAAATCGACAAAATTTTTGATAAGAGGCAAGTAGTACGCTACGCGTGACAAGCAGCGACTTAAACGCTTAAAATCGGTACATCCACTTTACTTACGATCAAAGCATATTGCGTCGCTTGCCGACTTTGGCTTTTTTATCACTAATTTCGAAAAATTAGCTGCTACTCATCAAATTGCTAACAACTCTTTTGAGCGCGTTGTTTATTTGCAACATTTTTTCTGCGTAGGATGCGACAAATCACGCAATTGCACAAGATTAATAGTAAAGGCATTATGGATGTGTTAATTTTGTCGAAGCGTCGGAGCAACGAAGAGGACAAGGATATTTTCTGCATTTTAAAGTTAAAGGAAGAAATTACTAGCCACTCATACGGCAAAGGAAGCAGTCAAGAAAAGCACATGAGCGCTTTTCTCGAGGACGAAATTTTTTGCTTTAACTTGATACCAACTTTCAGCAGTGGGATGTCTAGGCTCGCACATTGATGGGAAATGATCTGGAGAAATTTCTAGCGTGCAAACCTTGTTCTTGAATCTGCTTTTATCTGCTATGCCAGCACTACCATGAAAGTAAAATCTCTAGCTCCTGGCGAAGATGACACAAACTAATTTGCTTGGGCTAAAGGAAGGTTCAGCGCATTTTGCACTGATGGTCTTGGCGGTGTTCACCATACTTACTGAAAGCAGCGCTCTCGATGAAAGTATTTGAAAAAAACCCGCTCGCGCAATGTGTCTTATTCTTTAAACATTTAGAAGAAAATCATCTTCAGCTAACTCGCCAAGTAGAGCCGAGCAAAAGTTTGAACAATATCACTTGTTTTGACATCGACTAAAAGCGGCAATGTAACCATTTTCGACCGATAAGCGGAATAGGCTTTGCTTTTAATTCTTCTCATTACCAAGCTTACAACATAGCTGTATGGTACACCAAATTAATTTTCTTGGTGTAATCGGGCGGCAAGTGAGTCAAACAAATTCAAACTGAAATTTTTCTCTTTCAACCTATACGAATGAATCCTTGATAATGCAATATCAACATATATAATTCGACAAGTTCGGTGCTTAAGGTTGCGCTGGAAAGATCAGACTATTCTACTTTACTTCGGTCGTGATGAGAAACCACTTCATCGACAAATTTTCGAGTCGTCGAGTCAGCTATAACAGAACAGGTCCTCGTCAAGGTTACTTAAAGACGAGACAGACTTGAAAGAGCCAACGTGACGAAAAAATGCGCGCGGAAAAGAAAAATTCATTAGCCGTCACATGCATATAGTTTAGAGCCGCAGTAAGCATCGCCGCAAGTGCATCATTAGGTTAACATGTGTCAATTTTTTTGCAAGCTTTACCAGCAGTCACTTAGCTCGAAAGAAAAACTTAAAGATTAGCGCGAGAAATCAAGACCTGGCAAAAAGGCTATTTTTGCTAACGATATGCTGGAAGACGAGGATGTTTTCTGGAATATCATTACATTATAACCTCAAGGAGTATCAAAAGTAAAAAAGAAAGCAGAAATTTTACCTCATCGACATGGTATGGCATATGCTCTTTTGATGCATAAACATTTTCATTCCTTTTGACATAGCTTTTGCAAAAAAATGGAGAATTCGATCGTGTTCAAGTTTTACATGCAATAAGCACAAGCATTGATACTCAACCAATGCCGAAGTTTGATCAAAAGTTTCACTTTCTTAGCTACGCAAACATGAGTAGAAATTGGCTCCGAATTCACGCAAAGACGAAGATGCCTGTTTTCGACTTATAAACCGATTTAAAAGGCTGATTGCTTAAAATGGTTTCTGTTTTGCACACATCTAGGCAACGGCTGTGGATGATGTATTTTATGTGTAAAAGGAGTCACGAAACAGGTGTAGAAAAATTCTTGCTATGCTCGACTAGGACATCGTGGGCCCGAAATGCTTGCTATAAATGATATTGTTGGTGGTATATTCTTTCAATCATACAGTCTATTGAGTGAATGTAAACGGTTTGTAGTAATGCGCATGGAATAGGTGCCATCCTATATCGGAATCACTATCTTGGGCAAGACATTAAAGCTTGGAGACCATTTGATATCGATATTGTTTTGAGGATTAGGTGTGGACCAACTTTTGCGTCGAGAAATCACTTTATTAATTTTATGGTTTGTAGAACATATCGCTGCACGGATTATAAACATTCATCTTCTTACCTCACGATACGAAAGGACGGCTTTGCAAATCAGCATTGTACCTATCACGGCAGAAAACCTGATCACTCAATTAGAGTTGTAGGCATAGACAGCGCCGAGGAGTCGGCTCGCAGTTGCTCACTGAGTTGTGCGGATATCCTTTGTAAACCTTCGCTCCATTGACACAATTAAAAGGCAGGTATTGGTAAAAACAAAAGCAAGATCCATGCTACCAAAGCTTTGAATGCTAACTATATGCAGTGCTGCATGCTGACAATCTCTAATAGTATCGACGGTCAGATGAAAGAGGTCTGCAACCCCATCAGCTCGTAAACGGCTCTGATTCATTAGCTTTTACACTAAACGATGTTCAAATGTGCGGTACATGTACTATTATATTCCGTATCAACGGTCGGGGTTGGTACCTCTTCAATATACAAGAATATAAATTCAATAAAGGTTGTCATCGGTAGCTTGATACACCACTATAAGACACTACCGCTGTGCACTTTAACACGTGCAGTTTTGAATGAAACACTACCGCGGAAAAAGGTTGGTGAGTGCAAATGTCCTTGAGACAAATTTGAATTTGACAACCGAAAACACAAAAAGTCGTGGTTTCACAATTATCGCCCAAAACGCTGTCTTCGCTTAAAGGGTTTTGCCCCAAACGCTCCTGGCGCCTTTGCTGCAAGAAAGATGCGCGACCAGACTAATCTATTATAAGGCAGTATATACGCACCACAAGCTGTAGCTTATCCTTTTCCTGCAAACAAGTGCGTAGACGAAAATGTGTGGGGTCAAACAAAGCTTTCCCTAAAAATCCTCATTTAATAGCTGACCTACCGGTATTGAATTTGTAGCTGCCAAATGAAAAACAGACAATTGATTTAGCCACGTTGTTTCCGCAAAAGGTAAGCGTAAATGTTTACTATGCACTATATGAGAAGCTCAAACCATAGGCCTTGTAAGATTTCTAGCTATTTGAACAGTGTAAGCGAAAGGCTGCGGTAAAATTTAAGATGCAATAATTGTTCAAACGCGAGTTGCAAATTTCCAGCGAATGTTAGATAATAGACTTTAAATTTATATGCAGGCACTATAGATATCACAGCAAAAAGACAACGCGCTACAAGGCGAAGTTAGGTGCACAAGGCTTTATGCAATGATTTCGAACTAATTATTCCGATTCTTTCCTTTTTAGCTATGACCACGCCAGCCTTTTGTTGACTACAAGCCTTTTCTGCTAGGACATGATGCATAATCACAAATACAAACCTTGAGGTCCTATATATGAGACTTCTTGATGAAGTATGTGTCGAAGAAGGAAAAGGATACTGAGGCTTTTGTTTGGAAAAGTGCTGTTTGTTATTTGAAGAAAGATGATAGATTTGGCAATTTGCGCAATTTCTAGCACTCAATAAAGCGTGGTTTGACGGCGCACAATTGCACCCGAAGCTTGTTCATTCGAGCAAAATCGCAACATTGCCAGAACCTTTGTCAATGACATTGATGAAGTAGTCAAATTTATGGCAATAACAGCTGTCATGAGAGCATCAAAAGCCTGATATTAGATGAAGATTCTTGGTAAGCTATCTATCTTTCGGAATGCCATACCGACAGGAATTGGGCAGGATGCATCAGGCAAAGGTGTTGGGGCGCTTTGATTTAATGATGTCACTGCTACTCCAAAAATAAAGTGGAGGTTAGAGCCAAAAGCGGCAGTCTTACAACCTTGATGTGGCAAGATAGAAATCCTGGGTGATAAGTATTCATACGAAGAGTTCTCTAAAGCTCGACAAAAGCTTAGCTGCCAATCGCGCCCAGATATTGCTTTTTCACTCAGCACGCTCGTACTTCACTCATCTGAACCGATGTTCCGTCATCAAGCAGCAATAAAACTCTAGCCAAAACGAGCAGAGACTACGTTTATTGAGTAACAGCAAGTAAATATGTTATGTTGATAGCTCATAGGCTCCTGGTGACATTTAAGGCTGTTATATCTTTATTTTACACAAAAGTTCGATCTCGGTCGGGCTACGTGTTATGTATTCAGTGATCGCGACATCATTGGAATTAGCGAAGCAAATTTTCGCAGCAGCTCCAGCTAATAAGTCCGAGATTACCCCGATTTGCATAGTTTGCCATAAGTGCGTTTGACTACAAAGCTTTATCATTAAATTTGCAAAGAATTTTGCGTGAAAAGCTAGTTTTCGTCGGTATTTGTATATTGAAAGAAAACACTTGCTTTGCACAAGTGCGCCACTGGTGCATCAAGACGAGCGGGGAAACGTTATCGATCTTACTTTCCTTCTTCATGCTCGAACTCAACAACAAGCACGTTTTGCTCGAAATGTCAGTCGCTCAGCCTTGTCCAGGATGTAACTGGCTTGATACCCATACAATCCGAATTAAGTCAGCCTGAGATAGGTCGCTAAAGTGAACGGGCACTCACGTGACTGCTGTTTCGCTAGCACGCACTCACAATGAGTAAGTTGTGTGGTCTGGACGCCCCATTGTCCAAAAAATACATAGAGTGCGGAACTGGTCTTACAAGGGGTCGAATAGCTACCAGCATCCCGCACTAGAGACACTTTAGTCCTAGCGCATGAGTTCCAATACCTCAAGTCTTAGCAACAAGAAGCCAAAATTAAAACGCATCTCTTTAATATAAACCCACGGACATTTTACGGTGTCTTTGGAAGGCAAAAAATTGACCTCGCTCACGGTATCAAGTTGATTGAGCTTAAATCTTACTCCCGTAGAATCCGAAAACATTTAACTTAGAACATATAGATAGATAAAATAGTGCATGCAGGATTGCTGTGCTGAGGGATGGTGGAAATATGTTGCCTTTGAGACTTATAATACCGATGTTTAACGCACATAACATTCTACGCTTATTTTTTCAGTGAAAAGTAGGCTCTACCATACCGCATGCTATATGACCTTTGCCGACCAGATAATAGACAGAAGGACAGAAAGGGTTAGACATTAAAACAGCTTCTAAAGATGAGATGTCCCTCACACAGTTCATTGATAACGGTTTTGCCTTTTGCTCCACAAGACTATAATGAATGTATAGCAATGTTTAAGATGATATATTGATTTTTCTCGTTAAAATTAGATACACATACAAATTGGCACTTTAGCAAGCTTTCATCACGAATCGAGCGCTCCGATCACTAGACTTTTTTTCATGTGAGTTCTAATTGGCTAAAAAACGCCTACTGCGACATCCGCTTAACGGCTTGTCTGCATGCCGGATTACGTTCTACGAACAGTTGCTAAGCTTAAAGCCTGGAGGTGACTGATCCGTACCAAAGTAGGATCAGATCACGCGACGACAAATGGAGCGCGTCCTGTCAACTAGAGACTTTATTGGCAGCAGTCCACTAATGCTTTATGAACCTATTCACTCATTTAGCCTTGGGATTGCGATTTCGACATAGCTATTACGCGCTTAATCCCAAAGCTTTTGAGTACAGCATTTGCGTGCATCTACTTGCCGCACAAGGGCCCTTGTCAGTTCTATCGTTTGTGTATATCGGCTGAAATCAACAGAGACAAACATACCTAGTCACCTTTCTGCTGCGAAAGTCGCAAATGTTGCTATTTAGCTATTGACTGACATCTAAATGAATAACTCGTCTTTGTAACGTACGATTATAAGTGCTTAAGGAGGAGTAAAAGGTGTAAAACTTAATTTTATACATTTGCAGCTAAAGCCGGTGTATCCTGCGACCTTGCTCATAAAAGACGTATGCAGATCTTGCAAAAATATTCGGGCAGGTCGGGCACACACAATTTGAGAGCAACGTGGGCGTAATTGTCGTTCTAGTCAACCGCGATTTGTCAAATCACACTTTGATTATGCAAAGTCAATACAAAGGAGGGCAACGAGATGCCAATGTTGAAGCTAGGAATGGTGTAAGACATCGAAGTAAGGTTAAATTAAAATATTGACAAGACTTAACGTATACAGACACAACGGTAAAAATATTTGTTGTCGGGTTCAAAAAGGAGCCCAGCCACGAATACTTAACGCGTAAAAAACTATACAAGGTTAGTCCCAACCGGCGTTTAATACTTACTTGCAAAAGAAGACTCCGCATGCCCAAGTGCCTCTTTTGCAATTAAAAAAAATAAGTAAAAAGTATCATCACATTGAGGACAGCACTATTTTTAGCCTTCTAAATAGCTTTATTTATTACCAGAATTCTGATAGTGTCGACTAAAACGACTCTTTTCAACAATATGTTTGATCTTATATTTGGCTGCCATGCAATTTGTAAAATCCAAATTCGCGAGGCTCTAAATAATCTCTTCGAACGTATCCCATTAAAGATATTGTTCATGTTCTGACACGTGCTTTGCGAAGACAGAATGCACGAAGCTGCTTTAGACCCCATTACACTGCTCATGCCCAGATTTTGTAATATATCGTAAGCACCTTCAGTAGTAGCCAATATTCAAGCTAAGGCCACAGTTTGAAGTGTCGTTCAAAGTCTGATTACCATGACGCCGCTTATAATAAAAGGATGCGTATTAGAAGAGTTCTGTCGACAATAGAAATAGGTATTTTTCAAAAGAAGTCCCAACCTTCCATCTTTGTTTTCTCTTGAAGCTGGATCAATGAAAATTCATATAGTCTTCGATTAAGCCGAAAGCACTTCAGATCAAGCTTAAGAACCACCGCACACGCTGAGAGAAGGATACGATAGTATTGTTGGATGAGCAGCGAGGAAAAGATTTGATCAATCTAGGCTAATCTTGCTCTAGACAGATGATACTACGATACAACGAGTGGGTCCTTAGACCAACAAGCAGTCTGCTAAATAGAGCCAATGAAGTAGTCAGATCACTGGGGTGCTAAAGGTTCTGTTGCAGCTCTGCCGATTACGCTAGATGCTCTTGTATAACGCAAAGTTTTTGTGTAAAATGCTTTTTGTTGGAATGAGCTTCAAAAGAATGGTTGCTACCAGTGCACAGTACATTATATGTATGCATACTACATTTATGTATGTCAAGAGACATCTAAGTAGATATAGCTCTTGCCTAATTTGCAAGTTATATTTAGTTGTTCACGAGGAAGTATAGGTAGGACCACAACACAAATATCGTATATGAAAGGTTTAATCTGTGCACGGGTCGGTCTCCTGAGACATGAGGTAATAAGCGTTCTCTAACCAGTTTCTTTCGCTGTAGAAGGTGCTGTGAGACCCAGTCACTCCTGACAACAATGTACAACTAGTCCTTTGCCCATGCAGGTAGATTGTGTATTTGGACCCTCTAAAAGGTTCTGGAACGGACAGAATCACCTGTCCGCATTTGTCGAAGGATCAATTTGCATTGCTCAGGAATTGGATGGCTTCTATGGCGGTAGCATTCGCACCCCTCCCAAGCTAGGATGCGTCAGAGAGACCGACCTATAGAAACGAAGACAATACTCTAGAGCTCAGGCGATAGAAGATATGGTAATATCGATCGTAGCGCCTTCTGTGGCTTTCAATATAGTAATTATACTGCTAATGGGGACAGAGATCATTTTTTTCGTCTGAGATGACCTTCTTTCACTAGAAGTCAGGTGCGCGTGATAATGCAATCCCTCAATTGAAAAGCCGGCTAAAAGAATAGTCCTCGCTCGTGATACCACTTCACGTCTGTGGCTTGTGTTCTCGATAGACATGAAGGCTCAGCCAGCAGCAACGTAATTTTTGCCAAAATTCGAAAGCTTTAGCATTCACGTTCTCTTGCCTGCAAGCAAGGGACTTTGTAAAGGAGTTGACGGCTTATTACCATAACACCACTCCTCGAACAAGTCAAGAGACCGCGTCCAATATGGGTACCATAGTGATGACATTAGGGCCAATATGAACTGTGTATCCGCACCAGAACTAGTGTTGTATATGCTAGTTCTCAGACTTTTCAGGCGCTTATAAAAACGAATTAACGCACGTCCATACTGATACCGCTTAGTACTAATAAAAAAATAGTAGCGTGTACCATACCTGAGTAGAGTAAAATAGATACACCACGTTCCGCTGCAGAAAAGTCTTTTGTGAACTTGCTGGCTAAGAAGTTGTCTATGCCATTGCTTGTCTATGTCCTTTACGTTCTAAAGCGACGCTGCGTCACTGGCCTCACCATGTACGTTTGGTCGTGTGAAGACATAGTTCCTTTGGATTTTGCGCTATAATTTCCTTCAATTGCATGTGCTTCCAGCCGTGATTGGCTAGCTCCGTGATTATATTTTTTTCACTACCTTAATCGACGCTTGTCAAGATGGAGAGTGTCGAGATGGATGACGGCACCGAGGGGATACTCACGGACGTAGGTTTTATGTTCGATGCATTTCTTGAAAAAGTCACTTGCCGCTATGAGTTTGGTGCAAACGCGGACGTTTCAATCTTGCTCACGTATGCCAAGGAGGAACCTGGCGCACTGCAAAGTGGCCACTACGTGTGGCCCGCAGCGCCCGCACTTTGCAAGTACCTGACTGAGCACCGTGACGCTATTCCAAGTGGAAACGTAGTGGAGCTTGGTGCTGGCTGTGGTCTTACTGGTCTGGCCGTGGCTCAGCTGCGACCCGATGCCACCGTAATCTTTACAGACCACGACCCAGGCGTACTTAAAGTCATTTCACACAATGCAGGTCAGCAGAAGCGCGCACAGGCCACATGCCTTACGCAGAGTCTGCGCTGGGGACCAGATGGTGCGAAGGAGATAGAGGCACTTGGAAAATTGCCGGCTGGCTCGACGAATAGCAACCGCGTCACTGAGCTAATCGTTGGCTCCGACGTCATCTATGCGCGTGAGGTTGTACCGCTATTGTTCTGGACAGTCGATAGATTGCTCTCTGTCAGGGGTACGTTCCTCATGTGTTCGAGCTTCTGCTACGATGAAGAGACAGAGACAGAAATTGATATGCAAAGTGCAAAGTGCGGACTCAAGAGAGAAATTATCGAGTGCTCTCTTAACGAAGGAGGTACTAGAATCCAGTGCTTTACGCGGACAGCAATCAGGTAGTCAATTGAGTGCAACTAGTAGGCATTAAATATGACACAAGCATCACTGTATTTGGCGTTATTCGGCTCATTCTGAAGACGTAGCAAAGGCGAACAGTTTGTGCTGAATTATATAGTCGAGTACGGCTGGATCCAGGTACTGAGCCGCCTCAGCGCGATCACCTAGAGCCCTAACGACCGAGGACGAAACGTCACTAAGCTGAGGCACATTTATGTACGTCACTCGATCGTCAGCAGTCTCTTGCTCTCTCCATAACGATTCGACTCCTTCGCGGTCTACTACCAACAACTTGACAATCTTCGTAAGCTCGTCACCACGTTTCCATTTTCCAGCCAGTAAATCCAAGTACGTATCACCTCCAAGCAGCAGTGTAAAGGTCGTGTCCCGATACTTGTCTAATAGATAGTGGATTAAGTCGACACTACCGAGTTGCAGCTGCTCTGGAGTGTCACTTTGGGCAACTGCATGATCATACATATAACGCTCTTCTTCTACTACCTTGAGCTCGGCACCGCCGTCTACTTGGGTTTTAAGCGACTCTAGCGCCAAGCGACACATTTCCACGCGGTGCTTGAAAGGCGCGAGTTGCCGTTTACTTGAGTACATATGTTGATACACTGGTAGAAGCCAAATCTCATCAAACAGGTTACAACAGTGCTTCACCAAACCCATGTGACCTGTTGACCCCGTCGGTGGGTTGGCCGATAGCCCAAACAGGAGCACTTCACGCGGCATAATGCGGACTATCCGACGCATTCAAGCGCTATTAATGTAAGACCGAGGTAGTGATTGGTTGAAAAGCACGACAAAATGAAGGTCGTATTGCAGCGCGTCCGGAGCGCCTCTGTGCGGGTTGAGGGCAATGTCGTAGGTGCAATTGGCCCGGGTTTGTTGTGCTTTGTCGGCATTGGACACGATGATACCGAAGACGACGCTGAGTGGTGCTGCCGCCGTCTATTAGTCAGTGCATTATTAGCATCAAGTGCCTAAATAAATGCTAATGTCGTATCATATTCTCGACGTTCGTATCGTTGTTTCTGCGATTAGAATGCTCGTCTGTGGCCTAACGCGTCCGATCGTCCGTGGAAACTGTCGTTGAAAGACAACGAATATGAAGTGCTTCTAGTAAGCCAATTTACGCTCTACGGCCAACTTGCTGGAAACAAGCCTGACTTTCATCTTTCCAGTAGGTGGATAGCTTGCTGGTAACAATGACAGACTTTGTGCGTGCAAAGAGCTGATGGATCGTATGTGCTGGCAAACATTATCGTATTCTTTTGCAGTGGCACCCACCCCGGCAAAACAGTTTTACGACGCCTTCTGCGAGCGCGTGCGTCGCGAATATGTTGCCGACAAAGTGGCGGAGGGCACGTTTGGCGCTTACATGGAAGTATCACTTGTAAGGTTGCTGCTACAATAGCTAAGCATTTGTTGTCTGAATATTTGCATATAATTACAGGTGAATGACGGACCAGTGACGATCCAGATCGATTCGAAAGAAAGAAAGCCAACAAAAAGCTAGAGAACTCGACATTCTATCGCCAAGTACTTGACTTGTTTGTCTGGTTGCGGGCGTGGCACTGACGGCAAGCAATCTTTATTATTCATTTGAATCGGCACCGTTGGGGACCGCAAGCCAATAGATTTATATAGACTCTCATAAATCGACGACAGCCTTTCAGTGATCACATGCGTGCTCATTACAATTTCTATAGTCGACATTAAGCGATTAAATTTTGCCGTTTGGGTGTGAAGTGCGTAATGGAGACGGCGGCGATGGCGAAGGGGAGGATGTAACCTTAAATGGCACCATTTCTATTTAAGTACCTCCGCATTTATGTTAGCAGTGCCCTCAATAGATACCATCAAGCATAGTATGATTTGGTTGTCGGCAGTGTCTACTTGTCTGAGCGGCGACCAAATCTTTTAAACCTTTTACGGTGGTGTGAACAGGGTCGCTTGCCATGATTTGCCTAATTATCGAAAGTAAATCAACCCCTTCTCAAACTCTCAAATAGCTGATTGACGCACCTTATTCAGTCGACGAGTGTCACGATTAAGCAACTGCAATGCAATTGTCCTTTCTGTTAAGCGCATACGCTCTAACGCAAACTCAAGACTATCCGTCATGTTTATCAACAATGGCGTCGCAGGTTTGGCGACAGGAGCTTCTCCTACACCCAAAACACAATTGGTATAAGTGTGAACGTCAAATTAATCACTCAATTTGGTTAATATACGAGACAATACTTGATGAGAACAAATCCCACGGTCTCATCTGCGAGGAGATGCTGCGGCACGCAGCAGTGCGTGGGGCTGCGCACTTACGCACTATAGCCAACATTGCGGCTGAAATTATTAATGAAACGATGCCTCTTGTAATGATCATCTTGATGTATGATTGGATAAAATTAATTATTGTGTGCGCTACACCAATTACCCCATTTTCATGGCGAAAGCTGGCATCTTGGCAGGGTTCCTGCCGGCACGTACGTCCCCGCTTGAGTCCTTGATCGTCTATCGATTTGGTAGACAAATAGCGGAAATGGCATGAATTAATTAATGGACTTTACGTCACTTTGATGGTAGTAAATGTGCAACTTTCAGAAAGCGTCGTAGAAGTCACAGGGGAAGTGGAAAATGCGCTTCACAAGGTGGGAATAGCGTCCCATGCCGTTATCTTGCTGTCATCAAAACTGACGCTACTAGGTAGCGATTGGATTCCACAGGCGACAAGAAGAAGCAAGCGAGGCAACTAAATGCCGTTGCAAAGGTGAGAAATAGCGTGAAAAATTGGCTTGCACGATCAAAGCTTGGTATTTAGCAATAGACTTGCTATTTTGCTCTTTTAGGGTTCTAATAAGTACATGACCAAGGTGCATCGCGCATTTGAGAAGAATTTTGATAAATTTGAGCTTTATGTGCAGCGGAATATCGTGTCGGTGCCTGACGCTTTGGCCGACGAGGTCACTCGAATCCGATCCGAAAAGGAGAAAAAGTGTAGAGAAGAAGAGAGTAAGGTTACACAAGACGACGACGATGCAGCTTTGCTGACTAATGAGGAGAGAGAGGAACAAGAAATGGACTCGCACTTGGAGGCGCTGCGTATAAAATTGCGAGAGTTGACAACAACTAATCAACAATTAAACTTGGAGAAAAAAGAACTGGAGCAACGCACCCAGCAGTTCCAGGCTCTCGCATCCCAAGTAGCATTCCTTGACGATATGCCAAAACGCACACTTTTGCCGCTAAAGCGCACAGCGGACCACATATCGGCTCTTCACGATGCATTTGCACGAATTGACAGCATCCAGGAGCACTTAGAGGAGGACACGCGGCAATTTAGAAAATCAAAGGTAGCAACTCGTGGCAGCTTTCGAAATTTACGCAGGCGGTTCACAGCAAGAACAGCAGAGTTAACGTACAGAACGACAGAAGATTTGGAAGAGCTGCATACGAAACTTCTGACCATGTGACTACACTACAGAACACCCTACGTTAAGATTATTATTGTATATAACAAAACGTTGCTGTTTACATTGTGGAGTCTCTCAGCGCATTGTTCTAGTGTCATTGCCACCGTTTCATCCATCACTTCACCGCTTTACCCATGTTAGTCGTGAAATCCCATTTCCATGGCTCGTTTTTTTATATGCTAAGTTCTGAGTTATCAGCAACAAGATGCGCTGCTCGCAACAGGCTCAAAAATTGCCGATTAGAATTTGCACAAAAAGTTTACTCTTCGTCCTTATCGTGTAAGTCATTCAAGACGTCAAACGCCGAATCTTCACTTTCCTCGCCCTCGTCGTCGCTTTCCTCGCCTATGTCGTCGTTATCGATCTCTACAGGCATTGGCATGGCACCAATTTCTGAGCGCTCGTATTTGATCTTACCGTCAACCAGCAAGTAGTTGCCTTGAGACGAACCCTTGGCGTGCGTCTCATCGTGGTGGCCGTGGTCCCAGGGATGTTCAAATCCCTGCGGTAAATAAGCATTCAGATCGTCTGTTAAAAACACTTGAAGCATAAATTTACCGTTAATTTGACTACGAACCAGTAAAGCGAGGCCGTCTTGCTTTGCACGCCAAAAGACCCAGAGCCAAAGCATCGTGCCGTACGCTAGCGCCAGATTTTTGTGCACAGGGCTTACGTGAAAGTGCATTCCGTGCGGATAGTCATGACCGTGACCGTGGGCTGAGGACATAGCTCGACGACCGGACGCGGCCGCTAAACGCCGACACAAGAAACCCACAGCTCGCATGGCTTCCCTAAATGAGCGGTGGGACCCTTGCTGAATAGAGAGGCTGTATGACAGGGGGTGAGTTTTTCAATTCTAAATGATAGTAGTGATCAAGATACAATATATGAATATTCAGAATAAATTTATATACTGCAAGTCCGATTTTGAAAACCATAAACATGTCACTGAAGACGTAGCTTGGCCGTCTGAATAAATCAACGAGCGCCCCACCGGGATCTTGCATAATGAAACATATCACAAAAGAAATAATGCCTGCTGAAATTGCAATAACGAATTTGGTCGCAAATAAAGAACTTGGGGCACAGTGAAAACTAGACTGTATTCTTTGAAGACTTCGACCCCATAGAATCAGCGATAGCGAACAGTCACGCCTCCTCGAGGCTACCCCGTAACACTCAGCTGTATAGGGGCACGCTATCTTCCTGAACATTTCTTAATTACGCGGATAAATCGCACAACCTTTTCGCATCTGTCGGACGCGCAGTTTGCTCTGTTCAAAATTCTTACTAGCGTGAGGTGATGGCTGCATTTGCGGCTATCCTGCTGTAAAGAAGCTAGAAAACACAGCGCTAAACTTGATGGGCTCTTCCCCAAGGAATACGACATCCAAAAAGCAATGTATTTCTTGGGATTTAGACGTAAATGTCTGGTCGATTAGTTTCAATTGACTTAGAAGCCGACAAGTCTAAGTCTTATGACGATCGGGCGTCAAACACTATAACTATTTAAGTAATTTATGACCGAGCGGTAAAAAGTTGGTCGTAGTCATCTAAGACTGCAATGTCCCCAAACTTAGTAAAAGCTGAAGTGACAAACACTCCTGCTCCGACTTTTTAATAGCACTTTGTACTCCATCCCATCCTAACGAGCATAGGCCTTTGTAATCCAGGGTAAAGCTAGAGCGCACAGCCTTCCCACACCTCTCGCAAATACTCAATCTAAACCGCCGTGAATAGGCTGTATTCACAACGCTACCATTGCCAACTCAACTACACTCAGAAGTTCGATAGTTCGAGAAGCGCAAATGAATTGGCAAGTAATAATTATCTCACGCTTGTTCATAAATTATAAAGTTACTTGTGAGCGTTTAGGAACTCTGACTTCAAATTTGACTAACTGCGACTTCAGCTTTCGAGAAGTTAATATCGACATTACCTCGCGAGTTGTTGAGGCGCTGTCGAAAATTATTTTTTTTTGCTAATTCTATTGTCCGAGAAAGCTCCACAGCAAGCTTTTTGTTGATGGACAGGCCTCTCATGCTGTGTGAAATCCAGCGTGACCGTAAGCTTGCTTTAAGCCACGCCACGATGAGTCGCAGGAGTGCATATAATTCTTTGCACTCGAGTAAGCAAGGTGCTATGCGCCATTATGTTTAAAAGACGCGTGATGTTGTCATTATAAGACATGGTCTTACGGGGTCCTGTCTTCTCATTCAGTATGTGTGAAGGCTTGACTCGATAATGCTCTACCTAGGTTAGACCCTTTCGCTCAAAAGACTTTTGTTCTGGTTCTGATTCGTGTCTTCTTCATGTGTAAGACTTTCAGATTCGTCGCCCATGCTGGATGGAAGGGGCCACTGATGTCCACCGAGGTAACGACGTCAGATTTAGTCGTCAAATGTTGCGATATCATGCGGAACGCTCACTCATTGCGCGGCCGTATGCCGCGTGTCAGGACCTATGTCAACTCAGGTAAGACCACATGTTTACTCCAAACACTTCAGTTATGTTAATGCAGAAAGAGGTCTAGGTAAGACGTTCTACGAGTTGGAATGGTGTCTCGGATCTCAATACCAAGAAGCCTGTTAGCTCCATTGTGCTTTAGGTGCAGATCGTATTAACCTCTGCGAGTTTGACATAGAAAGCTTTGTTCGAAAACTTTTAGATTAAAGTCACTCTATAACCTGCTAAAAATGGGACACTATACGTTGGGCGACGAGAGCAATCGCTTTTTTTTAGCCCGACAGCATTTGCAGCAGCGACATTTTTTTTGTAATCGAGCCTTTGTGTGCATCTGAGTCGCACGGTATAAGCTGGTAAATGACTGTCGTTATTAGTTAAGCGTAGGCCTAGTAACTAAGTGTTCACTCATCTCTTGTCCAACCTTGAAATGTCTTGGGTGGAAATTGTGGTGGTGTGTGATCAAGGATGGATGTAATTGTCTTTTTCCTTGTCGTAGATAATCGCCAGTAAGGCTTCCTCAAGTTTTTGACTCGACCGCAACCATGCTTAATCCGCCTAACAAAGAGTTTTATATCTTCGACTAGGACGATGCGACTATGAGTAAAGCCACACTGTAGCTTAAAGTCGATGTCGAAGTTCTGCATCATGGTCTAAAAGGATTGAATAAGGCAGCGGTAGTTTAGAGCTTGTTTTCGCATAGTTGCACAAATCACAACTGTCCAATGTGTGTTTGAAAAAAAAGTGATTTCGGGTTGTGTTGACAAATTGTCGGTGAATAAAGTATATAGCTTGAAGTGGTGCTTTTCGTTGAAGACGGTGTTTGTTTTTAAATTAAAACATTTTTTCATATAAAAGTCACTACAGCCAACCAGAAGCCATAAGTATTGACCCAAGGGAACGAGGAGCGCCCAATCCCGAAAGATGAGCGCCTGGCAGTGATTTCCTTGATCTATTCAATACTAAAGATTGTGGCTCAGCCTTGCCTGGCGAGGTCGCTATCGAAATTTCTGAATATGACATAAATAGAATAAATTTTTGAACACCATGACGCGCTCAACAAAATGGTATTAAGCCTTTTACAAGCATCCATTTTAGTTTCGCTGTGTTTTACGTATGCGATGTGCCAAATGTTGCCCCAAGCATTGTACTTCTCCAAGTAGACAATGAGGGGTGAGACTGGTTGATTGAGCATATATATCGGCAGCTTGTGGCTACCTACAAAACTGTCTTTGTCCATACCAATGAGCACATTGTATTTTCAGTATGCGCTAGTCAGATTTAAGGCTCAATACAAGGCTTTAACTTATAAGTCGTAGATAAAGATCATAAAACACTGCGCATCGCAGCGCAGGCTGTTGAATATGACCAAATACTTCTTTGCGAAATTTTTTTTTTTGAAGTTAAGCATTAGACGATATTCATCTGACGCAAGCTATCTTTTGTGACCGAATCACCGTCATCCGTTTCAAATTGAGATCGTGCAGCTCGCACGCATGCGTGACCTAATTAAATTTTTCTTAATAGTGTCTGCAAAACAGGAAGCTTTCGGCACTTTTTAATGCCTGTGCAGCAGGGCTGTCACAACCGTTTGCTAAAGAAAAGCGCGATCTCGGGTTTCTTTTCTCCGTTAAATACTTAGAGCAATTTCGCGTAGCAAATCGCTATCTGCGAATTCGTACAATACTATAATTCTTATTTTTCCAAAAGTAATCTACTTTTGGAAATATAAGAATTATAGTATTGACCGAAAACATGCTACAATAACTATGTTGCATTATAATATGCACCACGTTGGATTAAATACTGTGAAGCTCAATTGCCAATTTTACAGCAAAGATAATATATCGGATTGGTAGAAATCGTGTTTAATGTCCGCCATATTATCACTTTAGTGAACATGTGGCGCTGCGGAGCTGCCCGGCAACGTGCCTTGCGCAGCGTCACTAGTGCTTTACAGCCGCTCCTTTTAGTTTCTAAGGCAGAGCTGTCCACAAAAAGTATCAAATTTGTTGCTTCACGCAGCGCAAATTTCCAGACGACACGCGTGGTCCCCACATTAGCCAAAGGTTTGATTCAGGAAGCTCTTGTATCTGCGCAAGCTTTTTGCATCAATTCACGTGGATCACTTGTAACATATCGGCATAGTGGCTTTGATGATAGATTACGATTGTCTGTGAAGGCTCGACGTGCCTTTAGTAGCGTCGAGAGTATTTATCAAAAGAAGACGCCGCTGGAGCACGTGCTGTTGCGGCCAGGCATGTACATTGGCTCGGTCGAGACTGCTAAGAACACCATGTGGATGGCTTCATTCGAGTCTATAGCATTAAAGGACGCGTCGGAACTCAGAATGAAGCAGCAGGCTGTCGAGTACGTGCCCGCTTTATACAAAATCTTTGACGAAATCATAGTCAACGCTGTGGACAACAAGGTCCGCGATTCAACCATGAAGCATCTAAACGTGATTATTGATCCTGGTGATAAGTCGAACGGATATAGACCGTGGATTTCAGTATTTAATGATGGCAAAGGAATACCGGTCAAGTTTCACGAGATAGAAAAGGTCTATGTACCGGAATTAGTGCTCGGTCATTTGTTAACAGGGTCAAATTTTGATGACACGGCTGCAAGGTTGACGGGTGGAAGACACGGGTATGGTGCTAAATTGACTAATATTTTTAGTCAAGAATTTATAGTAGAGACGGGAGATACGTCAATGGGATTACAATACAAACAGATCTGGCACAACAACATGTGCACTCGCGGAGAGCCAGAAATTACTGCGTTTACTGGCAAAGACGCTATGGATTTTACAAAAATCTCGTTTTCACCTGATTTGGAAAAGTTTGAAATGGAAAAGCTCACTGCTGGCATGGTACGTGTGCTCAAGAAACGCGTCTACGATGTTGCTGGATGCTTGTCGGACGTAGAGGTGACGCTTAACGGAATAAGAGTGCCTATTTCAGGATTTGAGTCTTATATCCAAGCATTCCGCCACTCAACAACGGCCAATTCAAGTCTTGACCTCCCAAAATCGTTACAAAATAGTAGCGAAGACAAAAATGTATCTTCTGGCTCAAAGTGCATTTACTCGCGTGTCAACAAGCGATGGGAGATCGGTGTTCTGCCTTCGGATGTGGGATTTATACAAGTAAGTTTTGTGAATGGCATGTCGGCCTTGCGTGGTGGGTCGCATGTTGCCTGCGTGAGCGATCAGATTTGCCGTCGTGTGGCTCATCATGTAAACAAGAAATTTCCAGAACTTTCAGTAACGACTGCGCATGTAAAGCCACACTTGGCGCTTTTTATCAATTGCCAGATTGAAAACCCAACGTTTGACTCGCAGATGAAAGAGTTTATGACTTCTCGACCAACGACGTATGGATCAACTTGTGTCCTATCCGAGAGACTTTTAAAACTCGTGTTATCAGATTCTGGTATTGTTGAACGAGTCATTCAAAGCGCCCGCGCGCGACAACGTGCAATGTTGCTCAAGAAGGTTTCATCTTCGCGTGCGAAGAGCTCATTAGTAAATGTTCCCAAACTGGAGGATGCAAACTTCGCTGGTGGTCCTCGTTCAAGCGAATGTTCGCTTATCTTGACCGAAGGCGATTCCGCCAAGGCGCTAGCAGTTGCTGGTCTCGCCGTTGTTGGACGAGATACGTTTGGTGTCTTTCCATTGCGTGGCAAATTGTTGAACGTGCGTGATGCGACCATGACACAACTCGGTAAAAATGCCGAGCTTGCCCATTTGTGCACAATTCTCGGTCTTCAAATGGATGAATGTTATGACACGGATGAAGCGCGTCAGAAACTGCGTTATGGGCGTGTCATTGCCATGACGGACCAAGATCATGACGGGTCACACATCAAGGGGTTGTTATTAAATCTATTTCACACATTTTGGCCCGCGTTGTTAAAACAAAAGGGTTTTATGAGTGAATTTATTACCCCAATTATTAAAGTGAGTCCAACTTCGAAGCGTATTGGCACGAAACACGGTTTCGAAACGCGTTCGTTCTTCAGTCTTCCCGAATATCTCGACTGGAAATCATCCATCGACTCGACTGATCTGAAATTCTTCGCTATCAAGTACTATAAAGGCCTTGGAACGAGTACAAGCGCAGAAGGACGTGAGTATTTTAGTGACCTAAACAAGCATCTTGTCGACTTTAAATGGACCAGTCATCATGACGGCGATGCGTTGGACATGGTATTTAGTAAAGCTCGAGCTATAGACCGCAAAAAGTGGCTTTTAAACGACTATTCCTCCACCTCGTTTCTCTACACAAGGTCTGGCAATGTCACGTATCAGGACTTTGTCAATCGTGAACTCATTCACTTTTCACATGCAGATAATCAAAGATCGTTGCCCTCGGTTATCGACGGTCTCAAAATCTCGCAACGAAAGGTTTTGTTTGCGTGTTTGAAGCGCAAATTAAGTAATGAAGTGAAAGTAGCACAACTTGCTGGCTATTGCAGTGAACATACGGCTTATCATCATGGGGAAGCGTCGTTGCATTCGACAATTGTCCATATGGCCCAAGATTTCGTTGGTTCGAATAATTTGCCACTATTGTACCCATCGGGCCAATTTGGGACTCGATTGCAAGGGGGAAAGGATGCGGCAAGTCCTCGGTACATTTTCACACTATTGCAAAAGTACACGCGCTTGCTCTTTCCTGAAGAAGATGATGCCCTCTTGCACTATGTCGACGACGATGGAATGCCGGTTGAACCTCTTTATTATGTGCCAATTATTCCAATGTTGCTTATCAATGGTGCCGAGGGAATTGGTACAGGCTGGTCGACGAACATTCCTTGCCACCATCCGGTACAGGTGATCGACAACCTTTCAAAACTTATAAACGCAGACGAAGCTGGAGACGATCTTTTCCAAGTCAAAGTGGTCCCAATGACGCCATGGACCAAAGGATTCACCGGCAAGATCATTCGGAAAAGCAATCAATCGTTTATAGTATGTGGCAATTTAGAGATCGTTAATACGTCGACTGTGCGAGTGACAGAATTACCGGTAGACAAGTGGGTGGAAGATTACAAGAGAGTTTTATGGGATCTGGTCGGTAAAAAAGCAATCCGGTCGTTTTCAGAGCACCATTCGGACCGTACAGTCCGTTTCGATATTTCAATGACCCGCTCGGACCTTGCTAAGTACACAGAGAGTGGCGGTGATTGTGACGCGTTGGTCAAGCTGCTGCGCTTAGAAGCACCTTTAAGTACTACAAACATGCACGCGTTTAATGCTAACGGTCACTTGGTCAAGTACGAGTCGAGTGAAGACATTTTGCGTGAGTTTTACACTGTCCGTCGTAATTTGTACTCGAAACGTAAGCAGCATATGGTACAGTGTCAAAGTAAAGAGTTGCTTCGTTTGAGGAATCGTATCCGCTTTATCCACGAAGTTTCGTTCGGAAAGTTGGCAATCATTTTAAAGAAACGAATCGCTAAGGCTGAGCTACTTCAGCTACTTAAGCAGCTCAATTTCTCTCCAGTGTCTGCTTTTCAACAAGAGGCAAGTGACCATAATGAACACGTGGGACGACTTGCAGGTGGCCATGATCAAGACGCTGACGTTCAAGTTGATGGAAGCGACGACTACGATTACCTCTTGAATACGCCTTTAATGAGCTTTACAAAAGAACTGATCGATCGTTTGCAGAAAGAGCACGACTTGAAGCAAAAAAACTTAGAGCAACTGCAATCAACGACCCCGGCTCAACTCTGGTGCCACGAACTCGAGAGACTGCGCGCTGTACTCGTGCGTGACGAGGACTTTCAGCTGTAGATTTGTATAGTTCAGTGTTCTTGTCACTAATTAGTCGAAATTATGAGCTATATTATCTTCCAATTGTATGTTGTTATGAGCTCCCCCTTTCGGGAAGAGCCATTTTATAAGCAAGGAACGCAGCGAAGCACCGCACGAGACAAGGTAAATACTGGGGGGTTATCGGCATTGCTGTGCCACGACATCCACCGCTCTTGTGCACAGCAGTAATTCTGCTTTACAACGAGCCACTGTTGATATCGACGCGATGACTACAAGTTGCAAAAGTAACGCTTTTCTGACCGAATTTCTTTGCATGTATAATTCGCAGCGAGTGACGCGTTTGCAGCTATGGCAAAGCATGGCGCTGAAGTGGTGATCAGTACGTTGATTATTGAGGCACCAAAAAGCTCGCATGGACTTTGTGACGGCTTAAAGAAGTGGAAATTGTTGCCGACTGATGGAGATTTTGTCCTATGATTGCTGTGTAGTGCCTCGCAATTTTAAGCTACTCGAGGAGTTGGAGAACAGTGAAAAGGGTCACGGAGACATGAGCATCTCGTATGGATTAGAGCAGGCAGATGATATTTTTCTCACAAATTGGATCGGCACCATCCTTGGCCCTGCTGGCGTCAGTTTGACAACGCTTTTATCTAACGTACTGACTACGATGAACTAATCTTTTGCCACTTGATCACAGACGTGCCACGATGGACGCATTTACAGCTTACGCATTCACTGCAGTGACCAGTATCCCCACGTGCCACCCGAAGTGCACTTCACGAGCTGCATCAACATGAGCTGCGTGGATCCCCAAACGGGTCGTGTGGACCCACGACGATTGGCTGCGCTGGGCAGCTGGCATCGTAACAATGGCATTGAGAACGTGCTCGTCGCTGTTCGTGCAGAAATGGCATCGAACACGAACCGACGCCTGCCACAACCACCTGAGGGAACGAACTTTTAAAAGCAGATCGCTGGCCTATTAGTGCGAGTAGTCAGCCGAAGTATGGAAAGAGTGAGAAAAGAGTTGGACGGCAGGAAGGGACAGTAATTGCACAATGCATGAAAAAAGTATTGCTTTAATACTCTGGTCAGTCAGATTTAGTGTGGTAAATTAGTCTTATTATACGGATCCCGCGATCGAAAACGAAAATTCTTGGGCGTCGAAAACACCATCCGCGGAATTTCTTTTTCGGGCTCTTCTTCGGACAAGTCCTTTTCCTCAAATTGCTCGTCTAATTCTTGGACATATGTCATTGTTTGATGACGTCGCCATTGAGCCTTGATTTGCTGAGCCAGCAATTGAAGCATGTGCAACAATGCGGCAAGTGCGCGGAGGAAATCAATGCCTGAGGCCGCCGTGAAGAGCGGCACGAGCAAATAGCCGACGGTTTTCCACGATTGTGATGGCTGGGTGGTGACAGGAAGGAAAAGAAGAAGATAGAGTAGCAAATTGCGACCAATGCCACAAATGCCGATGATGTTTTGGTATCCATGGTCCCATCGTGCAAGCTGTTTAAACAACGGGTGCCAATTACATCGTGCGTCTAAGAAACGCATGTGCACAGCAGCCGCGTTAGTGCAAGTCACACCAAGATCGAGTGTAAGCATGTACTGAAAAGAGGTGCTCAAAACTGGATAGAGATTTTGCAAGGACCAGTACAATACCAGCACTGCCACTTGATCCAATACAACCGACGTGAAGCTAGCAATTGTGACCAATAGTCCACTTTTGATGGACAACATGAGTCTTCGCGCGATAATGTCGCAAGTCAGCATCACGAACAACAACGCCATCACTCTTGATAACAATTGCGGTCCCAATTTTCTCGTTTCTACGGGTTGAAACATGCTCGACACGAGGAAAATCATCACTGCACGAACTGATTCCACGAGCGGCACTAAAATGACTGCTAGGAAATGCTTAGATAGCGACTTGTCCGATACCACGCCCCAATATCTCGAAAAGACGTAAATTTCACGCTCGTTTGGCGTTAAAGAAAGGATTTTACCGCTCTCAGGAGTCGATTGTGATGTCTGCTTTACAAAATTTAGAGGCGACAGACAACCGACACAAAAACGTGTGTCAATTTCGCTGCGCAATGATTTTATATGCGCTGCTTTGCAGTGCAACACACGAAACTCTCGTTTGCCATCCACAGTCACTCGAATGGACGCTACTTCAACAAGGAGTGGATCGCATAGTATCACTTCATTAGCTTGAGCTGACGAGAAGAACGGCGTTTGCCGCAAAGAGCCGTCACCTTGTGTCCAGAAGAGATATGGCTCGAGTAAGTTGTCCTCGTCAAGCTTTAACCTTTCTGGAAAGCACCAGACTGTCACCTCATCACCGGGAAGCAATGTATATTTAGTTGGAAAGTAAAAGACGTCATTACAGCCAGTGCACCTTAAGCTATAGCCGGTTAGGTCAACGCACTCTTCTGATGGATTGGACACGACAACCCACTGCTTGCAAGCATTTGCGCGTGAAATGTAAAGCTGATGGATGACGATTCTGTGGCAAATTTGCATGCTCGCACGTGCTACCTGCCGGTCAAGCGTACCCAGCGGTAGACGCCGCAGCAGCGGGTAGCTCATAGCAGCAAATCACAGGCTTTTTTCCCGCCAAAAACATCGTTCGTCTACTGAAAAGCATATTTTTCCATCATTTATTGACTAGTATTATCTCTCTTTATCATTGACATGCATCATAACGAAACATTGCCAGACACCAGGTTCTTACTATACACAGCAGTAGCATTCTAATTCTAGGTGAGAAAAAGTGAGTAGAGTCATAAAGTGACGACTATTCTTTTGGTGAAGAAGTGTATATTTACAGTCTGTTTGAACTATATGCAGCTCCGGTCTTATGGTTGTAAGAACAATTTTGAATATGGGGGCATTTTGTGACACCACCAGGTCGTGCCGCCACTAACACAATCAAGTAAAACTGGCAGACCAGGTTTTTGTCAAAGAATGAGCAAAACTATAGGGCGTCTGAGCCCATTTATATAAAGTTCGTTTTTGCGTGAGCTGCATTGTTGGGCGCAAGCACGACCACAAATAGCTTGTCGATCAAGAATATGACGCCTTGGTACGCATGCTGCGCAGTATCTCCTCTAGGTCACACTTAAACCTTTTTGTCTGGCCTTCCTTCTTCACACTCACAAACAAAGGCTAAAATTGCACCTTTAGCGAAAATGGGTGCCAATCGTGCACGTTTGAAGGTGCAGGGGGCGATCGACACGTGGATCTTGATAAGCATTGGTGCCCGTATGGTTACTACTAAGCTTTTCGCGTTTGCATTCATCTAGTGCACGCTATGCGTGTGACCGAGCATGTAGGCAAATGAGGTAGAAGTGTTGATGAGACGCGCATCAAAAAGGATCTCCACCTGGTGCTAAAGGAGGACTACCGGATCTGTATTAACGTATCAGGCATATAGCCACCTTTTACACTTTCCGTAGTGAAGAGAAGCTAGTCACACAGCATCATGCGCCACATATTACACATTCAATATAATTGATCTTTTTCTTACGTTGATGAGTTGTTGACGTTCCATGTAAATGTATCGTAATGCAAGAGCGGACTAATCATGTATTCAAAATAATATATGTACGCCAGTGCAAAATTTTCGAATAGCCACGGTAGCAACGACAAGCTTTATAAATTAATAAAGAGATTCAAACAAAATTTGTCATGTAAAATTATACTTAAGACATTCGTTTTGAGCTGACATTGACTCAAATTACTCATGAACCTCCTCACTTACAGCACTTATCGCAGACACATTCAAACTCAGTATGATCGTCATAGTGGAGCTTTGGCGCCGGAAGTCATGACCTTTAATTTGTTGCGAGTCTATCATTTCACAGACATGGTGCCTATAAACAGGCTTGACTGATACAACAGATCGGAGCACTAGTTCTAATGCCCCCCATATCCAAAGTTGTTCTTTTAGACTCAATGTAGCATAACGTTGTGTACCAAGGGATTACCCCAGCTTGTAGATTATCTCTCTTAACCTTTTTTAAAAAAAAAACGCCACCATAACCACCGACTTTTTCACCGACTGTCAAGTCGTGAAAATACAACATCAAGCCCAGAAAGACCCGTATCTTGCATTATTAACGCGTATTGATTAGCTAAAGCATTGATGCACACAGCTTCCACCATGTAGCACTCAGGCATGCACGATCTACCGAAGCACACAACAGTAAGGAATAATTCCCCAGTGACTCAAGTCAAATTAATTTGAGATTTATACACTGTAAATTTGCTCGGGTCCATCGGGCAGCGGATTACTCTGCTTCATAGAGCTTATATGAGCCGGTATAGCGGCATCTTTATGCTCTGCGTCACCTACGGTCACATGGGTAGTTTTCTACTGAGCCTTTGCAAAGGTTTTGAGATACCATTTTTTTGCCAAACGCGTAGTATGCGCTATCTAAAAGTCGTGCTGGTTCATTAAAACGGATGAGATACAGTTCTTTTTTGCTGCTAAGCAGTTAATCGTGTGAGCCTACGAGTGAAGTTTATGCCAATGCTTGAGCAGCCCAGGCTTTGGTATCGCCAGCGGCAGTGCCTATTATGGGGTCCACGTCGGTGACACTCAAAAAAATTACCTTCGAGGAGAGGGTGATATAAAGCTCTTAACGATGAGAAAGATGACCGTGAACGTGACGATGATTAAGTGCGCGTGGTGTAACTATGAAAACCGGGCTTTAATTTATGCGCGCCTTTGAAATGCTACTCTACTTGAGTGTTTAAAGCTGTACACCTTTCTAATAACCACTGCTAGCCTTCACACTTCCTTGTATGCAAGCAAGGGAAGCACAAAACAAAAAAATACAACATGAGCTAAGAAAGTTGACACCTTTAGCGTCCTACCTCAAACACGCCAAGACAATTGTTGGCATTAAGAAAGGCCAATATCTCACTGAGTTCTTTATACTTTTGGCAGTTACGATGGAGGAAATAATCCAACAAGTAGTGCATCTGTAGTCGGACTGTAGCCTTGACTGGCAAATGCGATGGGTGTAGATGTCCGCAGGGTCGAGATGTACTTGGCTAAGATTTTGACAGCACACAACTATGTCTCTTTTTTATATCTAAAAGTATGATTTGATCTATATCATGCCGTGTCTACAAAAACACGAGCTTTGTTAGGGCAAGGCTATGGGTTTCGGCAGCCTATCCTTATGCAACACGGCTTTGATAAATCACGCCGCCCCTGCGAATGTTTGTAAGGAAGCCTGGCAGCTTAATGCTCGATATAAATATGGGAGGTAACGAACGCATATATGTATGTTTTCAAGAAAGACGTAATGACATCTTTAAACCTTGCGTTATCGAGTGACCAAAACTGATCGACAGCATTGGCTGCCAAAGGCGGTAAAGTTGATGTTAAGCAATAAAGTATCATCACTAATTGCAGGTATCAAATTTTTGCAAGTGGGTAGCATAGTTGGCAAATATGGCGGGTAGCACAGGTCAACGAGTAAGAAATCTAGTGGTACGATCTCCCGGTAAGAAACTTCGCAAGCAAGAAGCGCAGGCTCGCAAGATACAGTGGGAAGCTCAAGTTTACAAATAGTCGCGAACTTTCAAAAGCGAATTACATAGCCCAGAAAAAAAAGAGCGAGGATGCGAGAATTCGTTGGTCTCTGTGTGTCACGAATCTCAGGGTTTGCTAAACAACAATGTCAGCCACTGATCGTCATTTTATGGTAGAAACGGTTGAAGAGAGGCACTACGATAGCTTTCAAAGCTACTGACTTCATGTCTTGATTGTAAGTCGGGAGCAGATGCTTTTACCAATTATAACCTCGCTTGGGAATTTACCATGATAAAACTCGATGGCTCGGAATAGTTTTGCTGTCTTGCAGGAAGTATATATTTCATCTGGTCTCAGAGGTTATGAAGGATCTTTATAATATTCTTAATCAGAAGGAATGCGTACCATCAAAATTAAGAAAAAGTGAGGTATAAGATTGACTCGTGCTGGGCGAGAAATATTGTAGCATCATTCAATGGTCACTGCTACAAGAAAAAGAGGAGGTCATTGATACCATCTTCGCGGAAAAGCGAAGGAGTGAAGGCTAAATTTCCAAACTTGTCCCGACTTTCTGTGCTTAGAAACTGAAAGGAGATAGGCGGCCAGCTTACGAATTCAACAAGTACTTGTCTGCCGACGTCAACAGTAGATCACTCCTAAGCGGACGAAGAGAACTACTCACGTACACTGCACAGTACGTGCGCAGAGAATTATGGACCGACACGCCAACATTTGTTGCATTTGCGCTTAACGATGCGGTTTACGCGTCGATGGCAAGTCACTTTCTTCAAATTATGAATGGGCTTAAACACCTAAGAGTACCACTCAATAATTGAAGTATAAGTGTTTCTGTATCTGGCGGAGTAGAGGCTCAAATAGACTTTTAAAATGATTAAACTTTCGGTAACTAACGAGAACAGTTATTCAACTTCGCATAAAACTCGTTGACTGAGTAAATATTACGACTTTATCTGCCCTCAATGTACAGTTTTCTTTTTCGGTTGCTCGTACTGAAGAAAGGCGTATGCTTGATATTAAAGAGCTACCACTCGAGAAACTAAGTGTTATATTTACGATAGAAATAAAATCGTCCTATGCACCTTTTCTTGTTTCTGGAAGGCACGGGTCGGCGTACATAATCGGACATTCCAAGACATCGTCGACACACTCAATAATCTATATAAGGATCATCTCAAAGAGTATTGCGCTCCACGCCTCATACTGATTCACGTCACAAACCCCCAGCGCTTGACCTTGCTGGAAATGCAAGTAAAGGAGTCGATATGGCCGCTGATAGTATGAATATCTTCTGGTATATTGGCTATAGGCTTGAGGGGATGCTGTAAGGAAACGGCCAGGCGTCGAGCTCACTGATAAGAGAAAATGACTTCACGATGAAGTTCGGACACCTTGCGCTAAAATACACGGCGGTTGATCTAGCCTAGCTGTGAATCTGCTGGATCACATGGCCAAAGGGGCCCAACTCTCGCCAAGAGACGGGAAGTAACGATCCGAGGGCGGCCCGACAAAGCCGCGAAGTTACTATTAATCAAAAGCGAAAACAGTTTTCATCTTTTCGCGCTGCTGATGCTGTTTCTCATGAAGAAGACACAAGACCAAGGCAGAAGCAATTTCATTTGCAACACCTTGACCGTTATGGCCGACGACACTATTATGTGGAGTGCGTAGTGAAGCAGAGACGCATTAACGCGCGCTATATCTTCATTTCAAGAAGCGCAGTCGTCTAGCCTGTGCAGGTCTCGTGGAAGCCACTTGATTAGGACAGAATTTCCAGAGACTGCTTCAATTTGTGATTGAAATTAATGGGTACTACAATAAATCGCGCTTTTACATCACACTCTGACGTACAATGGAATGTAACTCATAGAACTAAAGCTCCTAGCGTCTGTTCTGGCACTCGTTGAAAGTCGAAGAGCTTCGGAACGTCCTTGACCCATCAAAGTAGCAAGTTGTATGCTACGTCTAAGAACGCAAACACTTCATTCAATTTGGTCGGACTATCAATTGTATCACCCTGGGACCTCATTTGATTTCTAAATATTTTTTTACTTGAGATGCTGTAGTAAAGGTGCGACTAAATATTCAAAAGAATTTCCCAACTACGACTGAATTTGCTCTTTCTTTTGGACTCTTCCAAGCCGACTTTGTCATCTAAAAGGCTTGCATGAAGCTGAAGACATGAACACGGATGCCGTATCTTTACTAAATCCAAGTTTTTCTCGGAGCATTGCCATTAGCTCGAAGCTTTTTCTTAATCTGAGCAGGAGGCTGGCCGAAAGCATTAACGCAGTGGGCGAGCGACTATGTTACTCGCTCACCGCGTGTTGTGTGTGAAGTCAAATCACTTTTTAGACAGCGAAAAGAGAGATAGGGCATTATCAGCTCATGCAACCATGGCTTTATTTAGTACACTCATCTGCTTTGCACATCACGAGGGCATAATTGAGGTTAATTCTTCTCCAAAGCGTTTGCGAAATTGTAAAAGAGAATGCGTATTCATCGGTATTCGTAGAAATCTTTTGCTAAGACGACCATTTGGCGGGTCAACAACAGCGGGCTCACCGTCCAGCATTCTTCATCAAAAATGTCAGTCTCGCTGTAGTAGCACCTATGTGTGCCAATACAACCTTATTGGTGGTACTGCGTCCAAACACTTTTTGACAATAAAATCATGGTTGGATGTATGGGCTGCTGAGGCAATACTCTTTATAACTGGTCAGCGTTTAAGAGAGCTCAAGAGTTGTACGTATTTTCAGTGCACTTGTATCATATATATAAGTAATGCACTGTGGTGCAGTTAAAACTCTTTGCCTTCTCGCAAGCTATTTAACTCACGACATGTAAAGCTCAGCAAGTAAACAAAGCTTATGTACTGCTTCTTTTTCTAAAAGGACATTACGAGTGGTGCGAATGTTGTGTGCGTTTAAGTAAAATTCTGTAGTGGTACTGTAAGTAAGCCAGCTTTCGACGCACGTTACTGCTTATCTCTGCTTCCACTCTTGGTGTCTGCACAGAAGGCACCCTCTGGGGGCAGTATATATGTTGCAATGTAATAATGAAGCTGACAACAATTGCAATTGGAGACAAGGCCAAGTGTCGGCTTGATAACAGCTTCGCAAGTGTGTTTTACATTTACGTAAGATACAGCTTTAAATACGTACTCAGTTTTTATTTCCGAGTAAGTTTGGTACACAATTCACTCGGACAAATTTGTGAAATTTACAAATACTACCTTTTAAGACATCGGAATTTCTCCTACAGGGATGTCACTGTTCTCGCTCCCCCGTCCAGTCACTTTTCATTCCGCATTTATGGACGCCACCAAGCGCGAACGCAGTGCGCGCTGTTCCTTAGACACTAAGAGTGGCTCTCAAGCAACCGTCACGAAAGTATCTCCTTCAACTTCCTCCTCGTTGAGTAAACGTGAGCTCGATGATGCGCCCAAGCCTCTTTACATGAAGAAGCAACGTATAAAGAATAATTTTATTACAAGCGACGCGGTGGTAGAATCTTCATCTGAGTCTAAGAACGGAATCGATCAGTTAAATGAATCGTCAGGCGTCGTGGACACCGTGGAGATGATGATCTCGAGTGAGGAAGCTGCAGAGTTCAATGCCGCAGTCGCAGCCTCAGCTGAGCAACTTGAAGAGCAGCTTCAAGCGCCACCGGCCAAGCCACGAAAAGGACGACGCGTTCGCAAGACCAACTTGGAAAAGATGGAAATTTTGGCTTTTGTGGACCAAGGAGGTTCACAAGGAGCAGCTGCTGAGAAGTTTGGCGTGTCTCGTACGGCCGTGACGAAGATGGTTAAGGAACGTGCGGCCATATCTGCGCAAGCATTCGTGGAAAGTGCTACTAGCAGTCGAAAAGTATTGCAGTATCAACACAAACTGAGCGTGATTGAAGACATGCTGTACAAGTGGCAGATGCAGGTTGAATTAAATGCACCAACGTTAAAAGTAACGGGAGAGTTGTTGCAGTCTAAAGCTATGGAGTTTCGCAACAAAATCTTGGCCGATTATTGCAGTGAATTGTCGGATGATGTCGTTATGTCACTTACAGACTTCAAAGCGTCCAATGGATGGCTACATCGGTACATGCAGCGACGTAGCATGCGGTCGCTATCGAAGCACACACCAGGGGCTGGAACGCTTATCGGATCGGATAAAATGACAAGTGACTTGCGAGTACAAAAGATACGCGACGTGCTTATGAATATAGCACCAAATTGCATTTGGAGCTTGGATGAACTAACGCTGCGTCATCGCTCGACATCTTCAAGACTTGAATCAAACGTGAATTTAGACGTACGTGGTTTGGATCAAATTTCCGTGGCATTGGCAGTAAGTGCATCAGGGGAAAAGCTGCATCTGCAAGTCGTTGGAAAGGATCCGACTCCCGAGTCGCTCAAAGATGTGGACACTTTAACGACTTACGGTGTCGAGTATCGTGATCACTATCGCGCTACTCATGATGCATCGACAATTGCGAATTTTATTCACGTGATGAACCATGAAGCAACTGCAAGGAAAGAGGTGTGGTATTTAGTCATGGACAGCTGTACAACTCACGTTTCCGCGGCTCACGTGTTAAATCCGTCAGGATCGTTTCGGAATGGCTTTACTTTTAACTCAATTGTACTTTTGTTCTTACCCCCTGGACCTTCCAAAGATGTGCACCCGCTCCATCAAGGAATTTTTAAAACTTTTAAATTGCGCTTTCGTCTTGCGATGCTGCAATCGCTCCTTCACGAGTACGAGCAATGGACAGTGAAGACGAAGGCTGTGCATCAGACAGTTAAGGAAGGAAAATCGCTAGAAAGTGAGGTGTTCGATGTCCACGCTCATACTCATATGCGAAATACACTGAGCTGGCTGCATACGGCGTGGGAAAACGTGCTTGCCAGTTTAATTCGCAACGCATGGACCACGTCCTTGTACCCGTCTACACCTGAACCTGTTGACCTTGAAGTGAACACAGCACCTGATAACGATGAAGATACGAAAGCATACACCGAGCTTTTATCTCAATTAAGTCAAAAGCCGGCTCTTCAAAAGACTCTTGGAATTGAGTTTATAAAGACTCCTGTTCAACTTATGGTGGAATTGCTAGAGTTTGACAAGTGTGAAGCCACCGAAGCAGATGAGCTTGTGAAAGACAATGATATTGTTATCGAAAGCTTAGCTGCGCAAGGGCTTCTTCGTGACTCATCGAGAGCACCGGTGTTAGACGGTGCCAAAAGTGATAACATGGCAGTGCTTACGGCACGCGAGGCGAATTCTTCATTAAGTCAGCTGTTGCAATTTATTTCGCAAGAAGGCGATAATTTGCTGACGCTCTCAGAACGACGAACGGGACGTGCAACTCTGTTGATTCTGCAGCGTCTGCTGCTCAAAGCTCGCGAGAGAGAATTAGAGGGTGAAGCTGCTACGGACTTCACAGTATAGTACCAAATTCAATCATGATGGCGATTGTCGAGTTCAACTAATAAATTGGTACGTGACAATTTAGCTGCAAATACAGTGCAGATGACGTTTTGCCCACACAGCTGCAGTTCCTGAGGACGATGGCACGAGAAGGGACTAAATTAATGACACGAAGCGCATATAGGACATGATGCGCTCAGCTTTTAGCTGGATTGCTTGATGCCTGGGTGTCAGCACTCCCGTCTTTATTCTTAAACAGTATAGGAGCGGGACTCGTTCGTGTCACGCTTTTGTCATTACTGGCACTACTTGTTATTGGAGGCAATTTCTTGCTACACGATGGACTGGACTCCATCCCTCCGGAACGACCTGCCCAGTCGGCTTCTTTACGCGCTTGTCGTTTAACCTCTTCTTGACGTTTTTTGCGGTCAAGCGCAAAACGCTCACGTTGTCGCTTTAACGCAGCAGCAGACAAGGGTCGCCGCGCAAATAGATGATTGCTACTTTTGCGGTCGTAATTGGACGACTTAAAGCCGTCAGCGTTTCCGGCAATCCCTGTCAGCTCCAACTGGAGTGGATTGTTTGGTCCTGCTGCAGATTGTGCGGCAACAGTTACACGTGGATCATCCGCAAAGTCGATACGAAGACTTGTGCTGGTGCTGCTGGTGTCTATTCCAGTTTGTTCTCGTACATCCACGACACAAACCGTCTCGACATTGATAAGCGACGCGTGCGGTAATTTTGAGCTTTCCAATGTTGCAACGCTTAAATTCTGTGCGTTCACATTTGCAGCCTGTGACTCTTGATTGGTGGTCCCGAGAGCCTCAATCTTTCCACCTGCATGCACGTACACGTGCTTAATCCGCTCACTCCGCTCAAGAGCCTCAGCGAGCATCTTAACTCCATCTCGACCTATGTGATTATTTCTTAAGTCTACGTGTCGCAGACGACACGAGGACATGCCCAAGACTGCTGCAATCGCGCGGGCTCCTTCATTGGAGATCGAGTTGCCTCGTAATTGAAGCTCGTGTACATTAATAGCGTTTCGAACAAGTGCAGCAATGGCATGTACTTCCTCATCACCAATTCCACTTTCAGGAAGCTTCAAATTACCACACGAAGCAAAAGAACGGTGATCAGTCGACTCAATTGGCACCAAAGGTGCGTGAGACTTGACTTCGTGCACGTATCTCAAAAGCGTTTTGCGTTTGGCGTCTTCTTCAATGGTCAGGCGTTCTTGCATCCAGTATATTTTGCGTGAAAGGTGCGTCATCTGGTCATTTTTTGCTTCCAACTGCTCTTTGATATCGCTGACGGTATCTTCGCATGTAACAATTTTAGTGAGCAATGAGGCGATACGTTCAACGAGTAGCTGTTTGGTATTGAGACTCTTCTGAGCTCGCCTAAGAAAAGAGTTGATATTCATTCGTTCAAGAAAGTCAATGGACTGCTGCTGCAACTTTAATGTGAAGTTAGTGCGTTTGGCTTTAATGAGTAACAAACCACCTTGTGATGCGCGGCATTCGATGAAGAAGCGGCCGCTTGCTGCTGCGGCGGCGTCGTCTGGATGTGTGGTCTCTTGATTGCCTCGTTGGTTTTTTTCGTGAGTATTATCATCTCCTGCTCCTAAGGTCATTGGCACGCCGGACTGCTCCATAGCAAGGGCCATTTCGGCCATTTTCTTTTGCATGGCTGCAAATTTAATCGTCTGCGTATCCAGTTCATCTTGTTTACAGCGTAATGCTTCCGTTACAACTCGATTGCTTTCAGCCGTCGTGTGAAGTTTGTGAGCAAGTTCTGCTCCTTTCTCCTGCAAAGTCGTAAATTGTGCCTGCAACTTTTTTGTATCTTCCTTGCTCACAATTTTAGCCTCTTCATCCGCTTGCATCTTGTTAAGGAGGAAAGCAACGCGAGAACTCATCGTCTTGATCTTTTCCTCCAGCTGTTTGCGTTCGTCAGCTTCCTTGAGCTTCGACTTGACCTCGTCACTGCAACGCACCGCCAACTGGGCGTTGTGTTTTTTCAGTGCCTGCAATTGCTCGAGCAAAACTTTCTTGTCCAGCTCGGACTTGACACGTGCTTTGCCTTCCTGTGTTCCTTCCTTCAGCAATCGCGCATTCTTCTTTTGCAGTGAAACGAGTTCAATCTCCTTTAATTTCAATCCATCAATCGCCTTTGTCTTGCCCAACTCCGCCAATTTTAACCGCTCTAACAAACTAAAGACCTTTTCAGCCATTTCTCGCAATTGATCTGCCGAGTCGCGGTTCTCTGCTTCCATTCGAGACCGTTCCTGTTCTGCTTTGTCGCACCGCGTCTGCAGCTCGTGTTTCTCACGCTGCAAGTTGCCATTTTCACTAAAAAAGGCTTTATTGGCATTAATTTGCGCGCGTTTGGCCTTGGCTTCAAGCTGAACTTGGGTCTCAAGCTCTTGGTTCCGAACTTGCAGCTTCCTCGTCTTGTCTTCCACTGCGGCGAGTTGATCCTCAGTTTGCCGCTTGAGTTCCTCGAGTTGTTGCAATTTCTCCAAAAGCTGGTACTGTTTCTCCTTGCGTACACGAAGCTGCTCTTGTAACGCTTCTAGTTCAACCTGTGTCTTCAACTTTAGCTCAATGTTGCACGCACGTAGCTGGTCACTCTCGTTCCGTAGCAAACGCACTTCTTCGGCACGCAATTGCCCTTCACGAGTTGCACGGGCGGCAATCTCTTCGTGTGTCTTGGCAGAGGACAAAAGTGAAGTATGATGTGTCTGCAATGTCTCGAGATCCGACGCCAAAGTAGCCATTTTAGCGGCTAATGACGACGTCTGCGCTTCCTCGTGCTCCAAAAGACGCAACAATTCAGTGTTGTGATCGGTCAGTACTCGAACTTGTGTCTCACGCTCTTCGAATTTTGCCTATCAATTAAATGTCCTTAGCAACAACCTTTTCGTGCAAATTGTCCAGGCTAAATTGTACCTGAGCCTTTGCAAGCGTTGATTCCGCGGCCCGAGCTTTGCTTTGAAGCTCAAAATTCTGATCACGAAGACTGTGATTTTCCTCCTCAAGTCGAAGCTTGTTTGCTTTCAGTGTGTGGATCTCGTCGTCCATTTCATTCAACGAAGCAAGCAATTGAGCATTCTGGCTACCAAGAATTTTCATCTGCTCGTCTTTCATTGCAAGTGCCTCGGCCGCCCTCGTTTCTTTCGTGCCTTTTTGAGTCATCGACGAGACCAAAGTCGCTGCATCCGGGACCTGACGCTGCATCGCGAGGGATTACTTAAGGCGTGCTATATGTTTACAAAGCAAATCATACCTCGAAGCTTGATCGCAGTGGTGATTGACTCATTAATGGTATGCACACCTACTACTCACAGACCTGAAAGTCCCCACGTGGAGTGTCAATGATGGTTCGGACTTTATAGCCCTGAGAGCCTAATCTTAGGATTTCTGTTGCGTGCATCTAATTCGGTCTGCTACTCTTTCAACGATTATCTCGGTAATGCTGTTCAAATGTGAGCTAAGAGACGCGACCTTAAGCAAGTTATGATATCATATCTAAAGTTGCCACTCTCAATTGAGTAAGCAAATTGACTATTATTACATTGCTTATCGGCTCGTAACGCATTTGTTGGCCACCATAATTTATAGTCTGAATGGCGATTAGCTCCACCAAGTCTTCATATTTCCACATTTTTTAGAATAAAGAAAAGGAGAATGGAAAAAATATACCTTTTTTCAAATTAAAGGGAAAAATACTCCTCTAAAACAAAAATGATAAAAAAGCAAAAAATATACCTAGCAATAAATATTTTTGCAACAATGGCAAAAGTATACATGTAAAGAAGAAAAAATAGAGAATTTATACCTTTAAGTAGTAATTTTCCGCATACAATCTTTGGGAAGCCTTGAAGAGATGGTTAAAATGCAATGCAAATAGAAAGATGGCGCGGGTTCAAATCCACTTGTTACAAAGTGGCTCAAAATTGCTGGATAGACCAAACAATGTGGTGTAGTTATGCCAATTGCATCACTATAATGTAAAAAATGTACGAGGAAACAATTCAAGTATGTTCAATTTCAACTGCATCGTATGTTGTGTCAGTTCGAATTAAAACAAATCAGCCAATGGAGTATGCTGTTGAGGTGTACGGTACCAGTGGTACTGCGCACGCGGTTAGGAATGAATTCTGCATGTCGACACCTCAAAGCAGCTCTCAAGTTTTCAAATTAGCTGTCACGTGCAGAATTGTTATTTAAGGATCCAAAGCGTATCTGGTTGCCTACGATGATCCATTCGAAGTGAAGCCATTTGTGACAAAACGTGGACTGGTAAAGAGTGAGCATCTTCCACCAAATCCGTTCAAAAGAGAAGGTCGATCCCAAAAAGAAGCGAATCGAACCTACTAAAAGTTGACGCGCCAAAAAGTGTTTATCGATGTGGTCAAGTGGGACACATCAAGCCAGTAATGCGCAGCTAAAAATTATATTTTCTTTAGTGAGTTAGGTATATTTCTTGTTTATATATTTTCCACTAGTTATTTTACTTCGTAGGTAGATTTTTTTTCCTTTTGGTGGTAAAGTTATGATCCAGGGTAGATTTTTTTCATTTAAATATATTCTTTCCATTTAATTTGAGAAAGGCATATTTTTTTCCATTCTTCCAAATGGAGAAATTATCAAAATGGATACCCTTAAAGTTGTTTACACCACCGACAAACAGAAATTGCCTGAAATGGTTGTATTAACAGCTTTTCTCGAGTGGTTCAAAATGCCGATAAATTTTGCCTTTTAGCACTGGGGCTTGTTTCAAATGGGAATGACCCTCTTTCCTTAGCTTGCACATCTATGATCTGGCGTCCTCAAACGGCGCACGGTCGACTTATGGCTGACAGGAAAACTAACGAAATGGTCTCGAAGCGCACAACCTATATAAACAACGGTGCTTGTAGGTACTGTTGTGCTAGAAGACAGCTATTTCATCGCCTTGTGTAACAGCACGTCCTCACTAAAACCTGAAATATCTTCTACACGGTACTCGTATGGATTGTAGACAAAAAGTTAGTCTGATTAGAATAACGACCAAACAGGTAGCAACAAAGGCTGTCAGTCGCCCGGGTCATTTATCAATAATGAAGTGTAGCTCAAAATATTGTGCTTAGACGTCCAAGCGTGCACCCATTCTTTCGACAAGACAGCAAAGCTAACGGAGGCTCCTGCTGACGATGTCATGACCGAATCGAGGGTAAAGTCGTACACAACATTTTGTACGTTGCTAAGTAACATGTTTTATCAGCGCAACTGATGATGGCCTCATTGACTCGCACACCACCTGCTGCTGATGCAAGATATCGTCCCGCAAAGAGTCCACTGATTTTTTGAACAACGTGCTTGACGAAGAAATTCGTATGGGCATTATTCGGTCAATGTAGATCATGGTGCCTAACTGCAAGTCAATATGTTTGCATGCCACGAGAGCTTTCGATAGGACACTCCAGCATGTATTTACCGAATGGAATTGGTTAATTTTAGAAGTGTCACTACTTCGCGCAGTAGGTGCTCCCAGCAACCTTGCTGTTAGGGCTCACTTAGTGTGCTTAGGTCCAAACTCCGGACACATTAAACAAAACTTGTAGCGTCCGCCCCTGAGGTAAGAATACATTATCGGGTAATAAACTACAGCATAAGAGTTGTCCCAGCTATGACATGACGCCAAAAAAAGCGCTCGGCTTTTATGTTACACACGCAAGTTTAAGGATTCTTCCAACAAACCTCAACGTTTGACTACAAGATCACAAAAGCGCATCTTAATTCTGATTCCTGCGGTCGAGCAATCTTTTTAGAGCTGGATAACGGACATTTTCAAATTCTGCGCGGTATTCTTTCCGCGCCACGTAAGACAATGCTCATGACTCCCGTAGAATAGCCTCTGCCTTACAACGCACTTCCAGCTGGATATGGCGATCAAAAGCGTCAGAAGAGGACGCTTCTATGCTAGCTTGGGCCTTTTTTCACGTAAAGCAACAGCTTCTGGACGACCGTTTGTACGCGCTTGAGATTGCAATCGGGGTCGTCTCTGGCGTATAAGCTGCGGACTCTAGGATAACCTTATTGCTTATTGCCTCAAAGGATATTTCTTTGACCGATTGAAGCCATAGCTTGTCTTAAGAATCACTTATCTCAGCGCAAAATATACGAAATGCGTTGGGAAGTCAATGTCCTTCGCAGTGAGCTTCAGGCTTGGTCGGTCACTTTTTGCACACATTTTTTTTGCACTCAACTCCTTGATCGTATGATGTGACTAGAAGGATTAACAGAGAATTGGTACTCACCTTACCGGCAAGGTCAAGCAAATGGCAAATACATCGAAGCGGTGCTGGGAACACCTCAGGCCTCATATGAGACTTAAAGTCTTACGGCATGATTTAACTGTGTACGCCAAATCATGCCGCTCTTAGACAAAAAAAGTCCCAACAAAAACTATTTAGTGGTGTTCATTAAGAAAAAAAAATCCTTTCAAGTTGTAGAGTTTCGACTTTTATTAGCATTTTTGAACCCCATTTCTCGTTTATAAGTACTTTGTATCGTTATTCTGTTCAGAAGCAATCGCATTTTTTGCCCAGTTGGCTGCATCCAGCCGACCTTCCCTGAAGTCAAAGCAATGAGTCGATGCAAACGTGAAATGAGTAAAATAGGCTTTTTAAGTATTATGGAATCAGTCTACCGGGTTAATTCCAGAAGTACTTATCCTTTCAAAAGTTTCTCCTACTCTTGGATTCCTTAACCTATACATAAATAAAAAGGCGTGACACCCGTCAATGTTGTTGATTCATACTGTTAAGCATAAATCTAATCCTCGAAACTTGTTATTCCGCAAATATGGTGGTTATGCACAGATCATGTGCAATGTGTCTTCGCGCAAGCGATTAAGTATCTCTGTTTGCTTGAAGATGAGCATGTCGATAGGTCTCTTTTGCGGGCATACATCTTGACATATAACAAAGTGGTAGCGTCAGACACTTGGTACGAGAATATACCACAGATGAGCACTATGCTCAAAGCTCTATAGCATAGCAGCCCTTGCTCTACCTTAGTCTCTTGAGACTGTAAATATTTCTCCAGGCCGCAGGAGCCCTTACTCGGCTAAGTGTGGAAGCGCTGTTACTTGACCGCGTGGAACTCATCCCAGTGATGACGCATTTTTTCGGATTGTTCATTAGCACGGTTAATGCTGCTTAGAATATTTATGTCTGCAGTGCGTGTCATGGAAGTGTTTGCAAAGTTCGTGACACAAGAACAGCAGCCAAAGGATGAGCTCACAATACACTCGTCGTACCAAAGCCGACGCTTGACTTAAGTCGACAACCATGGTTTGTGGTGGTGAACTCCATTGAGGGCAAATGTGATGTAACCACTAATCTTATACTTTTATTGTGATATACGACAATTGTAAAGAAAGTAAAGCAAAGTTGCTGAAAGCTGTGCTACTAGTTAATACATGCATCATCACAGGTGCGCTAATCTAGCCATGAAGTTGTGCTGAGGAACAGATCAGCCGCGCGATTATAAAAAGGTGCAAAGCATGCTGTACTAAACGAGTATACTAGTAAAACAATTGACACGAAAGCTAAAAAACGGTGTCTTTCATCATCTGCTATACCTCACGTCGGATTTGAACGGCATGCAGTAGGAGCTGATGAATAAACCTAGGTCGGCATCAGGACACTTGCGCACCTCTGGCTTCCAAGCTTACGCTAAAACTAATGCCATCGAGTGAACAATACTCGAGTCTAAGAGTGCGCGTTTCTGATATGCATCGACCGTCAAGAAATGTCGTCGCCCAAGTTCATGGTTGTACATTCGGTACAACTCGGCGAGGGTTGGACGGCATCTTCTTCAAGACGAATCAAGGCAAGTGACAAATTTTCACAAAACAATTCATGAAAGATGATGCAATATAGAACAATGAGCGGTAGCAATGTGCTACGAAGGAATCGAAATAACAAATTTCTCCAACATGGAAAAGCATAGAGCCGTATGAAATCGAAAGATTGAGCTGCCGTCCTTTGGGCTTTCTTAATACCCGACTTGGAACTAGCACAATGCTGCCTGCCCTTTCGTGTGTTAAAATTGACTCAAACACTGGAGAAAAAGGATAGGTAACGAACTTGACAGCCCATTTTGTGGGAAGTGAAGGAAATACAAGGACAGGCATATCACTGAAGCAAAATTGGCTTGTATTGCTGATGTAAATGAGGCTGATTATGCTCTCCTCTAATTTCGGCATTCCACACTTGGCGACGACACTCCGGTATTGGTTGACGACAACAAGCACGGAGGTCAAAAGCTCACTGCAGACTTATTTGTGGACTTAAGTTTCGTAGGGAAAAAAAGGATGCTTGGACAATTTGATGACAAATTTTCCTGCAAAAATAATACTAATGGACAATTCGTGCGCAACAAGAATTAACTCGTCACAAAAGATTTGAAAAGTTGAATTTCTTAAAACATACCAACCCGTGACATACAAAAACTTGGTCAAAGTCGTGCTAGTTGTGAATGCTGCGCTGACTTGTGTAAATGAACAGCAGTTTGTCGACACGGATACAGTAACCGCTGATCTCAAACGAAAAAACTTACATTAAAGTATTTTCCGATTTTGACAACGACGTCAACATGATGCGCGAGCTAGATAAGAAGATTTACGGCTTCAAGCTGGCTCTGAGTGCATTGAACAAGACGAATCTCTTTGTAATACTTCGCACAGGATTTTGGAAGCAGCGAGGGAATTAACGCTTTTTTATCAAGGTTGAGAATGGCAGCTACGTCTATGCATGTCTCTATACCGACAATACAATTATAGAAAATGTGCACAAAATGGTTGTAAGAGTTACGCTCGAAAATATATTTTTAGTGAAAGAGTTGGGCAAGACCAAACCTTTTTTATGCTGGAGACCAACTACGACCGACAGATGTGGGACAAGGAAAACAAAAATTAATGTGATGCTATCGCTTTATTCATTTATGTGCATCAAGTCTTATGTAATAAAAGAGATTATGGACGGTGACAAAGCAAAAAATGCAATCGAAATTTTGCTGACAGCCGTAGTGACGTACGTGGATTTGCGATTTTTTAGAATCCAGGTCGGCAGCTTTATCAGGCCTCAATTTTCATATCTTGATGCCTTCAACAACGAGGGATAACGGAACCCTCTACAGTAGTAGTGCCGGCAAGATACAAGCTTAAAAAAACTGGCGTGATTTGAGGCAGTAACATTGATGACTAGCCTCCAATATGGGGAAGATCTGATAATTTGTGGCTCAAAAGCTATTTCAAGCTTAGGTAGCAGCAAACAGTGGTACTGATTTGAACATTGAATATATAGTCTCAGGTTCTGCACCCGAGGAAGACACCAAGTCTGTACAAAATATATAGATGTAGAACAAAGAAACTTTTGCAATATAAGAACTTAATCAAGGTGTAACAAAGCTGGCAAGAAGTGCAGGCTACAATAACGTGGCCAAGCACATGGACATTTGCGATTATCAAAGTCGAAGAAGCGCTGTGCGAAACTCAAATATTGTGAGACAGTGAATCAGCTTATCGACATGCTCACCACGGCACTGACAACGAAGCATCTGCTACAAACGAGTGGTTTCAAACTCGTGCACACAAAGCTTTAGAAATGCGTATTTGTTTTCAAGCACTGTTTGGTCCATTCAGGCCTTGATTGCGGACGGTGGTAAAAGGGCACCACTTTTCTCAACAAATGGCAGGATGATTGTCATATTTGCAAATTACAAACTCAGCGATCAATATAAATCTTTCAAACCAATTGTGCTGATCGACACATTCTTGCCAAGGTCAAAGTATGAGTTGTATTACGTCGACATGATTAGAGACTGTTGGACGAGCGAGTCAATCAGACATAAAGTAACCGCAACTTATAGACCTCTATGTAAATGCTTTTAGCAGACAGCAATATCAAAGCCGAGTAGCAAAGCGCTTGGCAGCAATCGCACTTGCTTTGCTTAAAGTAGGCAGACATTCTACTTCATCCAGGGTGTGACCGACAGATCCAGTTTGAGCTCTAATTTTTAATGACGAAGACGTAGGGGGTACAACATACTCTTTAATGTCCAGCAAGCATTAATTAATGCAATTTTTACGGTATTCTGAAGATACCACAAGGAAATAGCTTGCCTACAGACCCTGTCGGCCGACTGTTAGAAGTCCATAAGCTCCGACTTTGACTGTGGGCTGCCTGAAATTCGTTACGTCATGTTTTTGCCGCTTGAGTGCAACGGTGCATCCACTTTTTGCTTAGTCCGGGTCCAGATGTGTACTGCTCATGTATACAGCATGGTACCTTGGACACAATGGTTTCGGATAGCAATTCGCGGTTTTACGCTGCGTATTGGTAAATGTTGTTCCACTTATCACGTAGTCGCTTGCTGATGTCACAAGCTAGTTTTCTGTGGGTAAGCTGAACTACAGAGAAAATCTGAATTAAAGCAAGAAGGCACATAAGCTATTAAAAAGCTTAAATTATGCATACCCTTCCGATTTGATGACGACAATCATGTGTACTAGGACAATGAATTGGTTCGAGGCAGCAAAAAATGCAACTACTGGTCGAATCAAAACTTTTCTTCTTTTGCTCCCCTTGCACACTTTACGAAATTGACCTTACAATTTATTAGGCCAGCTGGCCCATTGGAAATATGTGTCATACTATAGTGCCAAAAGCAAGATTTTGTGGGCCAAAATTGATATTTTTGTAGGCCCGAACGGGCTCGCAATGTATAACAGTCGGCACGAGCGTCATTACATCTATGACATCTCCACTGGACCATGAGTTTGAGAGCAAATTTTGATGATTAAGGTGTTGCAGAAGTCCATTGCGTCTTATTAGTCGGTTCTGTGTGTCATTAATCATGTGATGATCGAATTTCGTATTATTGGGGAATATCGTGGCTTTATGACCTCAGATTAATATTTCTACTATGCCACACGGTATTCTGTAAGATAATATCCCACAATATCGAGACAAAGCTACAACAAATTAAGTTTTTGCTTGGAAATTCAAGATTCACGTTGAGGCTTAGCTTTCAGACCAAATCGAGCTTCCGGGAACAAGCACTCTGCGAAACGCGACTCGTTGCGGTTCAAAGTATTAAATGGAAGGCAAAAACCTGGACGCACGATCTCCTTTAGCGGCAGCTTGTAAACTGCTAACACTCGGGTCGTTCGAATTGCTCCTGTAAGATAATCGAGCAGTGCGCTTTTTTTACTGCAAAACATTCAAGGTTGAATCTATGAGCAGACAGTACTGCTTGGCTTCCAAAGATAGCAACAAACAGTGCGCATCACGAGGCATTCTTCTGCTATAAGAGCGCTATATCGTGGTATTCAAGATAATAAAAGATAAAAAATGGAACTGTTTGCGTCGTTGAAGCCGACGCCTAAGGCAGACACGCCGCTCAAATTGAAGCCACTCTAGGTAATGAGAGATTCTTTAAATAGATCTTCTGCTCTGGGTCAGAGAGATCAAAATTACGAAAATGGATTTCTATCAAGGTAGAACAGCTGGAAGTGGCTTTGAGAATGTCGAAGATTGATAAGAGAGTAATCGAATGGGCATTAAAGTATTAAGGCGGTTTTCTTACCCGAGATGAGCAAAAGCGTCAGCTGATGCAAGTTCCCTTTAATGCGTACTGAATGCATTTTCTCTTTCAATCTGCGAGTGTGAGAAATATATTTTGGTGGACTTTGTCCGGGACTTTTAATAAAGCTGCCTGGAACGGGCAATAATTTATTTAGATGGAGTGGCAGTCACGCTCTTTGAGAAAAGACTACGCACAGGCGCGTATCAAATGACGACCTCTTCATAGGCCGATAGAGTATATTAAATTCATAGGAGTATTTGGTTGTGCTTCATCGATTCTAATTTTTGCATTGTTCAACTAAAGTCTCAAGTAAGCACCCGCACTACGGTATGGGGACGAAGATGTCACGGGCAACAAATCGTCTAATTTACCGCAAAAAGTGCAGGATTCAGTCGGCGTACTGAGTTCTGTCAAACCATACGGAGAAACTAAAACTGAGAGAGATCCGCACCGAAAAGCTCTGTGAACTGTAGCACGGGTCGTGCTCTCGAAAAATTTTGAGGCAATTGCTATAATTTTCTAAGTGACAGAAATTGAGACAACTCTACCTAGGCTTATGTTGTTCCAAGTGTAAAATCTTCGACTATGGTAGCGTCTAGCATTGCGTGGTTTTAAACCTGGATGCGAGGCATGATCTCATCCTAGGTTCGGCGTGGCTAAAGTATCACAAACTATAGATCGACATCATTGTGTCAACAAGGCCATCGCATTTGAATTAAAAAATCTTGGATTCCTCGCTATACTTCTAGCGTAGTTTCGCAAAATCACGATTTGTTCTATGCGCAAAAGAAGAAGCACTATTGTCGTGAAAGCTATTAAAGCGTTGACCATTAAATTGTCGTAATCATAACCGATTATGTCGAAGAAAAGAGGTCAGAACGTGAAGAGCCACGTAATCACTAAGTGATTCTCGCAGAAATTAAAGTTTGCTGCATGCCGGTGATGGCATGGTTGTATAAGTTAAGGTAGTATATGCGAGGCCCCACCGCTGCGAATAAAGTGGCGCTTAATGCACTGAGTAAAACTCGTAAAATGATTATTTCGATACATCTCTTGTACGATATGGCTTACTTTCGGCCAAGGCGTATCCTACCAATCCACTTGAGGTAGCACTCAATCTACTGACCTATGCTTATCGTGGATAGGAATGCTGCGCATTGTGCAAGGTATAGCTAACTGTAGGCTAAGACTTAAGGGTAAGGCTCTGCTGAATAACTTGGAGTGGCACGTATCAACCGAGTAGCGCTCGTCGTGAACAGCGTTTGCTGCATAATAATGCAAGCTGTAGGGTATGGCATCCACGGTAAGTTCCTGTGAATGCACGTGAAGTGACACGTTACCCCCTGAGCAACAAACACTGTGGACAGCGCTCACTGCATGTATAGCTGACCCAAGGTGTTGTGCTTACCCTGAAGTGGCACATATTTGGCTGCGTGGTGGCTTTTATAAATCAATTAAGATATGGGTGCATCAATGCACGAACAATGCTGACACAAATTGCCTCTTCGAGACAGTAATTATTTCTGAACAATTCATCATAGTCGTGTAGATCACGGGAAGCAAGCACGAAAAAAGACGTAGAAACCACGTTGTTTACCCGCGAGCAAAGCTCAAGTGCATACTCCCGAAAAATATTTCGTTAGCGTAGACTAGGTCATAATTAAAGCAAAAATAATCCTTCAAGGGTACCAGATAAAATAGCAGAACAGTTGTAAGATAATATGTACGGAGGTGATTTGGTCCTGCCAATTACTTTGACAAGTACAGAGCGAACAAGGTATAGTGGTCGATCGTGTGATTATTCTTCTCAAGATGGACACAAAACAATTTGAAAAAAGCTATCACGAATGGGTGTTTAGGTAAGATGGTCGCTTATCAAAACCTTCAGCGGATCTATGCAGATTTTATCTTGCGCATACCAACCACGTACCAGAGCTGTTGCAAACGAGGTCACATCTGTGACATGCGCTAGCACATTTTCGGTTATCAAGGTTACAAAGTAGCCTAAGATTCGTCTCTCTCGGCTTATGCTACGTCTCAGAATTTAACAAGAGCCACTTGTCGATTCATAGATAGAGAACCGCCTTGCAGAGCGTAGTGGTCCATGATCTGAATCGATCGCTAATGTTTTTTTTTTATCTTGTACCTCTTTTTAACTCGAAAAAAGCATCCTTCACTCTGGGTAGCTCATCGCCATGGACAATATTTCTCCTAACGGGAGTCTTAAGGTGGGAAGATTCGTGAGCGATCACTCATTTTCGCCCCTCGTTGTGTGCTGGTCGCAGTGCACAGCCAATGGCAAAGTCTGATGTGTCGCAGACGGCACCAAGTTATCGTATTAGTTCTGACAAGATAAAAGGGTTTCCTTGGCTTTGGTACAAAAAATGTCGGTGTATTCAGTTGCAAAGCTGCATTGGCTCATGTTAAAAAACGAGCTGTTGTATAACAGTACCGATCGAGGTATTCCGCTAAGTTTTGTGGTCTCTCGTGATGAAAACTAAAATTAGTGTATTCTCTGTGTCTCACTACGCATCACCTGGTGATCATATCGGTTGAAAAGAGGCGTATGGCTAAAAAATCACACACCCAAGTTGCTGCACATTTATGAATACAACAATGAAAACGAGTGGTTAACATCCTCGCCGAATGCGGTAGCGCTAACGGCAAGTGTGTTGGTTTCATCTCGCTGTTGGCAGCCTGTTTTTGTGCTGTCTTGCTTCCTTTGGTAGCGTTAATTCTGTACTATTTTTTACTCATCCCCGCAAGTTAGCTCATTCAGTGGCGGTGCCGGGAACGGTCGCCGGTTCCGAAAGGGAACCGCTACTTCAAAGCCGTATCTTTAAACAAGAAAGACGTCTAAAGTGAGCTGTCTTGGGCCAAAGTATTCACTTAAAGGCTATATTGTAAGAGTGGCTAAAGGATTTTTAAAACTAGGCTATATATGCTCACAGCAGACCATCAGTAGACCTATGTCTAGCTAGTACAAGGATGTCGTTCGTATCACGCAGTTTGTGCGTAGATGCGCCAATACATTGAAGAAGCGTGCTTCCAATTGTTGAGTTTGCACTGATCGAATCCGTGTAGGGTGAAATTTGCAATACTCCTTGCCTGGCGCACGGTCAATCTCGTCTGATGAGGTCTCGAGATGCCAACTTTTGGCATTCTCTTCAAATTGATGTACGCATCTCTTCAAGATTCGCGTCGTCAGTCGTAATGTACGCTTGCTATAAGACACGAAGCAAATACGTTGTGGATCTAAGGTTAAAATGAGATTTGTAGCAGAATACCTTGTTGGCTAACGCTTGCAAATATGTCAGTTTTTTTTAAATGTTAAAAAGAAAAATGCCACGTCTTTAATTTTTTGTTGCAATTAGTAATATTCTGCTTTTCTGATCGAAAACGCATTTAGAAAGTCAATTCCATAAAAAAAGACCTATTACAGCTCAGCCTAAGAGGTCTAAATAAATTGTTGATAACTACGCTAGCTGGAGAATATGGGCCGACTCCCACAAAGCTGCATCAGCGGAAATGCATTCCGCCGGTATACGCTAGGAAGCGCAACACACATTAGACGTTCTGGAGCACTGAATCAAATGCCATCTAAATTTAAAGTTGCCAATGAGGGGCAGAAATGATAGCGTTAAGCGCGTCTCACTTGTACATTTACCATTTCTCAATCTTTTACTTCTAATCATCTAATTGAGTTGCATGAATCGGGCGTTCTTGTTTGTGCATTGAAAGCGGGCTCCTAAGTGTACAAAGCAATTACTGCTACCCCTGCAACGGCAGCTAACAATTCTCCTAAATATCCGATCGGGTGATTAAAACTTTGATGCCACATACAGCGTAAGAAAACACGCCCTCGTCAACATGAGTTTTTTTCGAAAGCTTATGTATTTGCTTTGCAGCACTAGCCCTTAACTTCGAAGCAATTATCATTGTCTGCTTAAATTTAATTCGAATTCTATGGAAGACACTTAAATACAGGTTGAAAAGGAGGCAGCACGAATCTTGTAGAGCTCGGTAAATAGCTCTTGTGCATCGCTGATCGTCAACAAATTCTGCACTATCAGATAGCTCTTTTACGGGTGTAGTAATGAATGCAACGTCAATGCTTGCAGCCAGAAGCGTGAGCAACGTGATACCAAAAAAGCGACTAGGACTGTTAACATTCCGGACAAACATTGAAAACAAAAAATACATGCATGACCTTGGAACGCAGAAAATAATTATTCGATTTGCTTCAGCGAAATCGTTAAAGAAAAATGACATATAATAAGTGACCTTCACTATCTGCTCCGCAGCTTCTCAATTGATGACATCACTTCAAATGCTTCAGTACCATCGCCCACGCGGTCGAGCAACCACAGCACCACCACGGACCACCGTCCTTCCAGCTACAACAACCTCATCATTGTCGTTCATATCATGGTCATCTTTATCCGGGTCTTCGCGAAGCCCCCGCAGAGCTTATTTCCGTCACATCCAGCGATCGTTCTGTTAGTACCTTTAAGTATATAAGCTAATGTCAAATTACATTACCACGATAGCCACCACCTCCAGCGTCATCGACATCATCCCCACCACCGAGTCCACCCATATCACCGTTGTCATCGTCACCCATATTGCCGTTGATCAAAACACGATTTTTGTCACTGATAATATTACGGGTGTCAGCGTGAGTTGCATGATCAAGCGCGGGCGTCGATATCGCTGATTCGAACAAAATTGATCCCAAAACGAAGAGAATGGCCTTCATGCTTGCTAGCTGTTGAATTGAGAGCAAATTCAAGAGTGGGCAATGTAAGCTAGGCTGGCATTGCAGTTGGCGTGTCAAATTTCCAAGAATTATGCTTGAAGTGATTTTATTGGTATCGTGTAAATCGAATTAATGTGTTCGAACAAATTGCGGCCATTATAATGCTTTTTAGGGTTTATCTTGCAAATGGATATTGTATTGCTTATGATTCGTAGACCACAGCTGAAGAATATTTTTCGCTCCATATAAACTAAAGCTGACAATAACAAACCCTAGTTTTGTCTTTGGCAGTGAGTATGTATTGTACGGTTGATGTCCCTGTTAAGATTAGAAGCATTTTTATTTCGATTGGTTGATCACTCACAAGCTTGTACCTTAAAATCTCATTGACGTTTTTCATGCAAAGTTTGAACAGCACGAGCTTATTGCGTGAACTTACGGTGGTGTGCGATCGTTTTTAGGGATCCAAGTGTCGATTGCACACATTCGATACAGGATAAAGAACGAGAACAAGATTGATGTCTTTCTGCTCAATAGTTCTGTAGGTTAAGAGGGAACATGGTAATATTTGAATTTTGTGAAAAGTGAGAAGCCCAAACAAACCCTTTCGTCGTTGAATTCAATTTACAGCGCTTGATCTCAAAGCATGAGAGCTCAATAGCTGCGTTCAAAGATTTACGCTCTAATCACAGCTGTCGTTATTATCTACGTCTTTAATAAATAATGCAGTGCAGTTCAATAAGTTTAATCCATTACAAGTACAAATTGCTGGGCGGTTGACGTCATACAGAGAAATCTAGATTTGCCACACCACTTGTGATTATGTCAGATCTACGTGTCATAAACGTTATCGTTTTCTCCGCCGATTTGTAGCTTCGAAGACGTTGCTCCAAACGACGACGTTAACAGCTTCAAAAGAACGTTTGGCGGGACGATGTCAGTTAAAATAATATATGTGCTATGCAAGCAAGAAAGATGTGTGCTCAGTGATCGTCAGAGAGGTCGACTTTTTTTTCGTGTACGAAAGCGGACCACGCATGACAGCAACCACGAAGGATGCTGTGCATAGTGAAAGAAATTTTAAACAGAATTGACATCATCAAGTCAAAGCGTGCGCACTCCACCAATTGAAATGTGCCAATAAGTCTCGCTTCGCTGCTTAATAAACTCGAGTACAGTTGTTTTGAGCGTAATGATTACCTATCGCTTGCACGATATAGTGTTTCGTACTAGACAGCGAAGGTGTTTACGATCATTGAACGTAACGAAAGTTTCGACCATGGTCATCAAAACAATTTAACGGTGCTGCGCAAGCAAGTCGTCTACCGCCGGATTGTAGTGTGAGACAACTAAGAGCATGCACTGTAGATGGAGACAGATCGTAATAAACTAGAGCTCTCCTTGTGGCCAAAAACTAATCGATGCAATCAACAAATTAATTATGCGGAGGATTAGCGCACCAAGCAACAAATCATGTATGAATCGCTACACCAAATTGATGCGTCCGCATTGATATTGAATATAACGTAATCTGCACGATGCTGAAGTCATGGCCTTACTCGTGTATACGTTACGACAGCTACAAAAGACGGCAATTTAGAGTGGTCAGCAAATCGATGTGGATTTTGTAATAAGACTAAGTGAGAATATAAAAAATATACCTTTTTTCAAATTAAATGGAAAAATATATCTAAATGGAAAAAATCTACCTTGGATCACAACTTTTCCACCAGAATGAAAAAAATCTATCTGCGAAGTAAAATAACTATTGAGAAATAATAAAACAAAAATTATACCTAGCTCATACAAGAAAATATACTCTTATGCTGCTGGGAATATTTTTTGCTTTTTCATCTTTTTTTGTATCGGAGGAGTATTTTTTCCATTTAAATTATAGTTTTCCCATTCTCCCCAAAATTTAATATATTTGTAGCCAATAGCAATAGAACAATTTTCACTTTACATGGATAGGACATTTTCCACAAACGCAGCGACCGTGAACAAGTGTGTGTCTCCTCCAGCTTCGGCAAGTGCCACAGCCACCTTTATGTGCTTGCGCGCCGGCTTCAAATTATTTCTTTTACCATAAACAAGTGCTATCCGCAAATTTGCCAAGAAGCAAGCAGCAGTATCGCTAAAGCTGCCTGAAAAAGTAGTTGCACTACTCACGTCGTCGTCATCAGCGGTGGAACCTGTAGGTTTCGTCGCCGTTAGTGAGCTAACAAGCTTCGTAAAGCCCGCCAAGCTAAAAAAAGATTGAAACTAACCGCTTTGAAGATGCGGCAGCTGCTGAAAGGGTGTAAATGACATTCACATACTTTTCTATTGCTTTGTTCGAACTTGAAGTTGAGAGCAAACGTGCTTCCAAAAGATCAGCGTCGACCGTGTGCGCAATTGTACCATTGGTCTTGCCTGCTTCCAATTGATTAAGTGCTTGGTTGGAGGATGCAACCGCCGCGTCCTGCTCATCAAATTTGGTGTAACACGGACGCCTTAATTTCATAATAGAACCCTGTCTCCCATTGCAGCGACTGCGCAACAACCTTTCCAGTCTTGGATGGTAGATAGACCTCGAGCTGCTGGTTAGAATAGTGGCTGCTGCTGATGTTCTTATGACGAGATGTGGCATGTGTATATTGCGGGTGCCACACAAGCAGACGAGAAGATGGGTATGCAGTAGATTGATTGCTTTGCAGTAGCGCACCGCCATTGTGAAGCCGGGCATACTTACAAAACTAAAGTTATAGATTTTCTAATTGGCTACGACTATAATACATTTTTGGAGCTGCTCATGCAAATTGCTTATTAATATAAGGCCATGGAGAATGGAAAAAATATTAATTAATTGGAAAAAAATACCCCTCTATTGTTTTGTAAGTATGCCCGGCTTCACAATGGCCGTGCGCTACTGCAAAGCCATCAATCTGCTGCATAAAAGTATATTTTCTTGTATGAATTAGGTAATTTTTTTTGTATTTTTATCATTCAATAGTTAATTTACTTCGTAGGTAGATTTTTTTCATTTTGGTGTGTAAAAATTTTTTTCCATTAAATTTAAAAAAAGGATATATTTGCCATTCTTTCTAAGACTAAATATGATTCTTATATTCTCATATATGAGCGTAATTTTTACAGAAGCTTATTAGCAAAACCCCTGTGAAATTAGTATTTTACATTCACTATTATTTGTTAACTATCGTTAATCAGCCCCACTTTTCATTAATCAGCCCCTCCTTCTCAATGAAGTATCAATGAAATTAATAGACAATTTGTAGTCTCATCATAAGCTAAGTAGCAGGTCCCATAAAAACATTCTCTCACGAGTATTACGAATGCTGTATATCTACAGAACATTCAAATTAAATGGTATTCGCTTCAGCCAATCATAGATCATTGCTGTAGCTTAGGGGTACTGCATTAAGGGGGGGAGCTGGTTAGCGGCTCCCTATTTTTTTAGCTTCCACTTATTCGCATTATACAGTAAGCTCCTCAGTATCTTCTTATCGATGTTTGAAGCCTCACAAGACTATGTCACACAATGTGGGTGTGCCATTAGATAGAGTGACACACACTGGATGATTTATGCTCACAAAGTAGTAAAGCTGCACTTGTGTCACGCGATAAAGTCACCCTTCGTTCAAAGCGGACAAAGTCAAACCGCATGGTCGACTACGACCCGCAAACCTCAGCTTTAGAGAGTAGAGAAAATCTCGACGAAGTTCGAGCCCAGCTCGTGAGCTTGGGCTTCCAAATCAAGTACTTCTTTGATTGGGTCTCTACACACGCAGTGCACGCCTGTACCACGTAGCTGCAAGCTCGTGCGTGGGCTGAACGTAAGCGATCAGCTTTCTCGAATTTCACCTGACTTACTCTGTGTCCGTTGTCCAACAGTCATGCGAAAGAGCGGGCTGTGATCCCACGTCGGAAATTGTAGACACCTATAACATTAGGGTGTCGACATAGCTTTGATGAATGCTTAAGCGTCAGACGCGCACAGAAGAACGTTACGTAAGCTATATTTTTCAACGAATAAAGGTTTGATACTGGCATTGCACGTCATTCTGGTCGTACTCGCGCATCATAAACCGGCTGAGTATTACGAGTTTTTTTCAAAGCTAGGTACTAGTTGTACTCTTCGATCGCGCTTCGCAACACCTTTAGTAGAATCAGTATCCGAGCAGAGGGGTGCTTTCGGTACAAACTCGTTTGGCCGAAGACTTACGTTTGGCGCCTGCCAACCAATCGATGTCCAGCGACCTAAAGTCGGCTCTTTTGAGCACTGCTTTTGTAATGGTCATCAATGACCTCAAGATTAGATTCGCTCGTGGACTTGACATCTCCTATCCTAGCAAATAAAATAAAGTTTTATCGAAGACGCTGATTACCGCGATCAAGAGTGTCGACGAGTCTTGCTGCAGTAAAGCTTCTATATTCGTTAGTTCTCGGAGTGCGAACTTCCTCTCCGCTACATGAAAACAACAATGTGACTTACATAATGATCGATAAAAATTAATCGAGCTGCGAAGTTCTTAAGTTTTGGCAAGATTAGCTCACACATAATATACATTAACAACAATTTGAATATTATTTAATACACATATGGGTAAGAAGGGTCTGCCTTTTGGCGACGGCATCGCGCGAAAATTCTTTTACGTAATAGTGTCGATTGCTTGCTCGATCGAGGAGAGTAAGAGAAGGACGATGTTCATCATACGCCTCGTCACTCGATGTCGCTCGCATCTGGCGTATTGAACGCGGGTTAAAGAGCTGCATTCGATAGTGATTCGTAGCACCGACGACCTAGACTGCTTTTGTCTAAGCATGCACGGGTACCGCGGCATTAAGGTTTTTAAGTATTTTCTTATCAATTTCCGGGCTTCAAGCACTTGTGCTTGAAGCTGGAAAGCTGCATCGATGGGTGAAAAAGTCATTTGGCTTGTCCCTCTCATGGCAAAGATTGTGGCACTCCGTGCTCCGAGCCAAAGTTTTGGCCCGACGGACGGGTGGCTGCACCTACGCCAACGTTACTGCGCTAATCTGACCCGGGTTTTTATATAAATGGAGTAAGAGAAGATACAACACTGGGTGTGTTCTTTCTTCTCTGGAATAACAAGCTTATCTTTCTGATTTTCTTATGGCGACCTTAAATGATATAAAGTACGGACGCCCTTTTAAAATGTCATTTAGTGACACTTAGTCTTCGAATTGAATTTTGACGTCTTTTTGTGAGCAACTATTCGGCTAAACATCTCCTATATCACAATGTAGTTGCAGGATCAGAAAGCGAGCGTTAATCGAGTTACTTGCCGTTTTACGTGAGTCTTACGGAGGTGACCTTGTCTTGCCAATCACTTGCACAAACACTGTGCGAGCTATGTAGAAGTGGCGAAAGTACTGCTCGATCTTCTCAAGGAGAACACACGAAACGAGTTTAAAAGATTTGACACCAAGATGCTTTTACCAAAGCCGAGAAAAGTTCTTGAAGAAATCGATCTTGGTCCTGCCAGATCATAACGACCGCTCAATGTCGTCTATGTTGCGTTAGATTAAAGCTTTGGTAGTGCACTGCTACCAGCAGACACCAAGGATTGCAATCGAGTGATTGCTTACGAACCTCCGCAGCTTAAGGCTCTCGATAAATTGTTGAGCTACTATGCTTTCGCCAAGTTCAAAATTGAGCTACAAGGTTCGATACAATTTGTAATCTGTACAGATCATGCATCACTACGCACTGTAACCTAGTCGCCCTCCTCACATGAGAAAATGACCAAATAACTCCAATTTAACTTTGAAATAAAGTTATACATAGAAAAGTAGATTCTTTGGCTAAATTGTTACCGCACTACCCGGAATATGTGCAAGATTATGTCACAACTGTGACCGCGTCAATATCAGATCTAGTACGTGGTTTGTATGCGCGAGATGAAATTTGCACAGCTTTGCCAAAGGTTCTGAAAAGCGATCGACTTAATTACTTGGACAAAATATGATGGCGTATTTAAGTGCAAAACTGGATCGACTCGTAAAATAATGTCGGCTACTGTACCACAGTATCAATCAAGATGGTTCACTTCGTGTAGCAGTCTCTCGTGATGAAAAAAAATATTACTAACTTTTATGTATTTCACTACGCACCGCTTGAGTGTCGTCTCGTTTAAAGAACAAGTTTATCGTAAAAGCACCACCCATGCTGCATAAACATCTTTGATTAGACCAGGTATTGAGACCCTCATTATACGGTAGCACCAACGGCAAGCGAGCTAGTCTTATTTTGGTGCTAGCAGACTGTTAGCATAAGCTTTATGCTTTTTCTGTCCAAGACTGCACTGGTATTGTGGTATAGGCGCCGAGCACGATCCCTGGTGACAAAAGAAAAGCACTGCTGCTCGACCTTGTCTTTGAACGCAGAGTTGGCTGTCTTAGTCTAAGACTCATATTTAACGGTTTTATTCTAAAAGTGGCTTACACGTGCATCCGCAAGAACTCGCCATTAATTTTCTTGCCTACAGCTAGCAATAATGTGCAGCAAATGCTGTTCGCGACAAGGACGTTTTGGCATATAAAGTCCCACTCCACATTCATGAGCAGAGCCTTAAATTAGGGTTAGCGCACCGGGCGGATCGAGCTTGAGCCAGCTATACATACAGTGAGGGCTGATCGCAACGATAGATGCTCAGTGAATTACGTGCCACTACACGTGCACCCGCAAGGACTCGCCATTGATTTTTTGCCTTCAGCTAGCAATAATGTGCAGCAAATGCTGTTCGCGACAAGGACGTTTTGGCATATAAAGTTCCACTCCACATTCATAAGCAGAGCCTTAAATTTTAGTTACATAGCCTACAGCTTACTATACCTTTCATGGTAAGCAGCAGATTGATTTACGACAAGCAATGCTACAAAGTCACGTCGTGTACGTTGAAAAAAGCTAGCCATACCGGACAGCACATGCAGCGAAGAAGCGTTTTTTCGAGTCCTTCTCAGTAGTTAAAGTGCCACTTCACTCGCATTGATGGAAGCTCGAACAAATTACCCAATTTATATAATTAAGCCAGCAGCATTGCTCAGTGGTTTGCGTGGCAATTCACGGTCTGGCCTTATGTCCTATACATCATTGGTATCCAATTATGACATTTCGATGACCAACACGTTGACCAACTCCGTCCACTTTCCACGCCAACAACGCTTCTACATCACAGTAAAGGTAAAATCATAACTTATTAAACCTACGCTAGAAGTAATGCAAAGCACCCGAAGACTTTGCTTTAATTTTATAGCCTTTCCGACACAATGGTGTCAATCAAGAGATTATAGTGCTCTTGCCACGCCGAGCCCAGGATAAAGTCATACCTCCCATCCAGATTCAAGACGACACAGTGCTAGGTACTATCGAGAAAAGAGATGTCACACCGAGATCTAAAAGAGCCTTGGTACAGTTGCCTCTGTTCCTGTCGCTAATAATTTCTTTTGCAGCTTATCAGGCTTAAAAGGACGACATATGCTACAGTTACAGACATCTTTGAGGCTAAACCCTGTCATTTTTTTGTTTCTCTTTCAGATTTGACAAGGCTTAGCTAGGCCGCTCAATAGCTACTGGGTGCTGCCGGCTTCTGCGGCATACTAAACGATTTCTCGTTACATATTAGTCGTAAAACCTCGGTGCGGATTGCACATTTGGGACCCTGGACCGCAAATGACCACGGATGAAGCATGGAAGAATGCCTATATAATTCATTGTAATCTAATGACTTTCTAAGAGGCCGGGTCATTTCTTTCGGTACAAGCCTGCGCGCCGTCCATCCTTATCGACGATGACTGCCACTTCATCTGAGAGGGGCTACTGGCCATTTAAGCAAGCATTACTAGCAAGTATTGACAAAGTTTGGCAATATTCTCCTTACACTTGCGGGCTAAAAGGATGCGCACATTATAAATGCGTAGCAGGGCGTTTGCGACAGCTAATGCTTCAAGCCATCTCACGCAGGAAGTTCATCAACAGAGGTATTACACGAATGGGCACGTGCCCATTCGCTTGCTCTCCTATCAATCATTGACATAGCCAGAGTCAATCCCTACTTTTTCATCCAAAACGGGACTTATCTTGGTAATTTTAACCTCTTCGACATTGAGCAGGAAACTCATTTATTTCTTCTGCTCAAGCATATTTCTGCTCGTCGTGAGTAGCTTTACTTCGCACAGATTTTCTGCCTTAGGCGTGCGCACCATCGACGAAGACAATTTTATCACCCTCTGTCCCAAATGCTCTGATCGAGCGTTCTCATAACATAAAACTTCCTACAGACGCATACAGATTGTTGCATCCTCTCAATCCAAGCAGTACTGTTTGCGTATTCAGTCTATCCTATATATACATATTGCGGTAAAAAGCGCACTGCTCGATAATCATAAAAAAATGCCTTAAAAACTCAACTGTAGATGAACTTTAAGTACTGCAATGCTGCCATTAGAAAAATCGTGCATTTAAGTCTTTACCTTCCAATTTAAGTTTAGGGATTTTGCAAGTCACGAATCGCTCACAGTCTGACTTCAAAAGCTAGTACTAGTCTAAACATCAAGACCCGTACGGCCACAAATCAGTTCCGTCCATCTCTGCAGTTGTGCACAGACGCAATCAAGCTATCACTTTGCGAAAAACCTTTTCAACGCTGCCCTTGTGAGTTCAGCAGCTTCCCAACAAAGCACTTTGCTTTGGTTATGTTATCACGCCGCGCTTGGAGTGTGTTCACGCTGCGCTAGGGAATATAATGCTGTATCATATGGCGTTCTCAACGTGAGTCTCAGATTCTCAAGTGTAAATTTAAATTCATTTGGATTTATCAACAAGAATCTATGTGGGGTATTATCATAAAAAAATTGTGTGGCATAGCTGACTAAAATTGCAAGCCCCTTTGGGCTTTCAGAAACATCTACTTAAGTCCACAGAGTTTGTTCTTGGTGCTGTAGTATGACATAGCTTCCGCCTTTTTTCCACTATATCAGCTAGTCTATCAAAATGTAAGGTCAGTTGCATTTAGGGCGCACGAGGAGAAGCAAAAAAGATAACTTACACATTTCCAGACATATTAAATACTCCAACAAGAAAGACTGCTGGTCAAATTGATCTGCCAACACACGGCAAAACGACATGACTGTCGTTAAGGAAAGAAAGTAAGCATAATTTATGCGCTCTTATATCCCATGTGCCTTCGTGCTCTAAAGCGGTCAAAGTTGAAATGAGGACCTCTTGCCAGCAAGCTAAATGCGGTGCTCTATTCCAACATTTCAGTTACAAAAATTGTCCGCCCAGAGAGCCCTAAGAAAGAATCTCACGATACTTTAAAATGTTGGGATCTGTGTCAGCACCGTCCGTCTAAAACCGAGCGTCAAATACTGAACAGAGTGAGTCTCCGTCCTCGATTTGGCCTGCGCTTAATCGCGTTAATGCAGGAAATGGTAGTTACTGTTGTAAACGCATTGTTTTTTTAACGCTATCGTGCAAAAGCCCTTGCTCTAACCCAGTCTTTCGAGACTGGACATTTTTTTCAATTTACTTTAGCGCAGGACGCCTTGCCCGACTCTGGTCTCTTGGTGTGGGAGTGCTTTTAACTCGACCACGTGAGATTCATTCCCGTAATGACGCGGATATTTGCTCACCGTCGAATCGAGCAACAACCACGCGCATGCCGCTCAAAGATTTCCTTGTCTACACTTCGTGCCTTGGAAATGTTTGCAAACAATGTGACACGAGGGCACTGGACAAACGATGAGCTAACAACTCATTAGTGTCGCACTAGAACAGACGCTTGAATGATGTCGACTGCCTCTAACTGACCGGCTAATACAATACAAGCCTGGGCATTCAAAGTATGCAGTCAAATGTATATGTAAGCTTAATGACTAGGAAGACGTCGCCACTCCGGGATTCGTCAAGCTTATACGGGAGCAATAATGAATGTCGCGGTACGCATTGAGACTTCGTGAATACGCTAAACAGACGCGTCATTTCGCTTTGCGATTTACTACAGAATTAATAGCACAGGCACATGACTTTGTCTTTGGCACGCGCAAGAGCATTACTCGGCATTGTCTCACAAATCGACGTCTCGTCGCTAAAAAAAGGCTTTTTACTGCGCTTTGCAGTGACTACGCTGTGGTGCTCTCTTACTTAGAGCTTTAGCATCAAACGGTCATGTCTCCATGCCGGAGCCAATCAAAATGGATGCTGTCGCTGCATCTGGCAAAAGAGTACAGAATTTTGCCACGGTGATCACTCTGGATTTGTTCCTCAAATGTCTTGCTTTCAGTGTAGAAGGCATGGTCCATTAAATGACAGATGGTCCCGTCGTCAAAGCACAATCACAAAATGTTGACAAATACAAACAAGAAGTGTTTTAAACTACATATTATTTGTTGATATAGGCAAGCAGTCATAAGTGGAAAGCATCAACTTTTTCGATATCAGCCACCTCTCTGTTTTGGCCTTGATCAAATGGACGATGGGTCCATCATAAACACTGACTCATATTTGTCGAGTCCTTAAATTCTAGCACAGCTTATGAACAATTGTCCACTATCTATAAAAGTAGAAATGACAGAATAATATTAAATTAGAAGTCGCTAACCAGCCCCCCTTAAAATAGTACCCTTATTCTAAACATTTTATTTTCTTTTACCTAAAGGAAAAAGCATTTTACGAAAATCAACCCCTTTACGCACACGCTTAGCATTGCAATTAAGCGCTTCGAAGGATGTGTAGTTCAATATTGGCTGGTAAAACATACTTACTAATTGCTGTGCATTATATAGGTGTCTGCTGTTCGAACAAAATCGTATGAACACATTGAAAACCTTGGCGAGTTTGCAAAGTCGGGCAGTGTGAGGTGCAAATTGTGAAATGCTTGATTCCACGCAGTGCGAGGCAATGATCCGCGCCTATACTACACACAGGCTTGGAATGTTTTTGCGCAGAGTAAAAAACTAAAAGTATATGTGTGTAATCAAGCGTAATACTATCCATTGTGTACTGGTTTCTGCTTTATATTAAAAGGATCCTCATTTGCGGCACCCCTACAATCGTAGTTAGCTTTTTTTTGCCTGAATTGGCAATTCATGGTCCGGAGTTAAAGCTGCTTTAGCTGTTAGGCGATTCGCCACGAACAATCTGATAGTTCTAACTTTTCGGTGCGCACATACCAACGTGATTGAAGCCTCAGTAAACTTCCATGCAGCATTCAATTGTTCAAGAATGTTTAATTTCTCAATGGCTTTGTTAACCTGAGTCGCCAAATTCATCATCGTAGACTCGTAAAATTCCACGAAGCGAGTCGGATATGAAAAGCAAAGACTGCAGCAATATAAAAATATCTTTCTTCTCGATGCGTCAAAAAAAGAATAAAGCCAAAAAGACAAAAGAAAAGCGCAAAGCTCTATTTCATGGCAATGATAGGAATGTACGAGCGAGTGAAACGATCATGAAATCTAGTAAACAATATCGTATGACCTGGGTATAAATAGTGATGGCTCCTATTTCCAACGAAAAGGAGGAGAAATCCCGTTTTCTATATCCTAAAATTCAATGGTGTTCGCTCCTGCCAATCATAGATCTTTATTATATACTTCACTAATGAGGGGGGGGGCTGGTTAGCGAAAAAAGGGGGGCTGGTTAGCGGCTCCTTATAAGGAATTAGAGTATAGCTTTTGTATTTCAATGCCTCGATGGGTGATAAAGCGCAATATGCACTTGGATCCGTTTACGAGGACGAAGCCTTTTTTTGCTTGCCCCTGCAGCAATTAAAAATGTTTTGGTGAATAACTTTCATAGCGATAAGCCATCCCCTTCTCCATTAGTATTGCATGAGCGAAAATATCGTAATAAGGAGCGCAGCATTCAGGTCTAGGCATGTACATCTTGGTAGCCTTTCATATTGGCTACACAATCAGTCATATAGTAGGGTTTTGGCTAATCTTGTCGCACATGAGATTCAAGCTACCAAAACCCAGTAGCTTGACCTACCGAGTACCGAAAGAACCCCTTTTTGTTGGGAGGAAGTCACACTTTTGGGTGCGATTGCTCTTTCACTTTGGTGATCTATCTCTGGCTGCCTTAATTCGAATCCTACCGCTCCTAGGTCGAGCGACGTCCTGGTCAGTGGCATTAAAATGTGTTTTAAACACTTCCCTTGACGATAGGATTCCCGTCCTACTGACCCTAGGTCGCTTTTTGCGTTAGCGCAAGAAACCCCACCTGTCAAATTGATTCATAATAATCATCCGTTGCTCATACCAAGGTACAATATAATAAGTATTAGTAGTAGCAACTATTAGCAAATAAGTCAAGACATTTATTGATCGATTGCCGAGTGGATCATCATCCTTAGAATAAAAGTTGCCACTCACTTATACACTACAAAGCTGGTGCTCAACAAGCTTGATCTGCAAGCGATTACCAGTAATTAGAAATTATCTATCAACTCTATCAAAAAAAAGAGTACTACCTTTTCATCTAAAGCAGCGACTTCAGCTTCAAATTGGGACTCTACCTGTGCACACTGCTGCTGCAAATTGAGCTCTTGGCGTCTGAGCTCAAACTCAATGCGTTTATCCTTATCACCGCAAAGCGCATTCGTTTGTCGGAGCCTCTCGGCGTACTCCTCCCCATGCTATGAATCAGTAAATTTGCAGATAAAAGATACTCAACACGTTAAATAAAAGAGCAAATTGTATATCACCTTAATGCCATCACGTAGAGTTTGGCTCAGAAGCTCTGCTGCTTTGATTTCTGATGCCAACTGTTGTTCTTGCTCGAGCAAAGAAAGCTTTTGGCGACGAAGCGTTGTTTGAATTTGAATGATGCTCTCATTCTCGCGCTGAAAGTCTTCATATTTGGTCTGAAGATCATCGTTCTTCTTGTTTGCATCATGAATAGATGTACTCAAGCTTCTACGTTCTGCTTCTTGTTCCTCAATGCCTTTGGAGAGAGAGGCTAATTCACCATCGAGTTTATCGATTACGTTCTTTGCAGTGGTACTCCGAGCGCACATTTCATTCAGTGTTGCACTGAGCTACACAAAATGTCAGCTTATTTTTTCGATGAATCCGCTAATCGAAACAAAACTAGTTACTTACTCGAGAGTGGTCTGTTTCTAACAATTCGAGATTTCTCTACCGATTTGTCAGAGTGGTGTTGAATGAAGGCTGGCGTTAAATAAGCACAAACCTTTTTTTCCTCGAGTACTTTTAAGATCGCCTGGGCGTCGTCACGCTTTGCACTTAGAGCCTCTTCAAGATGCGCTGTATCGAGCTTCCCTCTATTTTGTCCGAAAGCGACAATAGATGTCGATAGCTCGGTGATTGCGCTCTGAAACACCAAACGTCAGAAGTGTCCATAAAATCAGTCCCAAATCGCTTAAGCAGATCCACCTCGGTTACGACTATCTGCTCATTTCGTTCCAATAAACTGAGCAAGATACAGGTCACAAACTATAGTGGCAAATCATATAACCAATTTAAGCAAAATTTACCTCTGTTCCAAGGCTTCACGTTTTGCGCATGAGGCGCTTATACTAGACAGGGTGTCCTCATTTTTCATTTGACCTTTATCGAGCTCTTTGATCATTTCAAGGCATCAGTATCGTTTCGTGTGATGGATCTAAGGCAGTGAACCCATACCAGAGGTTGTAACAGAGATTCGGCGCTTGAGAGTACTTATCTCGTTTTTAGTCTTCACTTGATACTTTCTGCGTTTAGTCTTGAGCTTGCTTTCTATCTTTCCTGTAACGAATGAACATTAAGGCCTCGAGCTATCATTACCGCAATCAAGATTGGTGGGATTACCGTTCTCTTTGACGACGCAAATAGTGTTATCGCGCAACCGGCTAAACAGGACCTTTGTTTCTTTCTCCTTGATCAAAATTAACTCATGAAGCTTGTAATTCTCCTTCTTGGACTTATGAATTTCGACTTCGAGCGTAGCACACTTCTCGCCTAGCAAAATATTTTCTTTGTTCGTCTGAGCAATCAGCTGCTGTGTGTATTTGATCTTGGCTCGAAGTTTTTGACATTCTGCACGCTGTACTGACGGCTCAGGGCACTCATTTATGGCGGCAATAGCTGAATTCATGATTGCAGCAACAAATTAACAGCTTAATACTCAGTCCTTCACCCTCTCATTTAATATGCATTTTGCACCGTTATGTATCTCAGTTTCCACGAATTTTTCCTTTGACAACAACGTTTCCGAATTTGTAGTGGCTTCCGAAATTTGGCACCTCAAATTGAGCATAGCGGCGCGCATCTGCTGATATCGTGCACGCAGCACTTGCACATCTCTCTCACATTGGGTAACAGCGTCTTAAAGAATATAAGCTTTGAGCTACATGGTAAATTTCATCAACATAATACTGACCCCTAAATTTTCGATGTTTTGCCTCAGCATCTTTCCAGCGTGAGTGAGACCTTTAGTAGGAAGAAATGCACAAATTCTTCTTTTCTCACCAATTGATCGTTCTTCATATTTTTTTAGCTCGTTCGTATCTTTTTCCAAGATTCCATTCAGCGCTTTAAAGCGCGCGCGTTCTTGAGCAATCAACTCCTGCCATACAGTAAGTAATACAGTGCTTCTTAGCCCGTTTGTCAAACCTTAGCCAGCGTTTATTAAAGCACCTTAAGATGCTTGATGTGGGCGTTCGTGTCCGCCAAATTGTGCTCATTTAGCCTAATACTCTCCATGAGCATCATTTCGGCTTGCATCAATTCAACTGCCCACGGCAAATATGTGCTATGTCACAAGAATTAAGAGATAGACGGATAGAGTAAACCGCACCGATAAATTTGCGCAGTTCGCCGATCTCACCATCGAGGTAGGTCGGCTTGGGAACATTCATCTCATTTGCACAGCTTTCTTCCATTATCTAATCTTCCTTTCTTTGGGTTCGGTGTGCCAATCGGATGCGGACTGAAGATGAAACCTAGGACTTTCACTCTTGAATGTCATGTTGAAGTTAGGGCTTGAGAAGGAAAATTAACAGAGCAAAATATGCTTTTTCTAAGTATTGTAATTCGTTATAGCACCACGTGATCTTTTTTCAGAAACAGGCACCTTATTGTCATGTCGCCACATTAAATAGTCGCTTTCCTGCTTTAACGTTGAAAATGGTATTGGCTGTTGGCACGGCCACGGATGTAAGCGCTTTGTCCGACCAGGTTATGAAGTACTATGCTCGTGTCGTACAGACAGCGGATAAAGACCATAAAAATACTGGCTTCACGTCGGCAATTCCGTCACTGCTGCACATGTGTTTAAAGATCATCTCTGACCGTTTTTGCCTAAAGCCATTAGCGCAAAATGTACCACGGCAATTTTTGCCTGAGGTCATGGCTCGCCTGCCATTAGATCTTGACGTGTGCGTGACGGCGCCGTACGTGACTGATGAGAACTACTGGAAGCGCTGCTGTCTCAGCAAAACGCAGTGGAAGAACATTCAGATTAGTAGCCATGGACTTACTTGGAGGCAGCTTTTTCTTGAAAAGCACCTGCAGGATCTACTTGAGACTTTTGATTTATCTACTAATGAAGTGAGCCACCTATTGGCTGTCATTAAAGCCTCGAGCGAGTTTATTTTTTCGCTTGAAATCGACCAACTGTTGTCTCACCTTGATCTGAATGAAGTGTTCTCTGAGCTGCAAAACTTGACTAAACTTCGCTTGGTATACGGAGCTAAGCACATTGGCATGAAATACGAACGTATGTTGTTCGGCATGAAGATATCGGACGCGACAAACTTATCACATTTTATCAAGACATCGAGCTCACTTACAACATTATGGCTACCCAGCAATTTACTGGACGACGACCTTTTACGGATGCTTATGACAGGGCTAGTAGAAAATCATAGCATTACGTCGCTGGATTTGTCGCACAATAAGCTTACTGATCACGGCGCAAGATTGCTGTCCAAGCTTCTTGGGCCTGACAGCGTGATCACAACGCTTAGACTCTGTGATAATCAGATACACGCCGAAGGTGGCCGGTACCTTAGTCGCGGACTAAAGTACAACACTAGTCTCTTGGAGCTAGATCTTCGACTGAATCGCTTATCAGACGATGGAGGGCGGATGCTTTTAGAAGGCCTGGCCTCCAATACGTCGCTGAGTTGTTTGAATCTAAGCAGCAATATGTTGGGCAAGGAAAGTGCTGAGGCCCTGGCTGAAGTTTTAAGTAACTCAATGACGGCACTTCGCTCTGTAGATCTCAGCTCCAACGCGTTTAGTGAAAGTGATGGAGACTTGTTACTTCAAAGCTTGCTACAAAATACATGTAGCTCTGTCGTCGCGCTCGACTTGCGCCAAAACACGCAGATTCCTGCTAATGCCGATTGCTTGGCGCAAATTGCTCAGAGAATTCGGCAGAATGAAAAAAAAACTCTCATCCCGACAGCAGATGAGAAGAGCAGCGTTTGATTTACTCAGACGGAGATGCTCTACCAACTGTCGGTTGTGCCACAGGGTAAGTATATCACGTCGAATCTTCACGAACCTCTTGGCGCGATACTAGCAGTGCATGCGTTAGAGAAACGTACACAATGTCAATGACTTCCACTTCTCGCTCACTGATTTTGCTATCGCTTATTTGCTCGCTGCCACTACCATAGTCTATGTTCGATCGTACACAGGCGAATAAGAGCTGCTTTCTCACCATTTTAGCAACACGACAGAAACTCACGACATCCACACGTTTAAACTCCTCCTTGTAACATTTGACCACAATTAGTGCCACCGCATGAGCACGCTTGGGGTTATCTGTATAGGCACTCTGATTGTAAGAGTTGGAGCTTATGTGATGCATTCAAATCTCGTTTCTGACCTTTGTAAATGAGAAAGTCCGCGCCAAACTTAGAGCCGAATGTCACGATGTATCCTTTTTCCCATAAATCCAAAAAAATTCTTAATCGATCGCGACGCTGCGGAGCTGTAGCAACCGAGTAAGGACACATTCACCACTTTATTTACAAACTAAAAGAGCCTTACACAACATCCACTTCGAGTTCTCTGTGCATCGTGTACATCCAGCAACTTTTTGTACAATCCTTTTAACAATTGCACAATCGTTGTCTTCACTCTTGCTACTATCGTCAAGTCTTTCTGATGCTGACTCTAGGCACAAAAAACCTTTTGCAACGCCTACAATTATCTCTTCAAGGGCCAAACGCAGCCTTTGGGGTACTGCAGATGCAGTCGACACGTTTCCTTCGGGTGACCCATTAATGCGGCACACTTGCTGCAGAAAGGTGACATGTTGGGCATCATTAACGAAAGCAAACGTCGCCTCAAGATCTGATGGCGACACCACCACTATTGCTGTGGCGCAATTGATCATTATTGCTGAACGGAACTCACGTGGATTACTTAAATTTTACAATAACTGTTGAAAACCTATAGCTCTAGCTGCTATGAAAGAAGACGAAGTAAAGCTGGACGGCAAGTTTAAGGCAGTGACACGAATTACGACCACAACAACAGACGCAGTCTCTTTTTATGGCAAGCTTGCGTCAATGTTCGCGGCCTACGAAGCGTGGGTAAGAAGCCACACGGGCTTGGCTCGCAATGTGGAGACGACACTGTACGTAGCTCCACAGCTTGTGCCAAAGCATGTTATGGAGCCAGAAGTGGCGACACAATTTGGGTACTCGCTCGTGGGGTTGATACATCTTTATCATGACTACATATTATGGAAGAAGGACAACAGGGAAATGGAGTCACCGGCAAATTGGCAAGACTGCATAGTGGTCTGATAAATCAGGTCTGACAAAATGACTGGCTGCTGCATTGAAGGTCAACGCGGCTGATTCGTGTACCGTTGTCGCTCGTTTCTCAAATTCAAGTGCTAGCGGAGGTCGTTGCCCGTAAAGTCGGTGGCGATGTGGGCAAGTGGCGCCTTATTGTTTGGTTAGAGATCATGAAAGCTGTGCTTCGTCTTGCTCTACTGGCCCAGCGTCGCCGTCTTATGCTGATTCGCGGCGGCAAGGTACTTTTTGATGGATCAATTGGGCGATGAAGTATATTTTGCTAAATGTGTACTATATGTAGTACAATAGTGTAGAGTCTGCTCATCGATCGTCGGCGTTTGCTCTCTTTACAAAAGCTAAGGAGCCTGGTACTCGTACGGGCAAGACTTTTGGCAAGCGTGAGAATATTTGAGCATTGATCTGCACATTTTCGTGCTAATTTGTTCTTTTTTACTTAGCCAATTTGTCCGATACGGCGGGAAAGATAGCTGAAGAAGCTAACAAGATCTCGTTTGAGGCGAGTTCACGTAACGCATGACTGCAAGGCGATAAAGTAGTTCACAAAGTTAACATCTGCTGCTGCCTCATACTTCAGGACGCGACGATTGATGTTGCAGAGGGCACGAGAGAAGAATTTCTTGTAGCAGGAGAGATCTGCCACATTCTGCGACCTGTAGTCTACACACTGCTGCGACGTCGTCGGTCTGCATACTCGTGGACTCCTCTATTTGCATCGCTTGTTTATGAAGTGATCGGGTGAGCGCTGATGCATTCAATATGCACAAATAATAGCAATGGCGTAACTTTTTATTTTCCCATGACTAGATTAGCACTGTCTGCTGCTGCTGTCAAGCCGGTGAAAGCATGCAAAACGGATTCAGTTGACAAGGCCGCGAAGGAACTCGCAGCTCGTAAGGTATGGTATATCTTACTTTTAATCAATATCCTGGAATCTTTCTTATTTGCTTTATGTATCACAAGATGGCTTTGTTGCTGTATATGATTCGCGATCCCGTGTTTGAGACTGTCACCAAACCCGTAGTGGATAAGGTAGAATATTTGCATAAATTTTCCGCTCACTTGGTATTGTTATCGCTTTAAATTACGTGATGCACAGACTGCTGACGTCCTGGACCATGTGCCTGGCGTGGGCAAGTTGTTTCGACTCGGAGCGACTGTCTTTTTGGACTACTACCACCATTTATACTTCTACACTTCGGCGTCGTAAATATTTGCCACCAGACTTATTTCGACATCTTAAAGCTACATGTCAATTTTAAACTGTTAAATTTAATCTATCCAAGTCTTGCCTTCAGGATCTGAATTTGAACTAATTATTAGCATAATTTAAAACGCCTTACTTTCCATGGTCCATAATTCTGCAACAGTAGGTGCCAAGCGCTAATACTATTTTTAGCACGCAAATCATCAGCACTGACGAAACTAAATTGCTTTTTAATATTGTTTGGTTGACTTTTTTTGAGAGGTGACATTGTTTGTAGTGTGAATGATAGTGAGCCCTGTTTCCTATTAAACTTCAAAGCTCATTTTTTCTCTTGGACTGTCTATCGGTACTTACATAGCTTTCAATTTGCATTCTCTCGCACAAGTGCACAAGAAAAGGCCGCCCAGGAGACAACGCTCAGTAACAGTCTGTCCGTCATCCACTTGCACTCTTCGTCCGTCTCCGCCTTCGCCTCGAAATTTTTCGTCGCACCGACTTTGACTCGACTAACAGGATTTCTCAGCTTTGACCTCGCGGTTTTTGCAGCTTGATTAGCGCTCTGCACGTTGTGCCTAGGCCTCTCGCTTTTACTCTACCAAGAAATTCGCGCTTCTACCTGGGATATTACCCCGTTTCCTAATACCTAAGTGCATGTTGCATTCTGATTGAGAAGACGCAAGGAACTATCTCTCTAGGAGGTTACGGCCATTAATTTATAGTTTAAGGACTACAGCCGCGATACGCCGTGTATCATGTACACTCTGCGTTGCGAGGTTTAAAGTTAAAATTCTCGCGATTTTGTGTGGTCGAACTCTGAAAGTTTGCGTTTGCACTTTAACTGCAGACAGTCACCTGCGTAAACTCTATGGAAATTTAAGCCTTCAGCTATATAAGAATTTTTCTTAGTTACCTCAGAATTCAGAAAAAATTGAGGTTAAACTGTCTTTTAGAACTTCATGCTTAAAAGAAGAAAACGAGACTTTGAAAAGTTTGTACTAAGAACTCCATGCAAAAAAGGAGTATAAGAAAACTCTAGGAGATGTCTACAGGACCAAACTTTTCATCTCGCTCATTTTTCCCGCGCCAATTTTATATGAACTCACTTCTCGCCGATGAGCTCACCTTTTTCCAATATTGATACGCTTTGGTGCAACGCACTCTAATTGGCTCATACGCCAGTTGCATCAATGAAATTTTACCGTATAGGATCCCATGTTTCACAGTAGACATTTTGTGAATTTGCTTAAAGAATTGGCGACAGACTCGCAACCGCAAATATAGAAAGACGCACGTCAAGCCCATCTTTACAGGATCTCTTAATTACATCTAATGCAAGAGTCTGATTTACGCTTTCCACACTGAAAAAAGACATTTGTGGAACCATGCCAATGTGATCATCGCGGCCACCGTAATTCTGTACTTTGTGCCGGATGCAGCGACCCCGTCCATCTATATTGGCTTCGACATAGAGGCATGACCGCCTGGAGTTAAAGCTCTGAGTATGAGGGCATCGCATCGTAGTCGCTGCAAAGCGCCAGGAGAAAGCATTTCAGAGCGAAGATAGTTCAGCTGATGAAACAATGCCACTTAATGCTTTTGCGCGTGCCGAAGACAACATTAAATGCCTATGCTATTGAATTTGTAGCAACTTTCAAAGCAAGATGACGCGTATTTCAAGCAATCCGCGATGCCATACTGCGTGCCGCGACAAGCATCATTGCTCCTATATTGGGTCAACGGCTTCCGCGGTAGCGACGTCTTCTTAGTCATTATGCTTACATATGCATTTAAATGTTTAACCTGGCTTGTATGGTATTAGCCTAACAGTGAGAGAGTGTTGATATCGGTCAAGCGTCGTCTATAGTATGACCTGAGTGAGTTGCTGGCTTATCGTTTGGCTAGCACGTTGTTTGCAAACGATTCCATACCACGCACCGTATACACGAGAATCTTCGAGCTCCATGCACCGTGCTGCTAGCGATTCGTAAACAGCGCTCGCACTCCTGTGCGACAAAAACAATCCCGTTTTGAGAGACTGGGGTAGACTTAGTGACTCGGCCCATTATTGGGTACTCGGTGATTTAAATATCACTATAGTTTGAGCTCGATCAAGCCCACCCCTCTCTAAATTATCATGAAAATGGGAGGCCCGAGCTTTTTGACTGGATTATCTTTTTGCGTTCAGTAGATTTTTGGCGCTTAGAAAATGCTACAACGCGCGAATTCACCGGACCCACCTATAAAAACAGAATCGACTATTGCCTTGCAAGTGTGGTTTTTTACAACAACTTTATATGCTCGATCATAGTTAGGTCCTGAAGACCATGTCCCGATTGAAAGTTTGGTTTTATCGGATCTAATTCTCACGATAGCACCATTTAATTGTCCGCCGTGGCTTCTTCAATGTGGAGACATCCAATACCAGCTCCATAGTGATCAAGAGGCGCAGTTTATTATGCCCAAGCTTTTGGGCATAATAAACTGCGCCTCATGATCACCATGGACCGTGCCCACAACTCAGGATGCATACTGAATGAGCACGAGCGCCGCGACCGTAGACCTTTAAGTCAGTAATACTTCAAACGAAAGCATGTAACGGCTGCTCAATTATGTAAGTTACTAAAGGCCTTTCAAGAGCGTAATGTGTGGTGGGTATACCGGCCGAGCTTGAACCCAAATTGGCTGTCTCCTAAGAGCACACGTAAATTCGATTGAGCCGGTAAGTCAAGGCTTTCTATCAAAGTTGGCGTCATTTTTTGGTAACGTAAGCGGACGGTTGTTCTTGGGATCCCTTTGTTGTGTAATAGTGATTGGAAAGCGCGACGCAGAAATTTGGTCAAGCGTCCAAGCCGGAGTTGGGAAGCGTGCATCAGTTCAAGCGCTAGTGCCCACTGGGAGGGAAAAGCTGATAGTACTATGCTGGCAAGCCATCCGTTACTGGGATCTTTCCACGTGCCATGTGCTGGATAGCGTAGTAATTGTTGTTAGCTGTAAGCAGTGCGTCTAATGATGAGACTTGAGACGAGTGAAGTCTCCGGCTGCTGTGTTGTATAATGGACTGCACTTTTTAAGCGTTGGAATTCTTGGGCCGAATATCTAGTCCTATCTAATTTGACTGGAACAAAGTGGTCCAGTTTTCACGGTGAGCTGAATTGACTACGTTTGGGTCCCGCGAAATTCTTGTCGGTGTGTCGAACGAAAAAAGTGAAGCTGAAGCACTGTTGTCGCGGGAGTCCAAAAAATCTTTTGAAGAGGTGTCGGCATTAGCCGCATCTTGATAAGATTTTGAAATCAAATTGCGCCCACGAAATGCCGTATTAAAGTCAGTAAAGCTTGGCAAGTTTACTAACAGCGTAATGCGGTCGATTCACTAATGCAAGCGCGAAAAGACTTTCAGCCTACTTTTTGTATCTTCAAAATTGCTATATCAATTGTAATTCGCAAACTTCTGCTGATGCAATTTGCCTCAAATTTGCGAAGACTTTTGATTGTGTCAACTGGCAAGCTTTAGCCGTCCTTCTACAGCCCTGGGGATTTGGTGGAATATATGTCGCTGGGTTCGATTTTATGAGACATTAGTAGAAGACATTATTTAAATAAATCTTGCGAACATTTTTTCCGTTTGGGAGCAGGCGTTCGCCAGGGGGATCCACAATCTTCAAGTCTTTTCGTCTTCTTTATAAAGCCTCCACTTTTTCGATCAAGATCCGGGACAGTATTTATCACATTGTCAACTTTGCTGACAATGTTACTAGGACTTGTCAATGCTCTCCACCAGGCTTTTTTTTTCGCCTGGGTTCATGAATCTCGCAATGCAACCGACATGTTGATAGAATGTATACAACAATAATACATCTACTTCGTCCCTAGACATCGAGCGACTCCGGCTTAATACACATTTTGCACCATATCGGACATTGACTTCTAAGCAAGAAGCACACTAGCCTTCCGGGCATTTAAGTAAGACTACAATGACGGACAACCTTACGGCTCAATCATCTACTCCCCCAATTTTGATTGCTCCGTGTGGCTTGGCCCTGACGAGCCCGTCCCTCACAAGGTCGAGTTCTGTTGTTAAAGTCGATGATACAGTCTGCACTGACAATTCCTATACGTGCAAATAAATTACAAGGAGAGATTAAGTTTTTTTTCTCATGAGAAGTTTATCAATAACATCACATCATCAACCACAACAACTTAACTGTTCGAAGCCAATTATTTATCAAGTGGCACTCCGTGCACTACACTGTTGGGGGCGTAGATCCTCAAACTATTTCAAAATCGGTTGTGTTGCTTCATGCTAGTTTAAATTGTCAGCTTATTTGGCAGTGCAAGGAAAGATTCGACTTTTTTCCAAATGGTTCATCCACAAGCTGCCTTTGAATTTGCTCTTCGAGGTCAAGGCGTTTGTTTAGACTTTCTGTACATGCGCCTCCAACCTTCAGTTACTACACCTATCTGGAAAGGTGTACCGAGCTGTTGCCAAAGCGCACTTTCACGATGAAATACAAATTTAAGCCTAAGTTTGTGCTGTTATTCATAGAGCTAACTTGGCCAATTTAAAACAATATTTTTCTGCGCTTTACTTCTGGACGGTAGATCCTGGCATTGTATCATCGGATAGCTTGCCAGTATTTACCCCACCACGAATTCTTACGAGCTTTTACCGTTTCCCAGCGTTTTGGTTGATTACCGGGTTTTTTATTCGATCGGTTTGCTCTTTTACTCGAACGGCTGAGAGCCTCGCGCCGAGACTAATAGTACCTGCTAAATATAGTACATTTGCAATCTACCCGGCTTAATCGGCAATTATGCTTTGCGCTTTCCATATATGACCTTTTGACGATTTCGACATTGTGAATGCAGACAACGATTCAATTCGCCGTTTTGACACGGTAATTTACCTCCCCGACTTCCATTACAGTCGTTGGGACTAGACAATCTCACGTTACCCAACAAGTGCTGGTTTACATAATGACGGCCTCAACGTGACATCCTTACCGTCTTTCAGATTAAGTGTTATGGCTGACCATGGGATTTTGCTACAACTTGGCTGGAAAACCCAAGACATAAATTGCGTTGACGGTGGATTTAAGCTTGAAAGGCCTGACCATTTTCGATGGGGTTGTTATACAAGAAAATGACGGCTATTCCTCTCCTCGATCAAATGGATCCTTGCCACTACTATTCGCTGGGAACACGCGATATATCTCGTCCATTTAATTGTGCCAAATTTTTGCCGGCATAATGGGTATTTTGTATTGCTTTCTTCAATTTTGTAAATATAATGAATGACAGGTAGGATCAAAATGGTATTAAAGCACTGAATAAATCAGTATTGAAAAGCAATCGAAGCATACGTCAATCCCCTTGAGACCAAGGATGATGATCGGTCGTTTGCCAAAGGACGTCCATCTTTATGCATGCCTCTTCTTTACAAAATGCTGTGTGACGGCGTCACAACGGGCTACAGAGAAAAATAAATTGTGCGATATCGATCAATGATTCTATTGTGGCATTGCTTTCTGACGCGCGCAAATGACGCTAAATATATAGTTCTCGATACAAATTGGTAAAAAAAAATCTTTCACCGATCCTTTTGAAGCGAAGATAGCGTTGAGAGCAAAGGTTTGACTTCGCGAAACGTCCCGTTACATCCTCCCCCGCTAAAACTTACATTGCATTCAGAAGGAGGAAAATTTGACTTGTGTACGAGAGTTGGTCTGGTCACAAGAATAACAAAATGGTAGCAAAAAGATGGTCGATCGGCAAACTATTAAGCAATGAGCACGCCAACCTTGTTGTTAGGCTTTCAAAGATATATCTGAAAAAAATAGTCTATGTTTGATAGATTGTGCATATGAAGAGGCTGCACCTGCTACGTAGGAAAGAAGTTTAAAGAACTCTACCACATGAGAACCGCTCAGGCAAGGGAGGATCTGGAGCAGCCTTCCGCTCTACCACCGCGGGGATCGCGCGCCTATCGCTCTACCTAGCCTGGTTCTTCGTCAAAACATTCCCCAATGGGAAATTGCCGAGGGGTGTCGCTGGTGCTCTGGAGAAATCTCGCTCATTTTTTTGCTTGATAAGGCTGCAAACAGATCACTTTAACGACAGCATTTCTAAATTTGCCTCATCGCCCGAAATTACGCCTTATAATAAATAAGGCATACTCTCAGGTTCACCGGCTTCGCGAAAAACTCCACCTAAAAGGCAGGTAATTTGAGTTGCCCACGGGCGCGTACTGATTGCAGTTGCCTGATCCATTTACATTCTAGAGAAAGACAACACGTTTTAATGGCTGATGCAGGTTAGGGCAGCCTCGTGTTATCTGCGTACCGTTAGAACTTTCCGGAAAAAAATCGCGCCTGACATATATGATTGTGCCCTTACTCAAAAAGTGCCATTTTTCAGGGCAATCTACCGGCGGCCTTGCGCGTGCACATCAATCACGACATTGTAAGAAGTCAGAAGTCAAGGTTGGCTCAGAACAGCATGGAGATTTCTTAAGTTTCGCTTGTCGCAACTTGGAAAGCCAACTTTGAATAAGTAAAATTCGAAAATTTACAAATCACAACACGCGGTTTCTGGGCATCAAGTACAGTTTGCTCAAGTGAGCAGTCGGAGGTAACTTATCCCCGAGGCGTATTTGCTTCGACATCACGCCAAGCCGTACTCGTAACATACGGTCCCAATGCGAGTATGGACTCACTACTACCATACACCAGCGTGCGACCCAAATCGCTGCTCACATACAAAGCGCCGATTGTCAGTGTATTCAGTATGTAAAAGTCTTTGGTCAGTCGTGCCCGGGCTGGCTCAGCAGATCCCACGAGTTTTTAGCAGTGGGAGGAACGTGTCAAATAACAAGAGGCTCATGGCTTTCGTGAAAGCACTTAATATTTACAGCTCAATCGGAGGCTGCTGTTTTTAGAGATCAAGCAGCGATGAAGAAACGTCTTGTATTTTGCTTTTTATCCATTATTATGAAGAAGAGCAGTCAATTTCTACGCATCAGAGAGTGCTTCCAGGTCTATTTTTGACAATTAGGCCACAGCTTGTTGGGATCGACTTTAAATTAGGATAGATGGTTCCTTCGGCCGCATGAGCCATGAAAGATTTTGTCGCTTTAAGAGCAGCGTATCGTAGCTCGAGGTCTAAGAACTGCATCGGATAGCTGCTTTCCTTCGCAGTGAGCTTTAAAATAAGCTGGCTTTTCAAAGCACATAGTCACCAATTCAATCTAGAGCTCAATACGGTGTTGACAACAAGCACTATCCGTCGCCATATGGCCACCCGTATTCGTCTGGTCAACAAGGCTGAGCACAAAGAAAACGCTTTGACAGGGAGCTGAGAGTACCTCAGGACTCACATGAAGATCAGGGCCTTGTATTTCTCTTAGGCCTCCTCACACAAATGATAAGCGTGTCGACTAGTTCGGATCACGTCGATGGTGTACGCTCACCAACTTTTTTCCCGGATCTTCAAAGATTAAGTGAGCAATTTTTATCTTTTTTCGGAATTTTTTTTTGCTCTAGCGGTAGGCATTTTGATAGTTCAGTGCTTTATTAGCTCTTATACACAACTTTAGATTGATCAATCGACATTACTTTTTTGCTTCCCGAGGGTGGAAGCAATTGCTTCCCTAGCCTCGAAAATTGTTTTTTTTGTGAAGTCTGGTACTCATTCCGATGAAAAATGGTCCTTTATTAGAAAGCTAAGAGAGAAAAGTTGAGTCTGATCTGAGAATTGTTCGTGCGTCGAAATTGGTGAAATTCTGAAGTTCTTTGGCCAAATTATTCAATACGGTGTAGAGTTTGCGAATGAATGAGCTTCATATTTGACTACGAATCAATCACATAAAAGTACTTGGCCCATAATAAAGCCATTACGCCGCACATACTGCACAGTGTGTCGTCTAGCGTTCTGGTATATACTTCAAAGCACGATGAAGCATTTGGCACCTATTCCAGCGAGTAAGATGTGTTTGCAAAAAGCAGGAGCTCTTTACGAAAACGGTTCCATTTAACATGGCCTTCCAGGTACATTTAACTAGACAGAAATTGCATTTTATAGTTGCACTCTGGTAAACGCTATTTAATCTACCGAAAATTTATGTACTGATATATGAACACCGACCGCTGACGGAGGCTACCATCCTTTTTATGCCCGTGTTGACAATGACATCCGGCAAGCAAAGTCGATGCTTTTGGGTTACAAGATGCCACTGGTATTAACAGGCTCTGCAGAATACGTTTGAGCCGCAAATTCTAACCTCTGGCAGTTTTACAGGTTTTCAAATAATATTTTGCACATTGGATCCACATCAAATTCACCGAATCGTGGAGCAGATTATCTCCCCATACACGTCGATGCAACAACTGTCGCTGTCGAGGTATTAACATATCCGCCTTATACGAAGAAGTAGACCCAAGGGGTGCTTGGTATGAAAATCCAACCCAAGGCGCTTCATTGAAACTATAACGTGCGGGCTTGAATTTTTTTTACTAATCTTAACCCCGCTTGTATGGGCCGCTTCACTTATTAGTCTACACGATAGCGCATTGTCATGCACATTGAGTCTTTCAGGCTTGTATTCAACATCAAAATTATATTGCCAAAGATCGACGTCCAATTTGCCATAATTGGGACAAGTACAATCTTCTTTTGGATGGATAGGCTATAAGCTTTGCGAGACCAGCTGTACTTTAGCAAATGTTTCATTGAGCGTACCCCCTATCTCAAATTCATTTACAACTACGGCGTAGGCCACGCCAATACGACTTTCTCTTTCTTCGTTATTTGCTCAGATCTTATTTCTTTTACAAAAAAACCGATGACTTCAATCTCCTCCACTACATTAACACATTTGCAATTGATAGCATGGGGTTTATTGAGCCTCATGCTTTGCAAAAACTGATTCGAGTGGCCTCAACGGGCCGCCAAAGCTGGTTGATCTCCTTTCAAGAGACGTTCGACAAATATATTGTCCGAATGCTGGCTCGGCGTACGCCCCTAATGGTCGAATAAGTTTGTGACGCTAGAAAACCAAAGAACGGCATGATGCGGTTATCAAATTTCCTCTTTTGTGACCGAATTCTTCATCCATATATCAGACGGAAACTAGCGACTAGCTCATGTTAATAAAATATTGAGCGGTCCTTACACAAACGCCAATAATAAAGAAGGGCGTGCTTTACAACAGCGTGTCCAGGTGCATGGTGTAGGAAGACTCCGAGCGATTTGCTATGAGAGTTGCATAAGAAAAACTGAAGGCCTAAATTGTATGGTCGAAGAAGGCATTTAGGAGCTAACACCACGCTCACGGCAGTAGCAACTACCTATGACACAGCCTCAAAAAATCACTCCTCGATTTGGTGGGAGCTTTGATGGCAGATGTTGCTTGAATAGACAGCCGCGTTAAGAACATTTTTTCTCGGTCATTGTAAATTTAACTATTACCTCTTGTAAAGAACATAATGTCTTTATTATCAGGAAAGATAAAATGACACCACCGTATTGACAAATGAATGGCAGACATGGTGTTGCTGCTATTTACGTCAGAAGTGGGCGCCGTTTGCTTGCGACGTCTGCAGCAATGGTAGACGGAACACCTGCTTTGCGAAGAAAGGGTCTGCTAGTGGACGGCAATAATGTCCTCTATCATTTCTACAATTCCGCGGCCATTGTCGAGCAGTGCGTAGCTTTGAACCTTAAATGTGCTTTTTCAATTCTATTACTTTGTCAATAAATGAATGCATAGGAATGGAATTCGGACTGAAGCAGTGCACGGTCTTCTAGATCTCTTGCGGCGAATGAACAAATTGCATCGTCCCGAGCACATTTCAGTGGTTTTTGACTCGAGACAGCGGTCTACCATCAGGAAAATCATCCAGCCAAGTTACAAGACAGACCGAGCGCCAACGCCACCTTCGCTCGTACCCCAATTTGCATACGCAAAAGAAGTTTTACACGCCGCCAGCGTCAACTGTATTGAGCGCTCGGGGATGGAGGCGGACGACATTATTGCCTCTTACTCGACACAGTACACAGCTGCTGGCTTTGACGTCCTGCTCATTTCGAACGACAATGACTTTTTACAGCTTGTGCACGACGGCAACAATACAATGGCAGAGCCGCACACTGCAGAAAGCAGGTGTCTTGACTCCAGCACTTTGCCTGATGCCAGTGTGGAGCTCTACCGACCAGTAAAGCGTCGGTACATCCGCGGACGAAACTTGTGGGGAAGGTTTGGATTGCACCCAAAGTTGCTTCCGGATTACCACACGCTGTGCGGCCATCAATGGAAAAGAATTCCGAAAGTAGCCAATTTGACCGATGCGACAGCAGTGCACTTGCTCACTCAGTATGGCGGACTCTATCCGTTATTGCGTCAGCTAGACACACTTGATGACCTTGTCCTACGCAAGACGTTAAAGCAGAGCATCTCGTCGATCGAGTCTGCCTACCGCATGGTCAAGCTCGTTACTACGGTCACGCTTCCTGTTGCAATCGAGGAGCTCCATCGGCCCCAGCTGAACTAGCACAATATATAGGCACTATTGATAGAGATTTTAGAAGAATTTAAAATGGACTATTCAGCTTTCGTATTGCCTGCCTTGTCACGGGTAAGTTGTGATTGCTCGTAATAAGACGCAATCTTTCTGTCGTGATTATTGACTTATTTAGCGTGTTCTATGGCAATTGTAAGCATTAAAACAATTTCCCCGTCTTCGTTGTTGGCCGATCACTCTCCTAGGTATCTGCCACCTTTTGCATGTTCGCCAATCAAGACACTTAATGGGTCGTGAGTTCTTTTAATACTTTCTAAGTTTTGTTGCGAGCTGCTTTTTATTATAGATTGAGCACTGCCCGTGAAATCGTCGTCGCACTTTATAGCTCGCAGTTTCTGCTATCATTGATTACGTATTTGCAGAACGAGGCCTTGAACAATTCCTTACCTTCAACTTGTTTACGCTTTGCTTTACTTCCTCCCGAAGTAATTATTATTGCTTTTGGCTAAGACTTTGCACGAAACTTGAAATATGCTGTCCAATTTGCTTTCATTGTCTGACTTGGTGTCGCTTGAGCCGGACGAGCTCGACGCGGCGGTATCAGTGTGCAATTTTGCATTACTTAAAGCCTGGCGGGGTTGCTTTGCCGACCGCTGCACTTTAGTCTACCCATTTCTTGCTCGGTGCGTCTTTCTCGTGAAAACACGTTTCAAATTTCACCCATTAAGCCAACGAGAACTTGACACGCGGTTGCTGCGATTCCGGCGAAGGCATCGACCCGAACTCGGCGACTGCAGTACATAATGCTTCTATCTTTTTCATTATTCTAACCACGTCACGAGCATCCTTTACTGCCTCTATCACCAAAGCAGTCGATGCGAATGCGCTTTTTATTAAGAGTCAGATCCAGGTCTTTTGATCAATTTGAAGGTACAATTACTTTCGGTCTTACGTGCGCAATAGAGCGCTGTTTTGAGACAAACAATATTTATTGTATTCTGGTTTTACCTAACATTTAAACGAGGCCTGTTTCTTTGAATAGATTCCCAGCACAGATATGATCAACAATGTTGTATTGAGTAAACCTATCCGCAAAATGCTAAAAATCAGCATTTCCAGCTCTGGCCACTAAATCTACACCAACTCATTTACGCGGTGCGGACGATAATGTGCACTCCACTGTCCGTATCCACAACGTTGCTCAGCTCGCCCACCTTGAGCGCAAATGTCGCATCTTCAAATGGCTTTTGCATCATTCCTCGGCCAAAAGGACCAAGGTCGCCACCACGCGTCCCACTGCTACAGTCGCTGTATTGCTTCGCCAGGTCCTCAAATTTGGCTTGGCCAGACACAATTTGTGCGCGCAGCTCTACGTAGATAAGATGGAATCGCCGACAATTACTTGACCATCAACATCAGATAAAAAAGCTTCTTCTTTACCGAGCAATTTTTGGATAGCTTCTTCCTTGGACCGCGTTATGTTGTCAGATAGCCGCGACGCTGCGGACCATAATAATTGTCACTTTTATGGCGTGTTGTACATTACTGCCATCATTTGAAATCGTACCAGGACGGCGCGAGTGGCTGTGCTTGATCAACAGGTGAGACGCACGAACTTGCTCTGCTGAGTCGCATACATAGCATCCATTAGATCTCAGTACCGTCACGCAAAACAGCCGTAACATCGCACCAGCCATGATTAACGATACGATCTCTTCTTCTTGTCAATCACATGAGATTTGTGTGTCGTACATAAAGCTACTTCGCCTTCCCAGTCGTCATGTGGACGAAGGACTTTATGCGCGTGCTGCAAGGCGCCAGCAAAGTTGCGGAGCACGTCATCCGAACACAGCGCTCCGATGTGGAGACCAAAAGTGGCCGGCTATACACGCATGCAGTGGAGCTGACTCGTTTAGGATCAAATCTATTAAATGATAAAGGGTCGATATCACCGTCTGCGGCAAACGCAACTTCAATGGAAACACAGCAAAATGTGCAGCCAACGACACAGGAGAGATCTTTGGAGCTTAAAACGCAGGAAGTGTCGATTCGTGACTTGCCAAAGATCCAAGAGCCAAAAATCGAGGCGAAGCCGCTTCAGACGAAGCTCTTGGAAGTAGAAAAGAAGGAAAAGAATCCACCAAAAGTCGAGAAACCTCAAGTCGAGGAGGAAGAGCCACCGAAGAAGGTGTGGGAGGAAAAACATGTGCCATCGTCGCCGCTGTCTCGTATTCTGGGCTTTGGAGGGCTTGCTGCAAGGCTGGCAGTGGGTACAGCGGCAGAGATTGTCCGTAGTGGCGGCAAGAATGGTACCTACAATGCATTGGTATCCGATGCCAATGTGGAGAAGTTGGCAGAGACACTATGTACCATGCGAGGTGCAGCACTGAAACTGGGACAAATGCTGAGCATTCAAGATGAAACAATGATTCCGTCAAAACTAGCGGTGGCACTTGATCGCGTGCGTGAAAAGTAAGTTATGTGGTTTTGTAAGTGCTGATGGGTTGGCGACTGAGTGGTATTGCTGCTATTGGATTTTAGTGCACACGTCATGCCGAAGGATCAACTACACCAGCAACTGAAAAAAGAATTTGGTGACGAATGGCGTAACAAATTCCAAATATTTGACGATGTTCCCATTGCTGCTGCATCGATCGGACAGGTAGATTCTTGCTTCTGATAATAATGCGGGCCAATGACATGGTAATAGTTTAAATGCTATATCGGCATAGGTGCATCGAGCTACGCTTTTAAATGGTGACCGGGTGGCGATTAAGATCCAGTATCCAGGTGTCGCTGAGTCCATTAGCAGTGATTTGCTAAACCTAAAAAGATTGGTCACGTATACCAACATTTTACCACGCGGACTGTATATTGATGAAGTTATCCGTGTGGGCAAGGAGGAACTGACGGCTGAATGCGACTACGTTAGTGAAGCGCACAATCAAGAGCGTTTTAAAAAGCTGATTGAAGAAAGTGGCATGGGGAAGAAGTATGTAGTGCCGCGTGTGTACCGCGAACTGTCAACGTCGCGCATCTTGACAACGCAATTAATCTCTGGGGTTGCAATCGACAAGGCCACGCACCTGTCGCAGGAAATTCGCGACAGCATCGCTCGCCGTATTCTCGAGCTTACTATCCACGAACTCTTTGATTGGCACTTTATGCAGACAGATCCAAATTGGAGTAATTTCATGTACAATGCGTCCACCGACACGATTGGACTGGTGGATTTCGGTGCTGCTCGTGCTTATCCGAAGTCGTTTGTGGACGACTACTTTAACATTGTGTGGGCTGCTGCGAACGAGGATGAAAAAACACTAGTTGACTACTCAATCAAAATGCGTTTTCTCACTGGTGACGAATCACCAGGAATGATGCGAGCCCATGTCGCTGCAGGCATGGTAGTCGGCGAACCCTTTCGGTCTCATGAGCCGTTTGACTTTGAAAAGAGCAAGTTGACAACGAGAATTGGCCAACACACTGAGGTGTTCATGCAAGGCCGCCTGACGCCACCTCCGCAAGAAGCGTATTCTCTTCACCGGAAATTAGCGGGCGCTTTCCTTATGTGCATCAAGCTGCGTGCTGTCGTATCTTGCCGGGATGTACTCGAAAATGTGCAACGTCAATATTACTCTTAGCTGTCACCACCCAGCATATTAAACAAGATTCCAATACAATGTATGCATTTAAATTTTGACTCTAAATTTGAGAAAGAGCACGACGGAAGAGCTCTTGCACTTTATAAAGAATACCATTCTCTATTTCTCTGACAAAGCCGCAGACATCGACGAAATAATGTTCCTAGCGCAAATTCGCTTGGCGGCCGCACCGAAATTGGAAAGCCAGGCCGGGATTTTGAGACTTATTGGTGTACGTACGATTAAATAGTGGCTTTGACAGTAACGAGTTCAATGGTGTGTTTTCATTTACATGCCAAAGGGAGACTCTTTGAAGCCAACGGGAGCTTGGAGGGAGAAAGAACCAGAGCAATCAAAGAAATTAATTCAACATCAAGAGGAAAGAGAGATATTAGATCAACCAGTGCAAAACGTACGAGACGCTGTTGACTATAACATTGCCTTTTTTTATTTGAATGATGAGTTGTTACAGACACGCTCAGAAGAAACCAAAGCTCATGATAGCATAAGTACTTGTCCAGCTCCTGTGACCGAGGATCGATTGACGCACTATCGAACAATGTTAAAAGTTGGGGTTCCTCTTCCTGCTGTAGAAAGGCAAATGCTTAAAAATGGACTCAATCCTGCCGAATTAAATGGTACTACTCTGGATGAAGCCACTTGCATCGAGAAAGACATAGAAACCGTGACAGACGCTGTTGTGGTAACGAAAACCATGCGTCGCAGATGGCACTGGAGTGCAGCTCTGAAAGCCGAACGTGCTCCTCCTACACCAAATGGGTCTGTTTGGACTCAATGCAGCGAGGAGGATGCACATCGGCGAGTCACTGCTCTATCCCAAGCTCGGATTCAGGAGCTCTTTGTGAGAGAGAACGACAAGTTGGAGAGCGACGAGCGTGATTCCATGGTGTCGACAAGTAGCGACACTGACATTTTAATGGCGATTGACCATCCTTGTCGATCTTTGAAATCGGAAAAGGTGCAAGTGATGAAAGGAACTAAAGGCACAAATCTGGAGTTTGTCGTGAGCCGTCTCAAGATTCCTTTCGCCCAAGTGGCAAAAGACATTAATATCCTGACGGCAATGTATTTGCAAGATACAGATATCAAGACCATTTTAGCAATGTGGCCTAGTGTGGCTGAGCAGGTCATTTTAGATGAATTTTCGGGAGATTTCAACTTGCTAGGACGCGTAAGTTCCCGTGGTAAGTTAATTTTTGGCAACAAAAACTTTTTAATGGTTTCCATAGTGTGAACAGTTTCTAGTCATGATCCGTAAGGTTCCGCTGGTAAAGGAAAAGCTTCAGTGTCTCTTGTTGAAACTAGAACTCCGTTCTCGTGCAGAAGACCTAAAGTAACGTTGAAAATGTCGGAGCAATACTAGCACACGGCACTAACGGTTTGTGTTTATTTTGCAGGCAATTAGTGGAATTAGTGACTCGAGCTTTGAATCAGATTTGCTCAAGTTCAAAATTTGGCCGAGTGATTAGGCTTCTTCGAGATTTCGGCAATCTTGCGAATGAAGAATCTGTAGCGAATTTTCGAGCAGCGTTCTCGCTGCAGTCGCTACATAGCTTAAATCACACAAAGGCCTTCGATCGAAAGACCACGATTTTTGACGGTTTTTTATTCGTCCTTCGGGTACGGCTCGCACTGGTACCATAATATCGAGCAAGCGTACGCTAACGTCGAACTGTCTCTTGCAGACTGAGAGCAATGGAGAGCTGGCAAATTTCTACGACGAGATTAACCTCGTCATACAGTGCAAGGGGGTGTCCGTAGGGGGTCTGCTGACAGAGCTAAACCAACTCAGGGAAGGTCATCTTCTTGTCCAATCCGTTGCGAAAGCAAGCGGCAAGTCCTCGGATGCTAATGCCAAACTTGCTCACGATGCCTTCAATCAATTCGCCGACGAAATCGATGACAAGTTACGCGGTGTGCAAACAAGTTTCGACAAAATGGAAGCTAGCGTACGATCTCAACCTGACCACATTGCGTTTTTCCTTCTTGCCAATTTTCTTTCGTGTTTGTAGCAACGCATGTTCGTATCGTGGTTTGAAGAGAATCCAAACGTGCCATTGGACCAGCACCTGAAGGCGATAGCACAGTTTGCTTCGGACGTTAAGGATAGATTCGCCGTTCTCAACCGCGCGTTGCGACAGTGTCGAGCTGAAATAGTTACGTAGCCGCTGGCGACAATAAGAAACAAGTACGCCAGAAACGTTTTGTATAAGTTAAAGTTAAAACTGTCAGACGTGGCGAGACCAAGAGAAAATATGTTACGTGTTTGCGAGCTTAGTTATGATACAGGGCATCGTTCGGGCGTGTATAAATTAAATGAGTGTAATTGTAGCTGCTGACTAGAGTCCAATTATAGCGGCGTTCGTGCAAATGAATAGCATAAAGCGATTGCGGCACCCTCGAAGCTGGTCCTGCATGTCGACGAGAGCAAAGTGGTTGTAGTGGGTTTGACATAAATATTGCATCATCCTAAGCATTTGCTGGCACATCTCTCGAATTTGTGGGACCGTGAGGGGCTCCGAGGAGGCCATGAGTTTTCCGATTTGCTCCAACGCGTTAGAATAGCTGCGCACGGGCGCGTCGTCGTAGCATAGGTCGTGACACAGGTCTACGGCCACTAAAAGCAAAAGCTCTAGCTCCTCACGCATTAACGTAGCTTCCTCCAGCACCATCTCGTACTCGAGCTCGGTCCACGAGCAGCACACGCGCTTTTCCCTGCTGTCATCGCTTAACACGATCTTGCGCTTACGGCCGACCGAAACTTGGGGCGGTAATGGCGGGCGTTTATCGACAAACAACATGCTGGCAACGTTGATTGCAAAGGGTTTGGATATGGTGGCAACTGGCGACAAACAGCGCCTTGGAAACTGTGCGTGGCACCCTCGACTTGTACTCGATGAGGCACGTTAGTAAATGAGATGCCGGTGCTGAAGATGGGCGCCATCAAATATTTGGAACCGGATGGCTTGAAAAATTGCGCACTTGTCGACAGAAGATTAGGGACGTGAATTTTTTATACTTAGTTTCAGTAAGTACTGTCGCTTGAAGCAACTTATCGCACCTCTATTTTCAAAGAATTATTTTGTGTCTTATAATCCTGGCGTGTGGCTCTGTAAATCGTTGGCACCCATCTGACCCAACTGCAAATTGAAATGCTCGTTATGTTGCATCGGAGCTCGCCATGTGGTGGGTGTACGTATACATTTTCTTAGAAAAATACGATCATTTAAGGCTTTTTTCATCCACAAACATATGGCTTCAGTCATAATAATCAAAAAAACGCAGCAACTCCGCTACATGCCCGGTAATTTTTTGGCAGCACCACGCACAGGTTGCCGCTTCCACTTGAACGCCGCTTTGCGCCTTGTCATGCGAATAGCACTCGTTGAGTACATAGGTGTCTATACGACTTGCGTTTATTTATCTTGATGCAATATTGGTGAAGCCTCTACAGCGCATCTTTTTGCTGATTGTTTGCAATGAAATTTGTGGTTTGTCAGCCCGTAAGCTTTCGTAAAAGAACACAAATCAGCTCGACCACCTGCGCAAGCAAATCGCCAGTGTGACTGTCGTATATTTAGAATGGACAGAAAAGAGGGTTCTGAGCGACTTTTAAAAGTTGCTACATCCTTACGCACGGCGTGACGATCTCAAAGACTATACTTGACGCTTAAAACCGGCTACCAGCTCAAGTAGTCGGAATATGGGTACACTTCGCCTTCTGTTTTATGTATTTCGCTTGAGATTTGGAAATTTTCCGTTGGAGGTTGAAATTTACAACACAATCCTACGCACTCATAATTCGGTACAGTACGAATGTGAGGTCGTGAGCAAGTCGTGAGCAAATTACTCGTGCCGCTGGATTCATCATGCCCGAATGAGCTTGTAAGAAAATAAACTTTTTGTTATGAGCTCGAAGGGAGAGCGACATCTGTGCAAAGCACTCGTAGTTTGCATTGTATTTTTGTTTTGAAGGCTCAAAACGTCTTTAAATATTGTATGTGTCTGTCGCGAATTTTGGTTCGGGCATCCTGCAGCGCCTGAAGTATCGATTAATTTACACCGAAAAGTACTATCTAACCTCACCGGCTCACCCAGCTACTTGCGAATAGAAGAGTAGATATGCAGTGGTCTCCGTTTCAGCCCGAAGCGTGGTTATATCTATCACAGAAACAATTTCATCGTCAATTCGAAGCCACTGATCGGACTTTCCACTATTTTGACGGAGACCACGATGCCTCACGTAAGCAACGTAGTGACCAGAATTATGTGATCCCCCAAGATGAGCGCACACAGCGATGAGCTCAAAGTCAGCGCGCTTCTCGGTATCACGACAAAAACAGTTTTGTTTCATGTTCAGTAACTCGTCGCTTCCGCATGGAAAGCTTACCCGAGTGCCAATCTTCTCGATTCGACCTCCCAGAGGTGTATGATTGAAGCGTTGCAACCGGAAAGTCAACACAGGTGGCACACGCTGCAACAAAGTTTGCGTAAGACGAGCAGTCTTGACTTGGCAGTAGCCGTCGCAAAACACGCGATTTTCATTCGTGAGCTGCTCGGTATGACAAGACTGTTCGAGACAACTGGCCAGCGTCTGGTCACCTTTGTTTGCGTTAATGGTGAGCGAAATGACTCTGTATGCAGTAATAAAAATTCTTACTCCAGCAATCTTGACATGAGAAAAAAAGATAAACGCACCGCTGTTCTTCGTGAAGACATGTAAGTTTCGCACAGCTGCAGCATTGAGAGCCGCGAACAGTCTGTCCCGAAAAGAGGTCAGTTATTACCGACGAATTTTGCCGCAAAAAATAATTCCATCGCACTTCACTAAGATCAGCTTTACAAGAAACACATTTTCTGTCAGCTTTAAGTTTTGTTACATTTGTATTAATTAAGAACTCACCGACAGCCTGCATGTATGATCTCGGGTCATTTGGGTCATAATTCTCTAATTTTTTCAAAAGCCATTGTTCAGTCTTTAGAAACTGTCGTCGTTCCTCCTCTTCCGAACGCACTGGCTGCACCGGTGCACGCAAAAGGCCGTGCAGTAGTTCGAGAAGAAAGGTTAAAAATTCTTCTGCATCCTGTTGCTCCTGTCTAGAGGCAGCACTAGATACCAGGGACGTACATCGGCTGGTGGCTGACCTGAAGTGTCTCATTCTGTGCTGGTTGTCGTCTCGAATCTGTCTTTGACGCGCTTGTTTAGCTTTCAGTTCTACTACAGCTTCCGGCTCGTCCTCATCATAATCACGCTTTATTCCTTGCAAAACATCAACTAGCGCTTCGGCTACCACCAGCTTTTGAGACTGGAGGTCATCCATCTGCTGTACCATGTGCAGCTGCGGGCGCATGCGCAGCGCGCGATCCACACCGCTCAAGAAGCCTGGGATAGCAGCAAGACACTGAAGTACAGCATTGACAAAGCACAAGTTGCCGCTATTTACGAGGCCATAGGGAAGAGTAACGTCGAATTGCTGCTGATCCTCGATTGTCAAGTCCTGTCGATCATCCTCATCTTCGACTCCTATACCTAGCCTCATAAGATGACGCTGCACCCAATGCTTCAGCCAGCAAAGGAGCCAAAACTTTGTTTGCGTCCACCAGAGCAGCAACAGCCACGGAAACCGAATAATCTTGGTACGGACGGCGGGCGCGGCTCGCCAATCTGTCATGGTCAATGCGGAATTGGATAATTACGTAAGTTGAGGTGGTCTACACATTTTGTGTGTGCCTATTGTTTTGTAAGAAATATATGCGGCGAGCGGCTACGTTGGCGTTCCCGCTGACGCGGAGATATTTCGTCAAGACTTTGACGGAGGTGAAACCGTCCAAGATTCACGAGACTCCCGTCGTGCAAAATTGTGGAGGATATTTGATGCACTGGATAGGATCAGGGAGCCGCCTTCAGATGTACTGCTCGCTTTTGCTGTCTAGCAGTCTCGTGTATCAGGCGGATGCTAGCGTCAACATAATGGAGGTGCTAGCCACAAGCGGGGCTATTTGCAGTGCATCGGCCACTGTTTTTTTCGGTGCCAAGCGAATGTGCGACAAAGTTGTGACGGATATTATGTCATGTCGAAAAGTGGGCGACTCGAATGAATTTGTGCGAGTGCGTATCATGGGTGTCGGCGTTACGGAGGTGCTGGAAGCCTCTCCAAAAGGTCCGAGAAAACAATCTTTGTTGAATGGATTGTATTAAAATTACATGTATGTTGTCTTTGCAGACGTCAAGTTACTGGGGTATGACGGTCGGGATGCGTACACTTTTGTAATGGGTGGCCGACAATTACAGCTTGACACGTCCACTGGTGAGTGTGTGAACCGCAAGGCACTCGACATGTTGATGCAAGGTAGACCCCTCGTTAGTAGGAATGTAAAGCAGAGAAAGAAAGGATCACGCTTATAAACAACTTTGTATTGAAATCTGGAATGGAGAGGGTGGCAGATGCAGAAATTACGTACACGAACAAAGTCAACGAAATCAATTTGCCGGCTCGATTGCAATCATTTTTCAGCAAAGGCATTTATTTGTTTTCGGCTTCAAATATTAAAAATGCCTTTCCTAAAGTATTGACATACATATATATTAAGAGTTGAACGGTTTTATATTTTCGTGGAGGTCTGAGCTGCATTCTATGTTCCGCGCTGTGGCGGGGTCGCAATGTACCTTGCACAGAGGAGACGAGCAAAACAAACCAATCGTTTGGTAAAAAAAGCTCACTGATCTCGGTCTGCAGGCGCAATGCTCAACTTAAAGTGTTATAGTGTAAACAGTCATTTTTGTCGTTCCCGCTCCTGCCTGGTCCCGGCCGACGATGACGGGAAGGCAGCCGAGGGCTTAGCTCTAAACTCTTCTTAGAACTTAATTTAGACTCGGCCACTTGTTCAGCAACCGATGACTTGAACCGCATCCGCAAGATTTGCAGCAGGAAATTTCTCAGAGTCTTTCGGGAGCGTAAAGTCATGACCGATAATGTTATCTCCTTGAAATGACATAGTGTTCAAAATTTTATAGACACTTGGCGATAGGCGGTGCGTCTCGCCGCTGGCCTTGAAAGAATCACTCCAGAAATTTACACCTATACAAATAAATTCGACCACTTTAAAGCCACCGAGAAGTAAATCCCATTTACTTCGCTTTTCGCGATGGCTCGCCAAAGATCGTTATTCAAGTGGCATTTTACAGAGCTTTATCCAATAAAGCACTGTTTCAGCGTGAACTTCCGCTCAGTCGACGTTAAAAGAAGTTTTTCTATGTACCAAGGCTCAAACAAAGGTCGTGATTGAATTTAGGTGAACCATCAGGATTTTCATCCTCGTACGTGACCACTTTAAGTGCGACTGCTCGCGTTTCTGAGGTCAAAGCTCAAATTAACTTACTAAAGAATCGGAGGCAGCTCATCTCATAGATAGCTCGGTAATGCTAAGCTTGGTGTTATGAGACTAAAACCTGAGTGCGAGCATTAAGATACACTCGCTATACACTTATGTACGGCTAAAATACTGCCATTGACTTATACTTGCCTGTTGCGTTCGATCTTAAATTGCACCAACCTTCTTCACTGAGCTCGTCTAATGTAGGCCATGCACTTTGAAGCGAGATAACCGCGTCGCTTCGCGACAAACTCGGGGCGCCCATAAAACACATCTGTTTGACTACACGCTCTACATGAAGTTTTTCGATCAAGGAACGTTGATGGAGGCCGCTGTCACCTCCACTCTACAAAGCCTTTTCATGAGAAGCAGCAGCCATTGCGTGTTTGATGTACACGATAATTGATACGATTGGTCCTGGCATTCAACTAATAAAACTTTAATGAAGAATACGAGTCCTAAAGTAGATGTTGGACTTATTTGGCCATTCGATCTTTCTCGCCACGCGTCTTAGCACAAGATGTCAAACTGCGTCAGAAAGAAGATACCATTAGAAGGGTTAGCCGACTGCTTTAAGTGCACATAGCTTAATCGCAAAAAATCCGTGGCTATGAGCACTACCAGTCAATGTATGTCCCCCGTTCCTGCCTCACCAGCAACTCGGGCGTATAGGTAACGCCTTGAATTGTACTTCGACATTTCTGGCCTCATGTGAGACCCAAAATCCGAAGGATCATACTATCTTTTGAGGCATTCCGCAGAAAGCATCAGATTCGTCTGCATCGTCTCAAGAAATGTACGCCGACTTGCGCCTTTCCAGAGCCGATAATAAGAAGTTTTATTCTGTTCGTTAGCATCGAGCTTATCATCTCAAATGATATCTTGTAACACTTAATCTTGCTTTGATAAACGGCTTTCAACTTCTACGTCTTTGTTTGTCATGAGATCGTATAACTCCTGGGCGGATGTAGTCATACCTTTTGCCCTGCTGATTACTCTTAGCCAGCTCTGCGCAGAGTCCGTTGAGTTTTTGTAAGCATACTGAGTTGATTCTTGAGACCTGTAAGGAAAAAAATTTCAGCCTCCCCACCATTAATCTTTGAAGCACCGGCGCTTCTTAGGGCTAGCAGAAGTCGCGGATGTTATAGACCCTTTCCATCTAAAGTGTTTGATGCGCATTAATGCGTGGACGGCATTGTTAGGTACAATCTTGATAGTTCATTGCTGACTTCTCAGTCTATGACTAGCGCACATAGCTTGCAATTAGTCTTTGAGCACTCGGTCGGCTTTATCCGTCCAATCATTTGATGAAATTATCAAGCAATCTCTTAACAGATTTAGATAGCGGTTGCTTTATGCAGCAATATTGTTAAAGTCGCTATTTGACCAGGATGACTATAGTACAAATTGCTGGACCCAAAAAAGGGCTTGCTATCTGCTACTGACTAACCTTGATGCACAATGCAAAGCCATGTCTGTGTTGCTTGTGTCCTTTGCATATGCAAACATAAGTGCCAAATAACTTGAAATTTAGTCTACCAATAGTATGTACTTACCGCGCCATGCATCCTCTGTTGCTCGACTTGACCACCCACGGTATATCTTGGACATGATAAACAACAATATTACGATTATCATAATGAGAAACCACAACACATCTCAAATAACCTCGATCGCTACGCGTCCAAATAGGTAGCTTAAAGCCTGGGATACGATATAGCACATCAGCTTGACCGCTATCATCTTGCCTTATACCTTACCTGAAAGCTATACTCCGCAGAAAGCGAGAAGTGAGCTGACCGTGTTGCAGTGCGTAGTCCGCATGATTTGTATCGATCACAAAGGTTAAAAGCTTAACAGATTAGCCTTAAATTGTACGAGCATACTTCCATCGCAAATTTGCTCTTTGTGACGAACTTGATGCAGCATTGAGCTATTGAGACTTGATTGTGGTCTTTTGACATTGGCCCTCGGTGCCTGCTTGTAGCAGTGCACTATTGATGGCATATATTGACGCAACACCGACGACAGTAAGCAACACTCTGAAACCGTAATGGCCAGTGTTGGCGCCCGTAATTGCCGTGTCAAACACCTATTGATTTTGCGCTTGTCAAACCCATGCTGACTCCTTTTCCAGATGATCTTGTCGTGGCCTAGCTATTTCTCCGCACTTCGCACAATACTTGTGCAAGAGATTTGAAAAGACAGACCAATTCCTTGGTTCTTTTTGATCTAATGGAACATTCTATTTCACAACGGTCTTGACCTTAGCGGGATCTGTCCAAATAATAAACTTTCCAATAAAGCAATCTAGAATGGGATTTGTTCGCGCCAATGGTGCACTTGTCCTCTGCACGATTATAGACAAAAAAATGCTGATTACCTATGTCTGTGTCGAACAATTAAGATTTTATTGAACCTCGAAGGTGCGCATAAGAACCCATTGGGCACGATCAACCAGTCCCAAAGCGTAGCTCTACAAGTGCCGACAGCAGTCACTCTCGTGCATAAGAACACTGCTAGCGGTCGCCTACTTAGTCGCGTGCACTGTAAATTACACATCTTACCGGGTCGTTTTGCGTCAAAATCAAGGTCTATGCCGGGACGTTGCTGCGTTAAGCTTATTGTACTAACGAGTTAATCCTGCTATCGAATGCGGGCCTAGCTTTCGTATGTTCGCTTGCTGCTAGCAGCTTACTTATTTAGTAGCTGGGTTGGACAAGATCAATGGTCTCGGAGCAATAGAGCTATTTTTATTTTTGATCTTGTCTTTAGATAACATGAACTGTCAGAGCTAACTGGCTCAAACCAAAGACCCGATTTATATGCTCTTTCTGAAAGAGCATTCGTTAGGTGCTTGGCACCAGGCTGGACACGTTCACGGTAGTTAAGTGGTCAAGCAGAAAGAGTGAATTGCGACGTCGAGGACGTGTTAGGTAGTGTGGCGCGAATACGCTTAAAAAGCGTTGTAGCAGCATGCTTGAAATAAAAGGCGTCAAAGCAGAATTCTCTTTGCGTGGATAAATTTTCTAGCCCTCGCACAGATGCCACCACAGTGTGACTTTTTGGCTTGATGAAAAGCATTGCCGAGCGGCTTGCTAAGCTGAGGAACGATGCTACAAGTATTTGGAGCTGCCAAAAGTTGAGTTTAGAAATACAATGAAAATATATGTGTTAGGTAGCTTGGCATACTGTGAGCAACTTGCTGATACAATCTAGGCGCTGTCGACAACGCTGAGACAGCTTGACCGAGCGATATAGTCGGTAGACTCGAAATTTGTTGGGGTTATCTGCCCGCGTGAGTCCAAATCTAACAACTACCGCATTACTGCAATTCACGTCATCCAGTCAACGATCTTTTCATTTGCCTTCCAGGCATTTAAGCTTTATGTCGATCGAGTCGACGACCAACAGGTTTGCTCATCGGATGACATGCACTTAATCCGGAAAAAATCGAGATGCCTTTTCTGTAAAAGTGGTCTTGGATCTGAGGTTCAAGCACGCAATTTGGAGCTGCTTGACTAGACTATATAGTCTATAAACCGAACTTGATGTCGCCGCGCTGTGCTTGTGCGATACAGGTGTCGTTGTCTTAAAGCTTGAGTATCAGAGAAAGCATGCTTTTTACGTCGGCCCCTCCCACGATGCGTATGATATAAAAAGACTTGGTGTCTTTAGGCATGCACGAGACAATTGGCTGGAGGCCATAATGTCAAAAAGAATATTCTGATTGTAAGAAAAGAAACAAGAAACAAGAAGCTCAAAGTTTAAATTAGTTATGCTTCATATCCAAAGTTGATGCTAAAGACTATCTACAAATGCAGCTTATGCTGTCTCCAGAACCAAACCGCGCCCGCGCTCCATTCAAACGATGACTCATGTCAGGGAAGCACGAAAGGATTGGCATCGGGTCAATAACAGACAAAGTCACGGAAGGCCGGTCTATAAGGTGGGCTAAGGCTTGATTCTAGGCACGAAGCGCTTCATCTCTTATACAGAGGAACGCGATTGTTTTGTGGGGTGATCGAGGTTTCGAAATCAAGTCGTTATGAGCTGAAGATACCAAAGCTGAGGAACCAAGGCATTTATTAGCGAATGCAATGGCGCTGGAGTTTGCCAGCTTCGGAACTGCGTTCTTTAAACGTCGATCGCAATCGACATCATGACGAAGAGCACTTGGTGCGCCAAATGATTGCCCTACATCTCTTTTTTTGTAGGAACGACGGGCGACACTTCCACGTAAAGTGCATTCTCGCGCGACGCCGTCGCCAAAGATAGGTCCAGTATACTGTAAAACCAATAGTATATAATCACTCCGGGAACTCAAGAATGCTCTTGGGCCCCACCGCGACAAGATTGATCATGGAGAACACCGTCTTTTCACGTGAGTACACTTTCAAACGCTAAGTTTGACTCTTGATGATCGCTACGAAAACAGTGCTAACATAACAGGCGATAGGTTGTTGGATAACAGCTTGCTGTCAGTCGACACCATGTTGTTAGCCGAGCTCGCTCGTAGCGAAAATACAGCACCACTCGCACTTCGGCTTTGCTAAAGCTGCCGCGAAGTAAGAGAAGCGTGTATATCTTATCATATTTTTGTACGCAATTTTTAAAGCGCATTTCACCATCTTCATACCTTTCGTAGACCGTGAGAGCTACCACTTCGGAACCAGTGCGTGTGTCGAGCCTCTACTCCTTCGAGTCGCCCAACGCTCACGGTAGTCAGCAAAATTCGCTGGCGAAGCTATTTGTCTGACTCGTATAGCCGCGTGGGCCTTACGCTAGCATTCGTCGTGGCCACATCTCCATTTCGAAAGACACCTCTCGTACCTGAAGCAGCTTCTCAAAATACTACAGCCGACTCGTCAGGTACGAGCTCAAAGTTCGCCCACGAATCCGGTACCAAGCTAATATCATCTCACTGTAAGTGCCCCTTGAGCCTGTGCACCCCATTAAGATTATTGCTTATGAGCTTTGGCTAAGTTGACACCAGTGCTTAAATAAATATTGGGCATTTAATGCGTGAGGAGCGCAATAATCTCGACCGGTCGCTTCTAAGAACGCAACGTCTGACGGATAGACTTGCCAGTGGAACGCGCAGGTGTATGCTGCGTATACTGAGTATCAGCCCGATACGAGCTGCAGGCTTATAATTGGCGCTTGGACTTTGTCGAGCTCTCAAATCCCATAATGTCGATGCTGGTTCGCCGTAGTCGAACATGAGACTTGAATCTTTTTACTTTTAACAGAGGGTTGCCGACGTGCGTAGCGCGAATGTGCTTTACTAGCAATCGGATCGCCTTTAAATGGCGAAGCATCCTTACATAGAATTATCGTATCACTTGGACACTATGAGGTTGCCTCATTTCTTTAGCAACAATGCGATAGGTGCGTAGCTGGATGACGCAAGGCCTTAGTTTTGGGGTGGGCTCTGAGACTCATGTGATTTGCTGTGAGAGCTTATTAGAAGCGACTTAAGTCACGACGGTGATGCCTGGTCATCAAAAATGTCCGAAGGAGATTTTTGCCATGTATGGACTCGAGAAGTTTAAATCGGGATGGGAAAAAGTTTAACAAGGTTACACCAGATTATAAGCCATGTATTAGTAAGAACGACTGTGCTAGATACTAATTGTTGAAAATCTAATTCTTCGGGGCTTTATCGATACAATTTGTTATATTTGGGGTCGAAAATATAAGAAGAGAAATCAAAATTGATAGACGGAGAACATAGTCCATAGAGTCATTTTTACCAATATATATCGTTAATGATGCAGGTACTTGATGCCCGCATTAGCCTCAGTCGCTTATTTACTACGCAGTGGTATTCATGTATCAAAAGAACTTGGCAGATTTTTTGTTACAAGTAAACTCTCGCATAATTCGTGCCATTCTATTATAATTTACATTAGATTTAAACAGCTGTAAAACACCTTATAAGAAGAAGGTAATCGATAGTGTGGATACCCAACTTCATTAAGAATCACTCACATATAGCTGGATGCCTCTATGTCTATGCAGTGTGGGTGCCCGCGCTGGAGCAAGCTGATGGCTATAAATTTAACGAGTGTGCCATTATGGTACGGAGAAATAATAACTAATTACATCGATTAACGAAATAATTTTACTTCTGAGACTGTGAGCACAGTCAACATTATCTCACACCAATTTTTTCCTTAAAACCTTTTGCTCCTTTTGTAAAGGTAAAATTGATGGACCTATTGGTCATTTTTGTCGGACTGAAAGAGATTTTCTATTTGAAGCTGCGCTAATTCTATTCAACCAACAATGAGTTGACATGTACAACATTACTGTAGTATGGCAACATTGTCACTTGATCGCCTATCACTTAGGTGAAAAATTGCTTTATTTTACCACTAGTGTATTAATTTGACCTCTACGTACTAAAACGTTTAGTTGGAACCTACACTAACTTTAGTGGTAATTCTTCTTCGGCTTCCTGGTTCCCAACTTACAAGCATACGAGCGCGAAAGCTCTATTATTTATCCACCACTCTCAGCACAAATTTAATTGTTAGAAATTAGGTGACTTAGCTTGCGTATCGCTGCCGGAAAAACTAATAAATCTCATTGTTTTGCGTGTTAAGTGCACAGGTCACCTTGTTAAAGGATTGGCTGGATTAGTCTTTATATACACTATACCTAGTTGAAAGGAAGGCATGACTTTATTTTATTATATCTTCATTCTCAAAATCTCCTCAGCTTGAAATATTACATGCTTCATAAAAATGTTAATACTGGTATGGTGTCTGACGTATTCCTGTAAACACCATTGCAGCTTTAGGCTTGATTGAAGTACTGAATAAGAGAGGGCTGAGTTTTCTTCATAACACTGCCGATTTTTTTAAAGAATGTCAGTCAGATCCTTCAGCGATGACCTAACAGGCTGCTCAAAAGCTTCATCACGCCTTATGCGGCGATAATCGAGCATTTGTCCATTTGAAATACATCCCAGTAACATTTTCTCTAATTTGCCATCTCGCGGAAGGCGTCAAGACCGTTTCCGCGCGCGTAGACACCATTGCCCATTGAAATGTTAATTGACGAACAAGACAAGATGCACCGATAGCGATCCGAGAATACAAGTAGCAAATGGGTATTCGAAAACAAAGACACTGATACGACTATTTTAGCCAATTGAAGGCCTAAAATAATATGGCGTTTCGTTAAGGTGCCCCCCACACTTTCTTCTTGAAAGCTAGGTAAGTTTGATTGATTATCTCTGAGCATTTAACATCCAATTTGCTTTTTAAGTGCGCTGCCGTCTTGCGTAATTTTTCACTTGTGCTCCTAATGTAAACTTCACTAAAAATCAGCAAACTACTGGTTTTGAAGCAAAAACTGTCAAATCCAATAAGCAATATATTTGCAATGGTACGACAAATAGCCACTACTTTTCACAACAACATCATTTTGGTACTTTGTCTCCGCTCTCGTCAGACATCCTTTGTCAGTAATGCCTGTCCATATATACGGCACATTATAGATTAAAACAACGCATCTGGAAGCAAATATCTTGCGTCGATTCTGTTATTCTTTCGCATTTCATCCTTGACTGGAGCAGATTACCTGTGTAACATAGTGCGTACATCTTGGTATCGAGAGCTGTGAAACTTTCCAGACATTCGACAAAATTACGAGGTGATTGAGCATAGAGCCAAACTTTGAGCTTAAGAGCTTGTCTAGCCAAACTAGTGTTTCGACTGGTGCAAAGCTTTGCTTGCAACACAGATAAGTGTCATTTAATAGTGGTGGTAAATGCATGATTTAGCGGTATATGCTCTCTGATGTTGGCCCTCTTTTAACTTATCAAATCCAATTTCCATTAAAATGTTTTACTGCCATCAGTCATAGCTTTGAGCTTAATGCACAGAATTTAAGGCGTGTATACATTCACTCTCTTCCACGCTACCTTCCATCCAAAGCTTTTCGATTAAAGACATTCGCATAAAGAAGTTAAATGTCTTATTAGTACTCGTTGGTTAGATCCGTTAAGCCGATACACGATATTCCAATTTTTTATGGCTTGAACCATTCAGTGAGTCATCATCAGACCTTTGCACGAAACCAAACGCTTAGCAAATACCCAAATTCCAAATTAATTTTGCATCAATTATACAACGGCGGTGCACTATCGAAGATCCATTGGTTTACCAAATAAACACGGATTAAGCGAATAAAGAGGCTGCAGCGGGACTGAGGTTGCTCTTTGCTTCGAAAAAGAAAGAAATTGAGTTATTGACTCTCGTTTATACTTAAACCAATACGAGTCGAATATCGCTATCTGCCTGAGACCGAAAATTGGGGTAGTCTTAGTACTTAGTCCCACTGATTTTGAAGGTTTATCGGCGAAATTACGTTCTGCAATTATATTCCACATAGTAATTTCCACCCCAATCGGCTGATACACAACTATTAACCTTTAAGAGGTACGAGAGCAAGAGGCGAAATCAAACCTAACTAAGTCTCGCCTAGTTTTCTATTCGCAGGCAGACCACATGCTCGTGCCTGACAAGGCTGTGATCATAAACTAGTTTTGTGTCATTCAGTGAGGATGCTCAGAGTAAGAAACTTGCAGCTATAAAAGCAAAGTCATTAGCTCCACAAAAAAAATTATATGCGACCTATAGTCCAAAAAACAATCTGCCGAAGGTGCTGATAACTATGAAAAGAAAGCGTCTACGACATCAGGGATTTATTGCTAGAGCGGGGACTTCACCGCTTTGACATTTACTTCATGAGATACGGAGTTTGATCCTGGTGGCGACGTCGTGCGAAGATGCTTTGAGCGCTCTAGTTGCGTTTGACAAGTGGAAGTAAAGAACACCAGCGTCAATCTCACTAGTTACTCGGTATCAAATTATACTATTATTCAAACGTAAATGGCTAGCTGACTGTAGGATATGGGCGATCTGTTTTCTCGAGGTTTGTGTCAAAAGTGCTGTGCGGCAGCAGCGGCACACATTCAGCCCTTTTACAATGACTTGTAGCAAAATAATTGAAGGACGTCATATCTGCGCATAAGGTGAACGATTTAAGCGACGTGCGCATCATTCTCCGCACCGCGTAGTAAGCGGTATAGGCGCATCGAGCATGGCGATTTTTGCCTATTCTTCATAATGCCATCGCACAGTACAAAAAAGAAAATTCTGGACAATCTCAGGATGGCGCAAGCACTGGACAATTAAAAGAACACGCGTGACGATTCGCAGAAGTATCGGAGCAGAATTTCTTTGCATGCGTCCAAACATTTTGCGTTGTGCTGATCCGGCATCTGTCAATGCAGCGAGACTGTAATCAGTACAAGCCGGATGCTCTCGCGGATTAAAAGCCTTTGCAATTGATGCAACCGCTAGTTTTGTAAATGCTTTGAGTTATGAATAAAAAGCAAGTAGCTTTTACAAGTAAGCGATCAAAGGGACTGCAAGAAAATATCCATGAATTCGGCTATAGAAAGCCTGCATATTCTGGTCGCCTTAAGGCTGTGGGACATTTGCTGCAGTATATCCTGCTGCAGCCCCGAGACACGTGTCACAACGAAGATCCTAACATGATACCTTATACATCTTCCTATTCCGAATGTCATGAGGTGCATTTTTCGGATCCGTCCCGCGTTTTTCTGGTCCGCCGCACCGGCCAATTACTGTATCACGGGTTTAAATTTCGCCAAAGAGTCACTATAGGATAGGACTCTATCCTTGACTCAAACTTTTAATGCGATGACTTTATGAGCTCTCACGCCTGCAGTGCTGCGACAGGTTCGTGCTCTCCATACGTCCCCGTCTGAACCTTGTAAGAAGTGAATCCTAAAAGTATTGAAGCTTTTATATGTCACAAATCTCGTGTGAAAAATCGATACCTCCTATAAGATCCCATTGGACTAGTATTCAATGGTTTTGCACGGTGACAAGCAGTGTCATATCTGAAAGTCCCCCCAATACATCATCAAAGCGAACCCCACGTCACTGAGTATGACCATCAAGAGCAAGATCACTATATATCTACTATTACTGGCGAACTTCACTCTGCAGAGATGCATTGAGACTACGGCGCAGGTACTCAACGCTGCGGATGCCCAAGATGATCGACATTTTAAAAAAGGTACGCCGTTTGCAAAGGATGGAATTGACAATACTGAAGATAGGATGCCGTCTGCTGCTTCGACCGAACATGCATCGCGAGAAATTACGGGTATCGTAAAGCCTGATGGTCTGGTGCTCAATAGACTTAAAAAAGTCGCAAGGGCTGCGTCGGATGTGAATAGTGAACATGCGATGACACCAAAGTTTGGCACCCCCGTCACACAACGTTACATCAACTACTTGCGGCACAGTCCCAGTCCGGATAAACAAGAGCATTCCGATCGCTCAACTAAAAACATAATGATGCTTCTGCGCAAACGTTTGAACGATGAAATATTGGCGGAGCTCATACTTGGAGAAACAGTTTTTATTGACAAACGAATTCATTCCGCACAAAGCAGTTTGATGCATTTCTGGCTTCAAGATGAAAAGACAGCGGGCGAAGTTTTCAAGCTTGCGTTCATTAAAAAAGACAATGCCAATCCACTTGACAGCGCGAACTTTGACTTCTGGACCAGCTATGTGGAAATGGGCAGTATGACTCGGAATGACTATTTTCGAAGCGTTCTCGAAGTGCTTGTGAGGGAGTACAGTGACAAAGGCGTGCAAAGTTTGCTACGAAATATGCTGATGCGTACACCCGTCTCTGAAGCTTGCTGGCAAGAGGCTATGGCGCTGATGTTTGCTTACTTCAGGCTATATTTTAGCCACGAGGAAGGGGTGAAGCATACCCGCAATTTTATAACAAGGTTGCAACTTGAGGATGGCAAGTCTTTGTGGAATCAAAAGTGGATCGCTTTTAGAACCGCGATTGATAAACTTGGTATATACCGCTTGCCGCCCACTAGGGTGAACCTTACGTTGATCGCTCATGTAAACGAATTTCTCTACTAAATATGTTATACAAATGTCTATAATACTTTAATCAAAATTGCATATAACATATACATTTGCTGCATTTGCAAACAAGAAACTAGAAGTAAAGTGTACCTTAGTACAAAACGTTGGCAGCAATTTTCCGGGCACACGGACTTAAGCATAACGCAGCCAATCCTTACTACGCTATGTCAACCAGACCACTTGCTACTAACAGTCCGCGTCAATGACATTTGTCAATACTTAATTGTCTCTCGAATGACTTGATGTTGATGCTGCATGCTTAATTTTTTCACTGCAATATTTAAGTGGATGCATAACGGCAGCGACCAGAAGTAGGAAGGATTCAAATAGCCGGCATTTGTCTTGGCATGGCATTTGTACATTAAAACGTATGTGAGGAAGTAATGATCCAAGTATTGTGTGCGATGTAAATTAGGGCTACGCTCCTACTAGTTTTGCACATCGAATCTAGCACATGCGCGCTTCTACTTTTTCGTCGATCGCTTGAAGCCGTAGAGCATACCCGAGAACGCGTCGATGTGATATCATGAATATGGCTCAAACTTTCGGGGTAGATAAGAATATATTTATTATTAAGAAAATAAAATTTCTAAGAAAAGTAGACTTTTAAAAAAATAAAGTTTTCAGATTTATATAGACCTTTCTTAAAAAGACAACTTAATAAAATAATTAGTTGGATTGATATGAAAATTGATGTATAGATTAATATATGAAGATTAGTAATAAAAATTTCAGTAATATTTGTAAAAAAAAATATCTAAAAAAAATATTTAAGTAAATTATTTACTAGTAAATATATTAATCGATCTGAAAAATAGTATGAAACAATAAAAAGATAAAAAAGAGCAATTAAGTAAATAATGAGATTATATTTTATCTCAAGTAAATGTAATTGTAAATATGTACGGTAGAAAACGCTCCACAATAAATAATTTTATGATTCGAGCCTATGCTCATTTTTTTGTGTTTTTACATCACAAATTGTTTGAGCAAACTTATTTGCAATGGCATGTGTGAGGTGGTACAGCGAAAAAAGCCGAGAAATGCGAATTGAATTGTGATAGCTCGAGTACAAGTTTTGGGTATGAAATCTTTCAGAGAAAAAGTTGTTCGCTTTATAGCGCTCGAGAGCGTGCACAATATCTCGAAGATTACAGCTGTTGTCTCTTAAAGCCGCTGCAACATTATATATATTCGAGGTTGGCTTGGAAATGGTCGTTTGATCTTGAGGGCCATGACTGCTGGACCTCGTGGCTACTTAGATACCTAGGGAGCTGTGTGAGCTAATAGTGTGAACCCGTTTACTTTTAGTTAACCGACTTAGCTTGACTTTCTGCATCTCGGACTTGCTTTAGGACACGATGGTATTTCGCTGCCAGTGTGGCTTTCAACTGTTACTCTGCAAAACCGTAACAAAGATGACAAAAATGTGCGGTCTGAACAACGTCCCTAAGTTGACGATCTAGCTCAATGGCAATCTGCTGATACCTCCAGCAGACCAGTTGCAGAGCCCGGTAATCTTTTTGGGAGTGTCTGGCAGTCGTCTTAGCTGTCCTAAACCCAGACGCAAAGCATCCGGCAGAGATCACACCTCCGTCGAGCTCATCTGGTATACAGCCAAAAGCCGAGTCATTTGGGTTAGAAGATAAGGTCTCAGGTAAATCACCTCACAAATCATATTCGAAACTAAAAGTGCTCTGACGAAGATCGTGGAGCAAAGGGGCAGCGAATTGCCTGATCTACATCGATTATGTTTATATCTTGCAGATAGACTAAAATCGTGGTGAAGCAATTAATAAAATCAATAGTAGAACTCGTAGCATAGGATGTGATATCAAAGATTACGGCTTACGAGGCTGGCAGCTTATAATTGTATGTGGGAATGGATTAAAGAGTTGATGGAAGGTATTTTCGGTAGATCATCTGATTTGCATGGGCCCAAACATGGTCGAGATATTAATGAGGTCTGTCTAATTTAACCTCATGAAAAGTTGAATGTAGTGATTTTGCAATGGCGAGGCCATTGGCTTGAATTACACTTGAACATTACACGCCACGCATGATCGAATTGACTACATAGCTATTGCGTGTTCCATCTTTCATGACTATTTTTTTCCCTATAAGATCGCCCGCTATCTTCTTATATACCAGCTGAAAAATGTACGATCCAAGTAATCTGATCAATCATGTACTGTCAATTTAGTCATTTTCTTAAAGTTGATAGTATTAGAAATGAAGTCCTACTTAAGCCATTTAAAAGAAACTGCGGGCTATACTTTGGACTTCATTGAGTGGCGGGATGTGGCTTTGACTCCCTACGCAGCGTACTTGAAGACTCGAGTAAGTCGGAAAGTTAAGCTTGGCCAAACGGCGCGACATTCTCTATCTCTTTTCCTGCCGCTCTAAATTCTGTCTGTACGCGTCTTCACGACACAAAAATTTCGTCCTACGTCCGCCAAGACAGTTCCAATCGACCCACCAGATCAAAAGCCACTAAAAAATGAATCAATCTCGTAAACAAATACGCAAAGCGAGACCCCAGAAATACAAAGCAGGATTTGGAGAGTTTTTACATCACATATTACCGCAAATATGACAATAACTTGCCGTAAATTGTTATAATAAAGATATTTGTCGACAAAATTTAGGCAGGTCAGACGCAAAAGTTCAATTTTTGTAAAGCACATAATCATACCGAACGATGACACAGTATCATCGAACAAGCCAGCTTCAACAAGTGGCAATGCTTATATGATTTTTTGTTGGTGAGGTGTGCGCCCGAAAAGGTAGAATTTGAAGTGGATATATTCAGGTTTTTAGTTCGCTATGTGCTACCTCTAAGCCTGTCCTTTTATTCCTTCTAGAAGCTTCTTTGTGACGTCATTCCAGTGACGTCAGCCTATGACGTCATGACCTTGCCGAAATCCTGTCCGTAATCTGTCCGTAATTTTGTGTCTCATCCTGCGTCGTCATTCGCCTGTCCCACATGCATTCAGCGGGGTAATTCTAAGACTCCTAATGCTGACTGCGCCTTAACCGATGCCACTTGCTTGAAGCAAGTAGCTGAGTCGTTAAGAGCTGAGAGCTTTTGTCAGCATGTCTGCCAACTGATTCACTGTCGACTTGTACTTGACCACGATAAAATCTCGGGCCACGTTCTCTCGGATGAAGTGGTGACGAAAGTCTACATGTTTGGTTCTGCATTGTAGCCAGTGTTGCTAGCAAGCCCAATTGCACCTTGGTTATCTAAACCAATGTAGCTCCCACTTGCTCATGACCGAGTTCCTTGAGCATCGCACGGACCCATAGCACTTCTTGAGTACAAAGACTTAGGGCCATGTACTCTGCTTCCGCCGAGCTAAATGCCACCTTCCTCTGATATTTAAACTTATAAACCACTGGAGCGCCGCCAATCCTTATCATTTCCCCCGACACAGAGCGCCGGTCATCGGTATTGCTACCCCAATCCGCATCCGTATAAGCTGTAACTTGAACCTCGCTGGCGCTGCCGTCGTAGGTGATCCCAAAGTCCTTCGCTGTTTTAAGATAATGGAGTACGCGAAAGCCGACCTTTCAATGCTGCTGACCTGGATTCTCCAAGAAACGCGACAGCTGTGTGACCACATATGCGACATCGGGACGCGTAGATATCGTAATGTATAGCAAACATCCGATCAGCGACCTGTACGGCTTCGACCGCACTTCTTTTCTTTCACAGCCCGTTGTTGGCGATTGCAACTTCGACAGCTTTAGACCTGATTCGCGTGGTTTCATCACTGCCTTCGCGTCTTGCTGGTTGAATCTGATCACCACGTCGTCAATGTGTCTTGTTTCTCGAATCATGATTGTGCTGCTGTTGCGATCATGGTCGATCTCTATTCCAAGAAAAATTTGGCCTTGCCTAATTTCTTCATCTTGAACGAGTCCTTGAGTGCTTCTTTAACATCTTGTATCTGCTATTCGTCTTGGCAGCGATGATTATGTCGTCAACGTATAGACAAACGTAGACATAGTAGCCGTTCTTGCCCTTGATGTAAATGCACTGATCCGACCCACTACTCCAAAATTCCCATTTGCAGGAAGACGGCATGAATTGTCTTGTTCTATTCGCTCGCTGCTTGCTTTAGACCATGATATGCCTTGCCTAGCTTGCACATCATGGTTTCAGCATTGAAAATCCCGTAAGGCACTCAATATAAACCTCTTCCTTAAGGTCACTGTTCAGGAAGGCTGCGTCGACATCCAATTGCTCTGTCACGAAGCCATTCGCAACCATCACCGACAGCACCACCCCGATAGAGTTTATGTTTGCCACTGGCGAGAATGTGTTGAAGATTTCGATGCCAAATTTCTGTTTGAGGCCCTTGACAACAAGCCATGCCTTGTAGCACACCACTAGTCCAAGCTCGTTGCGCTCCTTCGCAAAAACCCAACGGCACCCGATTGGCCGAAAATTCTTTTTCTCAAACACAAGCTTCATGTGCCTTGAGCTGTGCATTCATTGCCTTCTGTCATTCATAAGCGTCGTCGCTATTCAACGCTTGCTGGTACGTTGTTGGGGCGTCACCCGCCTCACAAACATTAGCAGCATATGCAATAACAGCTTCATTCTAGATCGCTTGGCATTTGGTGGACCATCATTCTCTTCTGTTTTGTGCTCTTCATCGCCACAGAAAAAAGTGTAGGAAGAAAACAGGCTCCTTCGAACGTCTGGTCTGTTCAGGCTCCGCCTGGAACACTATACGATCTCCAGCATAAGCTTGCGGAGGAGAGTGGTATGGAACCAGCTCCAAGCTTTGTGCGACCGGGCTGGGAGAAGGCAGCTGTGGTAGTTGGTGCATTTCCACTCCTTGTTCCAGCTCAACCTCACTCATATCCACGTCAGGAGCTTGATTCTCGACACCTTCCATTGGCTCTTCTAAAGTAGATTGTCGTGATGCCTTGACATTAATCGGTGCATCATCAGCGTCCTTGGTAATGTAGGTAATCGCCTTGTGTTGTGGAGAGTTCGTGGTGTATAATCCGCCTACTTCATGTTCGTCAAGCCGAACGGATCGTACAACCTTGACCTTACAATTCTCAAAATCAAACACACGATATCCTTTTGTGCCTTCTGCGTACCCAAGAAAAAAGCACCGAAAGCCTTTGGGGTCGAATTTCGCTTTCTCAATATTGAAGACATGAGAAAAGCCCTGGGATCCAAATACACGTAAATGACCAAGTTCCGGCTTGCGCTTAAAGCCCGATTCGTACGGTGTGACATCCGAATTCGCCGAGTTTCTTAAACGTGTGATCAGATACACCGCCATGCTTATTGCGTCCGCCCAGCATTCTGTAGGCACACCCTTGAAATAAATCATGCTTCGTGCGTTTTCCATTATCATGCGGTTTATTCGCTCTGCAATACCTGGCTATATGGTACCATGCGCTGATGCTTTATTTCGTTTTTTCGCACAGATTTCGGCAATCTTCTTGTTCACAAACTCTATTTCGTTGTCGGATCGCAGACATTTCAAATTGTTGTCTCCATTGGTACTCGTAGAGAGCTTTAAACTCGAGCAGCTTTGTTGTCACTTCACTTTTGTTCTTCATGAAGTACGCCACCACAAATCTCGGATGTTAATCCACAAAAGTCAGCACATATCGTGCGCCGCCCTTCGTGACCTTCTTCATCGGTCCCGTCACGTCCGAGTGCACAAGTTCCAGGGCACGTAATGTCTTTGTAAACGATCGTGACAAGAATGAATCACCGTCAGCTTACCCTTCAGACATCCTCACAGCTGTTGAATACTCTGCTTTATCGCCGGCACACCGCTTGTAGCGAGCCGTGTCTTTATCATGCCGCCCTTTCCGGGATGTTCGAAGCAAGCGTGCCAAAGCTCCCAATTACTCTCATCTCAGGCGTATTCCACCAGTCGAGCTTCTTTTTGCTCGCAATTCAAAGCGTACGCTTTCCCAATTTGCTTGCCTTGTGCGATGGCTCGGTGTGTACTTCGAATGATGCATGAAATGCTTTCAAATTCTACCTTTTCACTACGCTCGGCTAGCTTACCAACTGATAAAAGCTGTTTGTCTAGACTTGGAATGTGTAATATCTCAACCATCTTGATACGCAAGCCATAAGCTTGACCGTACCGTTGTTAGTCACCCACAGTTTCTTTCCATCCGCGATGATGCCATTGTTCAATACCTCGTAATCCAAGAGATCACTTCGATGGGGTGTCGTATGCGACGTGGCTCCGCCGTCAATACGCCAGTCGTCACAGTGCTGTTCACCAGTAGCAAACACAGACTTCTTCCTCAAATCCGTTTCGTTTCTTACAATCCCGCTTGAAATGTCTAACTTGGCCACACTTTAGGCACCTGCCCTCGAATCCACCGCTATTCTTCCGCAGACCGCTCCTTTTCTCAACCATAAAACTGGCCTCCATTGAACCGTACCGCATTCACCTCGAAGGCGCGCTCCGTATTCAGTCAAGTCGCTCATACTCCTTCAGGAGTTTCTCTTTTACCGCAATCAATGTCACGCCCTTGGTGTTCTCCACAATCGACGAGATACTCTCATACTCTGCAGAAAAACTGCTCGGCCGAATCACAAGTGGGCGAGCCTCGTCCCGCGGCTCTCTCGAAATCTGAAGCCCCATGATAAACTCGCCGAAGCTGTCCAGGTTCATCGTCATCGCCACACCATCAGCCATCTTAAATTCATGTAGACAACGGGTCGAATGTGCATCGTCGAGCGGTTGTAGAAATCACGCAGTGTATTCCATGCCATGATAGCTGGTCGTAGCCGACCAAATCGCTGTATGATGCTCAATCGCCACACCCTGGACGTTCAGTCCAAGAACCTTCATATCGTTGAGCCTTCACGACTCGTTCATCTCTGCCTCAGGCTTGACCATCTGCACGTGCGCCAGCAGTCCCTTTCTTGCCAGCGTCATCCGCATGGCAAACTCCCAAAGGAAATAATTTGTACTACCCAGGAGGTCTTCAGCTTTCTTGCTTGCCATCAGAGAGTTCATCGAGGAGAAGTGCTTGAGAGTCTTGTGCGGCTCTTTCTCTGCTGGTGAGGTGTGCACCCGAAAAGGTAGAATGTGAAGTGATTATATTTAGGTCCTTAGTTTGCAATGTGCTACCTCTAAGCCTATGATCTAGATTTTTCGAGAAGCTTCTTTGTGACGTGATTTCAGCACCTTATCGTAATCCTGTCCGTACTCCTGTGCCGTCATCCCGTGTTGTCAACTGCCTGTCCCACATGCATTCAGCGGTGTAATACCAACATGTGTACTGCCAGACCCTCACTTTGGACAATTCTAAGAATCACCAAAGCCCTGGATAGGCACAAATCAAGCTCAACGACCGGATATAGCACCAGTTTCTTTGCATGTGATTTTATATGTATATTCAGCAATAAAGAATGGATTTACACATGTAAATTGGTACACAGATTGAGGCTCAAAAGTTCTGACCTAAAAAATAAAAGGTTGGCACAGTCAAATAATGAAGATATGTAGCAATACGTCTGTGACTGTAATTTAAAATTTTAATAAGCATTTATCCTAATGAAATGATTGAAGGGAGAATGACACAATATACCTTTTTCAAATTAAATAAAAAAACACTCCTCTAAAACAAAAAATGATGGAAAAGCAAAAAAGTACCTAGCAATAAATATTTTTTTTGAACAATGGCAAAAATGTATATGTATAAAATAAAAAGTAGAGAATTTATACCTTTGATCAGTAACTTTACCGCACACAATCTTTGGGGAGCTTTGAAATTTCAAATTTACTTGTTACAAATGTGGGAGTCACTATGCAAGGATTTCATGCGTTTGCTTCATATGCATTACGCGGCATGGTACTGGATGGCACTTTTCTCAAGAACAAAGTTGGAGGTCTGCTGTTGGTGGCGCGTTTCAAAAATGAGAACAATGAGATTCAGATTGCTGCAGTCGCACTCGTTAGCAGTAAAATAAAGCAAATTGGGCGTGGTTCATCAAGTTCCTGTTCCAGCATCTACCTGTACTTCCACCCTTGGTAATATCTGATTATGACATGGATTAGTGCCAACAATAAAAAAAATGGCAGAGAGATACCACATTTCTTTTGCTTACGTCACCTTATGGAGCAGTTAAATCTAAAGTTTAGCAACAAAACATTTAAGGAACATGCATGGGGCTTAGTACGTGCACTGACCAGGCAATCGAATGAAGCCAAAGAAGAAGACCTGATGAAGCTAGATGGCGAAGCAGTAAAATGGCTGGCTGACGTTGGCGATGGGAAGTGGTCCGTTGCCCGAAGTCCATGCTCACGATATGAAATGATTACTTCCGATAACGTCAAATCCATGAACAACGTGCTGAAAAAAATCTGTGAAATGCCGATCCTGGATTGTATAATGACAATTAGAGTTATATCGGTACGAAGTGGCTTGCCGGACAGACCAAACAATTGGGTGTGATTTCGTCTTATGCTGCCAGTTGCATCACTTCAATGTTAGGGATGTACGAAGAAACAATGTACGTATGTCCAAGTTCAGCTACATCGTTTGTTGTGTCGGTTTGAATTGGAACAAACAAACCAATGGAGTATGCTGCTAAGGTAAACAGTACCAGTGGTACCTGCACATGCGGCATTGTAAAGGATATAAATGCTCCATGTCGAAGCCTTATGTCAGCACTCCGGTTTTCAAATCAGCTGTCACGTGCAGGATTGTTATTTGGGTATACGTGGTCAACCAAAACGTATCTACTCGCCTACGATGAAGCACTCGAAGTAAAGCGATTCGTGACAAAAAGTGAACTGGTAAAGAGTAAGCATCTTCCACCGAATCCATCCAAAAGAAAAGGTCGACCCAAAAAGAAGCAAATTTAATCACAGCATGCTCCATTAGAAGTTCAAGCGCCAAAAAGTGTTTATCGATGCGGCAATTGTGGTCAAGTGAAACACAACAAGCGTCGATGCGCCAGTAATGCGCAGCATAAAAGTATATCTTCTTAAGTGAGTTAGATATATTCTTCTGTTTTTTTATTTTTTGATAGTTTTTCTCTTCGCAGGTAGAATTTTTCATTTTGATGGAAAACCAAGGTAGATTTTATCATTTGAATATTTTTTTCCATTTAAATTGAAAAAAAGTAAAAAAATTCAGTCTCCTTAAATTAAATTAAATTTTTTAACTTGTCACCTGGGCAAGAAACTATTGCAGGCTGTGCTTAACACAGACTAAAAGCTTTTTGGTGCTGATTTAGAGTATTTCTTTAAAAAGCGGTAAGCTCAGCTTGTTAGTTATTAAATTGCCGACTCCTAATAAAACATTGCAGTCAGGTTAGATGTCATTTTCTCGTCAATACAGAGAGTTAAAAACAATAATCTATTGGAAAAGTCCACACATACTTGATAGTAAAAATGCAATTTGACGTGAAATAATTCAGCTTATCAGACCAAATACGCGATTCTAAGCATCAGTGTGATCGTGATCAGAAGATGAGAGTTGCGCATACCAAACCTTGCATTTCTGTCTTTGATACAAGTCTTGTATCTGAAGAAAAAGTATGGCTTTCGCCAACAGCTAAATCTTAAATTTTGGGAAATTTTAAGTGGATACCTTGTTTTAGTAGTAGAACTTGCAGCAGGAGCAAAATTGAGATACTTTTCGATCGAAGCTCTTTACACTCTTCGACCACTGGGACACAAATTACTCAATTATTGACCAAACAAGCCTTACTCATTAAGTAGCAAGGTAAAAAGCGGGATTCGGTGCCAAATTGTCTTACCAAGACTGGTTTAAAAATCATATTTATCGACCTAATATAAGCACGCAAGATTGACAAGGCCTCAAGGAGAATAATTTACGTTGATTGCCATCCAAATTTTATAAAAAAATATAGCCCTAATGTAGGACAAACTGCTCGAGTCGATAGTGCTTTAGCTCAGGAGTCAATTCATCTGCGCAGCCGATCTATGCTATTGGCTGTGTCATTTTAAAGCTTCTTTCGCTTCGCCTAAAATTGATGACAGAATTTCCAATTTTTTGCTGTTCTGTCCTGACTTTTAGTTTCTGATCTTGGATACTGCTGGTGAGTTAGCTTGCGTCCTACTTCAATGTTTTTGCCAGTGCTTCTTCCAGTAGTCGCCCGAAACATTCTTGGCCGATTTTTACCGAGACTATAACCACGTTGCTGGCCATAACCCTCATAAACTTTTACGGTCGGAAGGTGTATCATGCATGGAGCCCGTCTTCTTCCTCTCGCCTATGAATCCACGGTTAGAGCTCCTTTGATTATGGGCTCTCAGAGAAATGAACTTTGAGTTTAACTTATCACCCTGATACAGTTTCAAATAAAGTGTTCTTTTTTCAACAGCGTTGACTTAAGAAATGGTATATAAGAAAGCTTTTCTCCAGTTGATTCTGGTCGAAAAGCGCTTTGGGTTTCGCGACCCGGGCATCAAATTTGTTTGTCTGCCCTTTAATTTCCGTGTCAGGCATAAAACGATTTGCATTCAAAATCAGTATAAGTGACAAACTACATGAGCCTCTTGGTTGCCTTGACGATCGACAAAGGAGTTAAAATCTTGGCGCATTTTCATTCTTGAACAGCATTTACCAATGCCCCTTTTGCAGTTTAATCTCTAGACTTGTACTTCCCACCGGGTAAACCCTTTTAAGTAATTTTTAATATAGCCTCTCTCTTTGTTAACGCATCACTTCATTTTCCTTCCAAGAGTTAGGCATTGCATCATAGCAAAGCACACAACGATGACATTTTTGTGTCAAGCATCCTTCATTTAATTGTCGTGGAGTACGATTCTTGTTGCTTTCTTGGATCAAATAACCCGATTTGGTCAAAACCGCGCCAAAATAAGTAATGTAAGGCAAACTACGGCTTGTCCTTGTCGCCCTTAGCCAATTGCGTGTCCTTCTCTCTTTCACTTATTTTTAGCGGCTATCCGACTTCAACAACTCACTCCTCATCCAAATGCATGTCCTTCAATCGGCGATTCTTGATTCACTTATGCTTGAACTTTCCTGACAAGGTGCCACACTTCCACGACTTATGGTGGCCTATCATTACCTTTTCAATAAAGCAATTACTCGCACTAAGTGTGGCTATATCTTATACAACGTTTAGCTCTCACTTCGACAGTCAAATGTTCTAAAAAGCAACTTCTTAAATTCCAGCAATGGTAATCCATCGAAAGCAGCTGATCGCCTTCATCTGCGGTAAGCGTGAGGGCTGAAAACTTTGTGAAGGCTTTCATAATCGCGGCATGCCCGATCAAGAATATCGAAATTTCGTTCCCGCGATCTCAAGGCGTACTAAAGAGATTTTACGTTTTTTTACCCAGAAAGTTCATGCCCTATGTGTGCAAGTTTTGGGCAAAGACTTTCGTCACATAATTAAAATTCGGCCACAACCAGTCGTCCGCGTGCATGTCATGAGACTTGAATTCTTCATGGTGATGGGTTGCTGGGCCTGCCGAAATGCTAAAAACACTAAATGACGAGCGTACTAATGCTGTGCCAGGATACGGCAACGCTACCTGCTTGGACATTCGCACTGGCAATGAGATCCGTACCTGTGGTACATATGCATCTTGAAACGCTTGAGAACAATGAAAGCTATTCAGGGGCTATCTACAAAACTACATCTTCCGCGTCCGTACCTCGTAAAGGTTCTTAAGAGGTAGATATGCGAGAGGAGTGGCACCTTTAATAAGAGCTCGCATGGCTGAAGACTTGTCAACGACTGCTTCCCTTCAATCTTTGGTCCGCACCATTATACTCCTATGAAATATACTATTGAGCGGTCACTAGTAACTTTGAGATAAGCCCTGCTCGTCTTCTACACACTTTCAGCTTTAGCGGTAGAAAGCGTCGTTCTGGCAAAGACGCTGGCCACCATGATCGAAGCGCCTACGACAAGCGAGTAGTCTTGTCAAAGCGTTACCTCAAGTTTCCAGAGCTTGTCGGGGTGAAAATATTTGATTTACATAAAAAAAGCTGGCGATGCCGCGCAAAGATACTTTCTACGTGAAAAAGGGACGCTCGTCTATTTTGTCAACAAGAAGGAGATGAGGACAGTTTGCCAGTGTCGTGTGGCGCAAACATTGCACTATGTCTTAATAGCACTCGCTACCAGCGCTTGGCGGAAAAAAAATCTAGTAAACTATTTGTACCGCTGATTTAGTTCACTGTCTTTGCCCTGGGTGCCGCAGCATCGATATTAGGCTTCTGACGAGTTTATAGTCGCATCGCTTCGCAAGATAACTACTCAACTCGTTCCCCTTAAGGAAGATGTTAGGACACTCCGTGTCGGTAGCTGGATTTTCTTCTTAGTGATGGGAGCATTTATCCCTTTGTTGTACCTGCGTCAGCTCGGAGCCAGCTCTTTTGCACTCGCCTGTCTCTGGTCATAGCACGACATGAGTAAGACGATGTTAAATATCAGTGTATTTGCATTTACTAAGAAATGGCTAGCTTGCACGCAAAGTGTTTATTGGCTATGATCTTAAATTTTTTATGTAAACCGTGTAAACACCCAGATTTAACAAGAGAATAGCAATCACGCTTGTAAGATGATTTCTTTGCCCTTTGCATACCGAATATTCAAATCTCGTCTTTGTATAATTTTAGGGAATCGTTAAACTGCCGGTACCCTTTCGGGTAAACTGCCGGTACCCCTTGATTCTAGCCACTGAGATTAGTTTATTTTATCAATGGGAGCAGTTTATCTTTGTTAATGAACACAGTGCTTTTTCAACCAATCAAAAGAGAAAGCAATACCCATCCGGTACCTCTTTTTGTCACTTCCGGTACTCCTTGTTTTTTTTAAAAGAAACTCCTACTCACCTCTTCTCAATATCACTCTTTTCAACATCACTCTTCTCAATATCACTCTTCTCGCACTCTTCTTCTCGCATTGAACACTATGCGATCCCCTAGAGAGCTCTCGTACAGCACTCTGGAAGAGGCAAAGTCGGCGGTTTTCATGCACGCGCGCGCCCAAGGTTATGAACTTTGTGTATTAAGAACGAAACGAGTAGGCAAAAGAAAGGAAGGAAGCCTAAAAACTCTACGATGCATATACATATACCCAAGAGTCATGCAAATGCGTATACTCATAAAGGAAAGACGACGTAGAGGAAGGCGCATTTTGATAACTTGTTCAGTGCTGCTTTTATTGACAGGAAAATATTGCTCTCTTTGGCGGAATTGCTCCTTTTTGTATTGGCTTAAAACAGAGGGAACCGGCAGTTTACGAAAAAAGGGTACCGGATGGGTATTGCTGAACTAATCTCATTGGCTAAAATCAAGGGGTACCGGCAGTTTACCAAAAGGGTGCCGGCAGTTTAACGAATCCCTAATTTCATTATAGTCGGAATATTACTCTGAACATCTTGTGTTTCAGTCGTTATGTCGCGTAAGTGTCATAGGTCAGAATGGCCCTTTTACAGATCATCTTCGACTTATTCAAGTATTATAAGCTGGTTATTTGCAACACGCCGCTCGGCTGCTTCACATCTAAAACCTCAAAGCCGGAATGTGGAAGCATCAGTGGACTGTGAGGGCTACTTACGACCTATTGCCTAGCAGCGGTAGTCTGATGAAGAATGAGCGGGACATGCTAATCTCAGCGTTACAACTTTGCGTATCATGAGTAGGTACATGAGAGGCCTGCAGACGCATTGTTTAAAAGAGCCTAAGCGTGTGAAAAGCATGCAGCTTCAGCGTTAGATCTCCTTGTACACGCCCGTCTTTACCGACGCAATTTACTCGCTGTGTTGGTCTCACTGTAGCTCGCTACAAACATGTCCAATATGGTGCTAATCATATATAAAATGATTTCGAAAAGCGACAATCCCAGTGCTTTGGAAAGTCCAGGTTGTCTAATGACGCGATCGAGATACAGTACCGCTGTCTTTGACATGTCTAGCGCCACTGCTAAGTAAGCCACTTTGCTCAATAAGTCAGCAAAATTATGTAAATGAACCGCTAGCAGCGTTTTGGTACCGGCATGCGTGTCGAAGGTGCAGAACAATTTTAGCCACTGGAAGAGGATGCTTGCCAAGCCAAGGACTCTTCTCGATTGACATGACCGCCAAGTGGCGCAACGTTAGTTGCATAGGGTGTAAATATGAGAAGATGTATCATTCGATCACACAGGGAATCGAATGTAGCCCTGTGCATAGGACGTCGATAGTTTTCTTTAAAGTCTATAGACCTCTCGCTTCTCGTAGCATTTAGCTGAGCTATGCACATGTCATCTTGCGCATGCGCGCCACAAATTGAATACGTTGTAGACGAGGTCACAGATGTGACACAAGCTAGCTCAAACTTTGGAAATGTAGTATCGCATTGGCCCAAACATTCTATTTTCTCGGCTTATACTCCACTTAGAAGCTTTACTCCGCAAAAAAAGCCTTTTGGTGGTTTTCTTCGTAAGTGAGGCGACGGTATCGCAGTGAGCAATTACGCATGGTCTACATGGCTTAGGCCTTCAAAAGTGAGCCCCGAAGTTGACAAGAGCGTGCTTTATCGCCAGTAGCACTTCCTCATGAATACGATAACTCTCTTCGTCAGCCTTGAGCTGTTAAGACTCAATTGCGATACTTCGATCTTCCCCTTTAGAGTCTTTTTGTAGCATTGTAGGGTTGATAGCATTATCGGACGCATCGCCGACAACAATTAGCATTCACTCCATATCCGGTAAGGCCAAGATTGGCGCCTATACCAGGCTTTCCTCGACTTTGCCGAACAGTCCTTAATATTAGGCTTCCAAAACCCATTCCAGATGTTTTTGAGAAATTCTCATCGCAGCCTAGCCAATTCTCCGTAGTTTATACATGTGCATTTAATTGACCAGGCCGAGCCACTTCTTCCGTTTCTGTTTGGTGTAACTTGTCCATCTACAATGACTTTCACCTTTGCGGGGTCTGCCTAAAAAGTCATACATTTCAGTAATGTGTTTTACTAAAGGTGTTCCTCCTGGACCAAAGTGGTGCTAATCTCCGTTTGAGCGATGCTCATTTGTGCGCGTGCGCTCGGAATTTTTTGCAAGTGGGTAATCTGTTGTTCCGCGTCTGTAGTCTTTGCTCTGCACAGTGATCGACACTAATGTCACCAAAGTCTGTATGTGCATACGTTCAGTGAATTTTAGTAGATAATAAACGTCGCAGCTGCGTACGAGACTCTTAAAATATCTTAGAGCATTCCGCTTGGAATGCTGACTGCAGTCAATCGTATGCTGAGGGAATAATGCCATACGTCAACTGAGTCAAGTGCACTGCATATTGTGCATCCCATGTTGTTTTGAACACATTCTGTCTGGAAATTGGCGTTTGAGCCAGAACGGCAGCCGCATTATGCTTCCAATAAGCAATTACAATGCGTTATACACCATATGATTCTCTGACAGAGTGAAATTAGAGAATTGACTCTCCAAAACTCTTCCGCCTAAAAAAGATCACGTACATAGTATCTTTCTGATGGTCATTTAGCAAAAACTACCTCACTCTTGTCGCTAAGCAAACCATGACAATATTTCTCTGGTGTGGTCGAAAAGTTCGAAATAGGGCTGGCATTTCTCGACAAAAAAGCGTTTTTCCTTTGCTGGGGCTCGAAAAAATCGAATTTCTATCTAATAGAACGATTTGCTCTCAAATGTTACTGGTTTTTCTCCTGGTAAACTTGACGACTAGTTGGCCGAAAAATCTGGTTTCTCGAACCTTGTTGTGTTTGGTGCACGGAATCCTATCCACAAATTGCGGTACGGCCAAAGGTGAAGCAACAACAGACTTCTTTGTTCTACCATCAGCTAAAAAATCTACCTCGTTCTGAGTTCTGCAGGTCATCAGGTAGCCGTGGAAATTAAATATGTATTACCCAGATCTCGATCAATATAGCTTTGTTTGTTTCTAGGTGGAATGCGTCTTCCAGTATTTTGTCTCAAAAAGTAGCAACATTTCTGTCTCAATCTCTGCATTTGAGTCTGCTGAAGCGTTTTTATTCCGGATCTCAAAAAAGCGGTTTGAAACTTGCACCGAAATCCACGATGGCTACATCATTAAAGATCTTCTACGACTTTGTCGACAGATCACATCCTTACTATCTACCAAAGCGGAAAGGCAAATGAAATGCTGAAACTGAAAGGGAAAAAGTCAAATTGGTTATGGATCTATCAGGACGTTCGCCCATAAAACCCGCAATCGATTTTGAGGTCCCCTGATAATGACCATGAACATTGACATGGGAGAACGTCGCGTCGTCGACATTTCGGTCGTGTTGCCGCGAGTTCTGGACAATAAACTCGACATGGACGCCTATAATTTCTGCGAGTGATCAAAATTGCTCTGCTTCCTATAATATCACTTCAGCTTTGTGCAGAGCGCTATCCAACTTGCTTGTCACTTCCGGGACGAGCTTCTTCTGCCTCGACACTTCCTTGCAATAAGCTTAAAACGGTTTATTTGTGCCATGTAAAAGTGTGCAGATAAGGGTCCAGGTATTTGAACGGATAGATTGGCTACTAGGTGAGCTATGTGTGTACAAGTTGGCCATCCTGTCCATTAATCGCTCCAAACGCAAGTAGTTGAGTGAATAAAGACCATGTCTTTTAGCAAAGGTTAGATTGCAGCCAATACGACTCTCTGGGCTCGTAGCGTACGTCGCAACTCTGCGTATTTTAGAGTCTTGTCCGCAGCCCCTATTATGTAGTGTTTGGTATATGGCGGGTACTTCTGGAGCCTAATCAAACTCTAATACAAGCAATGTAACCTAATTTTTATCCTTAAATAAGTCACCTCTCTGCCTAGTCAGGCTTTTGTATCCCAATGATTTAATCGGATTAGCCAATGCGCTGAGAGACTTTGGCTAATTTGATACACAAGTAACTTATAATAGTTGGTCTAACACGAGCGCAGATACGTGATCCAATCATGTGTAGTCAATCCAATAGTACTTTGCGATCGTACTCTTGTTTTATTCGAGTAGATCCCTGGCCGACCTGATTCACTGAGCTGGTCGTTTCACGTGGTGAAATCGGACAGAATGTTGATACGTAGTCGACCCTATCATGTGTAGTCAAACCGATCTTGGTTTGCGATCGTAATCTTGTCTCAACAATCTGGCTAACCTGATTATTCGAGCCATTCGTTCTACGAGATTGATATAGACAAGATTTCACCAGCCAGTAAGTAATCTTTGGCTTCACATCCGTCCATTAATGAGCTGTATATCATTTAGCCGCTTCTTACAGCTTATTTAGCTCTCAGACAGTTTTACATCAGCGCTTGATGCAGCATAAGCACACAAAATCGCTCTTGATAAATCTGCATTGTCTGCTGTTGCTGAGCTCGTAAAGTTTGTTGCTGTTTTAAAAGGTTTGCATAAACCGAAAGGTTTTGATGTTTGTGTGTCTAATTCTTGTATATATCTCAGCGGCTGCTGTGACCCACGAAAGTACGTCGGCCACGGCTCAGCTATCGAATGTTCTAGTTTGGGACACAAAATGTCTGCATTGTGTGTGTCAAGCATGTATTTCTGTCGATCAGGCAACTTTGGTGGCGGAGGCTAAGATTTGATCAAAAAGGGAAGGAGCGTTATGACTACTGTATTCTGATATACAGGTTAAGGACAGTCTACGAGTAGCCTTGCCCAACCAGCCTAGATTTAAGACCAAACACATCATTCATTACAAGCTCTGAGTCTTACGAGCACTGCTTCGTTGTTACAATACGTACAGTAAGGAGGTTTCGTCCATTCTACCTTGGGTCACAGTCTACCACGCCACGTCACTGAACTTGCCGAACGATAGAACGATAAATATTGTGTTGAAAAAATTGCTGAGCCTGCAAAACGTGAGATCTGTACGAAGGTAATGTAACGAGGGTCAGTAGCATTGCTAGATTGAACCAAGGTCGTTACAATTAGCTCTTAAATTGGCTACGGAGGGACTTTTTTTGTGCAGCTCCGCTTCTTTATGATTCGATGCGACACTTGTTACCAGTCCCGGAAGGTTGATGTTGGAGAAAGACAAAGACTGCGCCGATTTACAAACACAAAAGTACATTAGTTCCCGCGGTGTTCGTTATTCAGAATAAAGTTATGTGTTGAGCACAAAAGGTCGCTCCAAGCCACGAAATGATCATAATAATTTCTCAAGTAGCGCATGCACTCTCTCATCTCTTTATTGTGGGTTATCTATCACGGCTGACGAGTAATTAAATTGTACAATCTAATAATAATAGAATTATTTCTTTCGTGCCCACGCACATTTTTGGGCCACATAGCTAATTTGATTATCAATTGTGATTCTCTTTTGAACAGCGAAAACTAAATCTTCGCACGTATGCTTAGCTTCTTAAGCGAATGCAGCGCGTCGTATAAAGTTACGTCCACCACTTTTCGTGGAGCTGCCATTATGGCATTATCTATATAGTTGGCAAAATCAAATTAGAATCGCGGTTTTAACGGTAGCGCGACCATATAAAAGTGGGGTAGGTATCTAGGTTGCTAATGCCAAAGTCCGTAATTTAATTGGCTGCTGCAACGTTTCATATTTTTAAAAGGCCGTTTGTTAATTAATTATCTGCCAATCAAAAAGCAGCCAAGACCCAGTTGAAGCCACTGTTGCGCGAGTGAGAGAAAACGTTGGCAGTAATAAAAATAGCGACGAATTAGAAATGCACTGCCAACTATCGTCAGAAAGCTACAATACCGTTCAAAATGAGTGGGGAGCTGTTTATTATTATGGCCCTTGGTACAATGTCCAACGGTTACGGACCCATTTCTCGGTGCCTCGCAAACAAGAGGGCGAACTGAACTTGAATTGAGCATGCACTTGCCGCATATGTAGTAAAAAGTATAGTAAAGACCTGAGCACTTACCCCGAACGTTGTCATCTCGGTTGGCCGATTAGCAAACAAACAAACGACAGCTGGCAATACTCTTGCGTCTATCGTTGCAGCATTGCAAAGCCGAGATTGGTAAAAATAGCATTGCTTGTTGGACAAGCCTTTCTCTCGAGTCTTTATAGTTAAAAGCACCACACTGATGATTAGCATAGCAATGCTATCTCTCTCTATAATCGAATTCCCCCAGTATAGTAAAGTTCATCCCCAGCCTCTTTTACTGCCAAGTATACTATTTTCTACTGGTTCTGGCAACCCCGTTTCGCCGCTTTGTGATTGGCTCGTGGAGCGGTTATGGTTGAGAAAAGACCAGGCGAGGGAGAGACTCGAGAGTCAGCGAGCGACGCCACGATCGCCGTCAGTGCCTTGTCCGTCCCCAGTACGCGAAACAGCTCATTGAGAGATAGAGCGAGAGTCATGGCCGAGGATTCCGGCATGTTGGACAATGGTGCCATGGTTTGGGTACCACACGACGAACAGGTATGGAAGAAAGCCGTCGTTGTCTGTCGTCTCGGTGACGGCGTCTCGGCGGAAGTGCGTCTGCAGCCCAGTGACGACGGCGAGTGGGACAAACACGATGGACTCGAGCAAATTGTCAACATTCGTGACATTGCACGGCTGGCGGGTGAAGTCGCGGACGACGCCATGCCAATCTGCAACGTCTTTGAAGCCGATGGCGCAAACGACATGTGCACGTTGAATCACTTGCACGAACCGGCCGTGTTAAAGAACCTCGAACTGCGGTTTTCGAAAAAGATGCCGTATACGTACACGGGTGCCATTTGTATTGCCGTGAACCCGTACCAATGGCTCGATTTGTACGGCAAAGAATTGTACCAGCAGTATTTGGACCAACCCCGCGATGCGTTACCACCACACCCGTTTGCACTCTCTGCGTTGTCGTATAAAGACATGAAACGAACTCAAGTGGATCAGAGTATCCTTGTGAGTGGTGAGTCGGGGGCTGGAAAGACTGAGACGGTGAAGATCATGATGAATCACTTGGCGTCCATCTCGGGCGGGGGACATCATGGGACCAAGGTGATTAAACAAGTCTTGCAGTCAAATCCCCTTCTCGAGTCGTTTGGGAATGCCAAGACGAAACGTAATGACAATTCCAGTCGATTTGGCAAATTTGCTCAACTCCAATTCGACACGACGGGGTCTCTCGTGGGCTGTCTCTGTGAAACATACTTGCTCGAGAAAAGTCGGGTTGTGGGACAGACGGAAGGGGAACGCAATTACCACGTTTTTTACCAGATTTTCTGTCTCTCGCAAGAACGAAAGACGGAATTGAAGCTTCATGGTGATGCCACGAGTTACAAGTACGTGACCGAAGGAGCGGATGCTCGATTGACGGGCATTGATGATTATCAGTGTTTGAAAGAGACGCAAGATGCGTTGGACACGATTGGCATTTCAATGGACGAACAAAATGCGATTTTTGAGATTGTGGCCGCAATTTTAAACCTTGGCGAGATTGAATTTGCACCCAATGAGAACGACAGTGAGAGGAGTCACGTTGGGAATGAAGATATTGTAGCGAACGTTGGTGCGTTGCTCAAAACGGAGAATGCCAAGCTTCACTCGACGCTGTTGGAGCGCTCGATCACAGCAGGCTCCGAGTCGTATACGATTCCTTTGAATGCCGAGCAAGCAGCGTACCTTCGGGACGCGTTGGCAAAAGGCATGTACACCCAGCTCTTTGATTGGCTCGTGCACCGTATTAACAAGGCAATTTGCTCTACGAACAATGTCAAGACTCACATTGGGCTCTTGGACATCTTTGGCTTTGAGAGCTTTGATCAAAATGGGTTTGAACAATTGTGTATCAATTATGCAAATGAAAAGTTGCAACAGAAATTTAACAGTGACGTGTTTAAGGACGTGCAACAAGAGTACGTGGATGAAGGCATTCCATTGACGCTTGTGACGTTTGAAGACAATCAGCCGATTCTCGATTTGATTGAAGGACGGATGGGAATTGTGAGTATGCTGAATGAAGAAGTCTTGCGTCCTCAAGCGACGGACAGTACGTTTGTCAGTAAAGTGTTAGATGCGTGTAGCAATCACGCGAGTATTGAAAAGAATCGAATCAACCCGCTGCAATTCACGATACATCACTATGCGGGTGACGTGACGTACGACGGAACGGGCTTTTTAGAAAAGAATAAAGATACACTGCCGACTGACATGGTCCAGTTGTTGTCGAGTAGTCGCAACGCCGTCATTGCCGGCATTTTCGCACCTACGCAACAGAACAAGCGCAATAGTCGTGGCAAGAATGGCAAAGAAGGACGTCAAAAGGGTTTTCTTGTCGGGAATACGATTGCCGGGGCTTTTCGTAAACAGCTCTCGGAGCTCATGCTGACGATCAACAAGACGTCGTCTCAGTATGTGCGTTGCATCAAACCGAACGCCAACAAAAGTGCGACTGAATTTAATCGCGTGATGATTGTCGAGCAATTGCGATGTGCTGGTGTGATTGCTGCCATTCGCATCAGTCGCGCGGCGTTCCCGAACCGATTGTTGCTCGTGGAGTTCCAACAGCGGTTTCAAATCATTTGTCCCTCGGCCTTGCGTCACGCTCAACCGTCTGCGATGGTGGCGGGTTTGCTGAAAGAATTGCTCCCCGACATGGCGTCGACCATGCAAAATACGAAATTTGCCGTCGGCAAGACCAAAGTGTACTTTAGTTCTGGCTTGTTGCAACGGTTAGAAGACCGTCGCAATGTCATTTTGAAAAATCATGCCATTTTGATCCAAAAGGTACTGCATGGCTACGTGCATCGCCGCCGCTTTGGACGTCAACGTGCTGTGGTTGTCAAGATGCAAGCGATGGTTCGTGGTGGGTTGGCGGCAAAGCGTTTTCGGACACTGCGAGCAGGCGTCCTCAAGCTTCAGGCTCGTGAACGTGGCCGAAAACAACGCCTTTTATTTGCTCGTTTATTGGACCGTGTGCGCAAGGAACGTGCACTTGAACAGACACGGCTTCGGAAAATTGCCGCCGAAGTGGAAGCCGAGCGATTGCGTCAAAAGGCCCTGCAAGAGGAACAAGAACAGCGTGATCCTCAGCCGGTACGTGTTGTGTTGTAGCCTAGAGTGTCAGTGTCGGGACAAGAAAACTAAGGAGCTTGCCTTTCCCTTATTGCGACAGGAGCCGGTCGAAGATGATTGGAGTGATGAACAGAGCGATAAAGACGAAGAGATGGACGACAGTGCGACCGATCCCGTGTCACCGCGAACCCTCCGCGCGCTCACGGAGGCTGCTTCGAAAGTCGCCGAGGCCGAATTGGCGGCAAGGGACGCGAAACAAGCTGCGGAAGCGGCGCTGGAACTAAATCGGGAGCTCGTGTCGCAGAACGACCGCTTACGCTCGACCTTGTCGTCGAATGTCGCGGAATACGCCGATGCGGAACTCTTGCGTGAGAACGACCGTTTAAAGCAGCAAGTGCTGCAGCTCCAGACCAAGTTGGTGCGTTCGCAAGAAGTGTCGCTCATTGCGGCCAAGGTTGTCGATAGTCGCATCACGTACCGGGAAGGCCGCCAGTTTGTCGAGTATAAGCTGCAAATCGAGACGAATACGCGTGGTACCCTGTACGTGTGGCACCGGTACAGCACGTTCCGAAATTTGGCCGCGACGCTCCAGACCAAGAATGGCTACAAGCGCAAGGAGATCCCTGAGTTGCCCAACAAGCAATTGTTTGGCAACTTTTCGGAAAAAATTATACAAGACCGGGTGGCCAAACTCAATCACTTTTTGGAGGCTGCGACGAATGCCGAGTATCTCCAGTGGGGCATTCGGGTCGACCAAGACACGTGCGTGTACAAACGCCGCATTAAGAATGCACGTGAGAGCACGTCGAGTGCGAGCACGCACTCCTCGTCCCCGCGGTCGTCGACGCGATTGTCGATGAAATCGTTTAGTTTCCGTCGTGGCAGTGGCGCGGGCAATTAGATGAAGGAATGAAGTGTACCGTGCTTAAGCTTAATTAGCAGCCTTTTCGTGTAATTGACATTTTTTATTCGCGGTTATCGTAAATGAGGCCTGGGAATCAATGTATAACGCTATCCGGCATGACAGTATACTTTAGTGCCTATTTACAGCCGGCGCTTTGGGTCAACTGACTTTTTTTTTACCCAATTCTCGTGTTTTCATGACATGGAACGACATCGAGTCTTGTTGTCTCCACCTCGCTCACTGGAGACAGAAGCAGATGTGGACTTGATTCCAGATCAAACTCTTGCGAAAGTCAAAGTTGATCATCTGACCATTTCTACGGCATCCAAAGACCCCAGGCGCATGAGACGCTGGCACAAATCGACTGCGTTCGAACTGATGTCGAAATTGTACCGACGCCGTCCACAAGCGTTTCTTCTTTTTTGCAGTGCGTGGATATCCTTCAGTCTTTTGTGGATTCGCTGGCCAATTTACGACCGCCTAGTGTTTTCGTTTCTCAAATCAAGACTGGGAGACTCGATGGAAGTGGAGCCTTTGGTGGTATCCGTTGCATTGGTGATTCCATTCTTCTTGGGGGGTCTTGTCTTTTATTGGAATAAAGAAACCATCGGTACACAAACAAAACAATGGGTACACTTATTGAAAGTGGTACAGTGGGTGAAAAAATATTCGAGCATTGGTAAAAGTGTCGGCTTTGATGCAATCGACACGATAGTGGTCAGTGGGTTTTTGCTGCTGCAACTCAATGTCGTCGTGGGGAAGTTGCTCATTGACATGGAACATGGTACATTGGCCAAAGCGGGCATTCTCATCCGGACAGGACGAGCCTTTGGCATGAGCGGCCTTTACGCAATGATTGTATCTATAAGTTTAGTAGCAAAGCAATCGTTTGTACATGAGTTTTTCGGATTGTCAAGTGAGCGGGCAACTCGGTATCACGTGCTAAGCGGACAGTTTGGGTTCACCATGTTGCTGCTGCATAGTGGAGTGTACCTCGTACTGTGGTACACTCAAGGCAAACTGGAACAAATGCTGGTACCGTGTTTATCAGACTCTTGTTCATCAAAACAGCGATATAAAAGTATCCGCAACTTTTCAGGCATACTAGCCATCCTGTGTTTCAGTATCGTCGCTATATCGTCGATGGAGTGGGTACGTCGACGCTATTTTCGACGTTTTGTCGTGTTGCACGGCCTCACGATCGGAGTAATTGTCTTTACAGTCTTGCACTATTACGCCTCGTGTTTTTGGTTGGTACCACCCCTTGTGCCGTATGTAATGTACCGCATTTCATCCATTGTGGGACGTGGAAAAGCAAGTGTTCTGTCCGCTACTGTCATAGGCAACAAAGTCGTCGAGTTGGAGTTGCGTCGTGCAACTTGTGGCAAATCGAATTTTTTGCCGGGCCAATTTGTGTACATTAAAGTCATGGCAATTGAAAACGCGTGGCATCCTTTTACCCTGTCTTCGAGTCCACTACGCAATCGCCACTCGTTCTTGCTTATGGCTAAACCTCAAGGAGTTTTTACATCCCAACTGGTCACGTTATTGCAACACGAAGCGGTGCAGACGATTGATGTGGATGGATATTATGGCACGGAAATCCAAGTAGCTTCACACATGGTCTTTGTAGCCGGTGGCAGTGGGATGACTCCGTTTTTAAGCGTTTTAGAGCATCTAAAAGCCCGTTCAGAATTGCACGAAACTGATCAAAACATAACGGAGTGCAAGGTTCCACAAACTTTGTGGATTATCTGGACATGTCGTGACACGGCGATGTTCGACATTCAGTTTGAGCTCCTTGTTGCAATTAATCAATGTTCCCAATGGCAGTGTCAAGTGTGGTTGCACTGTACCCAGGCTGTGGATTGTACCATTGATGAAGAGAAGGGACACAAGACATTGACAGAAGATTATAATGGGTCCGAGTCTCCTTCACCACGGCCTCAATGCGTTTATCCATCGTCACTGGAACGGTATGCTTTCTATGGTCACAACGATATGCTCGGTCTCCCTTTATTTATTGGAACGGCAATGGGCTGTATGTGCTCAATGATATGGGTTCTAAACTCGATCACTTTGACGCCAAAATCCTTTCTGAGACGCTTGCTGTTGCTTGGTGCAGGGGTATTTGGTGCTGTGCTTGGAGCCAGCTTTGTGTCGTATCTACTACGACGAAATGCTTGCAAGGATAGCGAGGACAAGTTGGATGTTGCCATGGCAGAGGTGGAAATGCAAGGCTTGGATGTCTCATCAAGTGCTGTGCCTCAGTCGGGCTTCCGCCGACATTTCTTGATGGACCCAAAGCGTCCAGATCTTGGCTTACGATTGGGTGCCATTCATAATGACATTCGAAAACGTTTCGGAGTACAGGCAAATGTGGTCGTGTATGTGAGTGGACCAGCAGAGTTGCAAGTTGATACACTAAAGCATGCACATGAGCTGCGGGCACCTACTTTTGACGTGTGTCGAAAATCTTTCTTGCTGTAGAAAGGAGGATTAAAAACAGTTAATACATCAAGATAATGCTGTTTTAACTTGAAAACTACTTTTGTTTTTGTTTTTCCGCTAGTGCTCATCAGATTTTAAATTCTAGAATATCTATGTGTTTGATTGGGAGGACTAAATTTAAACACTTGACAAATAGACGTTTATTTGCTCGTTTTAAGCACGTATAACGTATAGCACTACAGGACGCCACTATGCTGAACCGGAACTGGAAAGGAGCTCACGACACCGCTTTTGACAACAGTCGGTAAACGTGCTGTTTCCTGTGTTCCCAAAGACTTCGTCCTTTGTCCTCTCGAAAGCATCAACTTCGTTCCGGCAACGCTGGCTTATTTGAACATTGTCGCGGGTGTCAACCGACGGGCAGCCATCGATCTCGCAGACTTGAATCGTCTCACTCTCGACTCTGCCACCAATGACAGCGAGGACTACGACTACGAAAATCTTGAATGGCATTCTAAGAGGTGGCGGCTTGGGAGCGATGATACTGGTGCTTGGTGAAATTAAAAGTGACGGGTGTTGTAAACTACGAGAAGCTTTTTCGTCGGATGGGAACATCAGCCGTCAACTCACTAAAGTTTAGACTCCCCTCTATACATACCTACCTTATGTTACGTCGACGCGACTTTATGAACAAATCCTTTTCTTATCATCAAAAAGTAGCATCTGGTAAAGGAGTTTTCTACACGTAAGGCAAACCACTATAGAATCCAAGCTTCTGTGATACCAGGTGGCAGTACTACAACTAACGACGACATTAAGCCATATAATTTAACCGACACAGTGTCCATCACGTCAGAATAGCTGGGCATTCTTGGAAAAGAGCAACATATGGCTCTCCCAATCCGCAAAGGCCAAATTTTCAAATTCAAATAAGCTACACAATAGCTTGGTGGACTTTACGTTCGTGACGCTAAGCCAGCTTTTGGCACCAATGTTTACGACGCGAAGCATATCGAGAACTCTAATACTTCAAATCGCAGGAAAGCCAACGAGAAAGTACTATCTAGATTTTTAATATCAGTACTATCCCGAAGTATGAAATTAGAACGTCTCCCAATTGCTACTCGACGCCGCACTCGAGAATCCCAGCAGATCTGTTTCATTGCTGCTGGACTTTTTCGGCGAGCTTGCCGACTCAAACAGATCCTTGTCATTGCCCCCCTCAGCTTTCATGGCGTCATACTTCTTCGTGTTCAGTTTGATGCGGATTGTTTGCCCTTGCTTTAACGAGTAGTCAACGGACGGACCAGTTGCAACGTTCTGTTGCTGCGTCTGTTCACGCTTTAGTTCCCTGCAAACGCCAATGATTCAATATATCAAAATGGTCCTAAAATTCGCAATGGATTGAAAAAGCAGCGCACTTGTTAAAGTCGTCAATGGCGACATTAAAGTCAAACGCATCGCTTCGGTTATTGAAAGCAATCCCGATGAAGGCATGCCGACCTAGAAAGAAGAAAGGTATAGACGTGGATCAGCGAGCTATTGTAGCAATTTATTTAAGAAAAGGCGTACCTGACGTGCGATCAACCGCACGTAGAACAAAGTATCGACTACTATCGACCACTGTAGTATAATACCGATCAGTCATATAAGCAATTTGCAATAAGGTGGTACTAAGAGGTACCTTTCTGGATAGCAGGCGGTCCGCCCGCTTTGATAGGACATGCTGCAAACAAGACACCCGTATTGGGGTCCTTAAGTTCAATGACCGCATCTTCGCCAATACTAGAGACCTGTAAACGGCCAGTCCACGCAGGCGTGCTAGGCCACGAGTCCGCCCTAACATTCGCCGCATTACTATTTCGAGCACACTTGGAAACCATACGACTTTTTCACAATTGTACCTGTGGCCTGCAGCTGAGGTCTGTGGGGGGATTTGGAAGACAAAGACCTGGTTTATCGTTGCCAAGACGCGTTGCACTTCTTTAAAGTAATTCAGCATATGAGGGCAATTCTTTGCAGGTTTCTAGACACCGCAGGATTTCTGTTCGTACCGGTTTCCGCCATAATATCAGTGCTACAAAAGCGTGCTTTTACAAAGATTCGCTACGTAGCACTTGTCTTCGATGATAAACTAGAGAGAAGGTGGCTCAAGGAAAGGGTGCACCAATGTCCGTTACGCGTCCTTTGACGCTAAATTCAGCACCAAATCTGTTCGAGGATAATGAGATTACAAGCTTGTTATTTGCTCGATACGCCAGCATGTTAAACAACGCGATGTTGCAAACGATTCAAAGAAAGCAATTGGTATAACGTGATTGATCACCGGGTATTTTGTTTAAACAAGCGCGATGATTCTGTAGACTCGTACGTGAAAAGTCTTTTACACTATAACAATTGGTAGCTCAATAAACTATTTTTTTTGTGCAATTGTTTTGAGAACTGATTAATTGAAAATGTATTTTTCATTCGACCTCTATTTCTCAAAGTGGCAGTTATGTGCTAACGATATAAACACCAATTTAAAATTGCTTTTGTTTTATCTCAACAGCATTCCTTGCACTAAATATTACGTTTGGCCCATTTTCCGCAATCCAAATAACTATTTATGTAAGAGCTGGAGGAAATAGTCTTAGGCTTCTCACTTATTTATCATTTAGGCCTTAGATTTTGAAGAGCTAACACAGCTCGCAAATATGACCGTATCCATTTACAGCCTTGATGAATTATGTGCCCGATGAATCATCATGCTCAGGCGGCACACAAACATGACTATGCCTGCTTTGCTTACTACTCCTACCAAGACAAACACAAAGCCGATGCCTGTAAACTTTCAATAGTACGCCAGTATTGGCAGGCTATGTGAAGGTGTCGATGAGTGAGCCGCGGACTTGCTTCTCAAGCAGATCTTACTCGTCATTTCATCCTCTTTCAAAAGTGGAATTTCCAATGCGGGGTGAAAAAAGCTGTTTTTGGCATAATAGATTAATAATCTGAGCACCACGTACTTTCAAAAGAAAATCGTACTTTAGGTTCTCGTCGCTCAAAGAAGCACTCTGGCTGGGTCTGATAAACTCATATTACAGTGAAGCAGATTGTCCAGCGATACAACTACAATCGCTGTCGGGGTTTAAGCGCTCGACTCTGGCATCTATGTGTGCGATGATGAATTGCAACTAGGGCTCTATATTGTCATCGGTTTTACGTGCCTGACGAAAGCGATCGTTTACAGAGCTATAGTCTTGGCCATCTTTATAGACTGGCCTGCGTGAAGCCCATCGACAAGCCGATGGAGCTCGACAGTTAAAAAGCAACGCGAAAGACATATTGCGCAAAAATTGACAGCTACTTGCCATACCGCCTTGTTAAGTAATGCGTGGCTTAAATTTCCTTTGCAGAGTTCAAAAAAAGATGTGCTTTCGTAACTTCGCCACTACATATTTATTGACAAGTACTTCCTTGTCGTGAACAATTTAGCTTTGTTTGACAGTCCTACACAGCTTGGACGTAAGCGACGACACTTTCATGACCATCTCCGTATGGGTGTAGTAACAGGCATAGTTCTAACAAGCAACTTCATACGGCTTGGGTTCGTCCAGCAAAGGTAGGACGGGTGCCTGCCGAAGGCTTTCTTCGATGTTGCAATTGGATTCTGGTGCTGGAAATGCCAGCATCACTCGCTGTCCGTAATTGATGAATCGTGCAGTGACGTTGCGAGGTCCTTAAAGCGAGTACGATACTTATGCATAGGTCTAACCACTTTCGTAATATCATTTGCGATCGTGGCGTGAGCCAAGCTGAACCGTCTATCGCTGTGCAGACCCCATGGCTATCAATAAAGCGCACAGGAATTTGAAATTTTTCTGTCGCAGAAACGCAGATGTTGACGCATAAACTTTGCCTCAAGGGGCTCAAGTGAGCCTACAGGATCGACTAACTCTTACTAGGACGAATATATTGTCAAAGTATGTTTGGGCAAAAATTTGCCATGCTTGAAACAGCTGTGGGACTAGGTCGTGGGAAGTTTGGTAGCTTTTGTGGCATCATCAGCCACTTCTATAGCATGCCTCTTGACGTACTAACGATATAGTCAACTATTCCATTTAATTTTTTGACGGTAATCAAATTTAAATCGAAACAAAGCGCAATCGAACATAAGCAACCCGTCTTTTCTTAGTATTGTCTCACTGCCCAGCTTATTCTATGCATGAGTTGGACCCAGCTTTGCGTCCGGTTACCGATCACAAATATGTCGCGCTAATTTCGGCTCCCGGATTAAGCCACTTTTGCGTTTAAATTTATTCTCGTGACGGTGGCTATTGCCAAACAGCACAATATATGTGCCTGCCGAAATTATAGTATCGTGTTTGAGCTCCTATCAGGTAGAAAACTTAATGGTGGATCTATACTCACCACATCTTAGTATTTCATCGGCGTAAGCTATTCTAAATTCTATCATACTAAATCTATGTCACCCGCACTAAGTCCCTATGTGTTACCCACTATGTCTTCGAACATGTATATCTGCCTGTGGTGATACATTTTTATAAAATTATATTAACATTGTGTATTGCAGACCTGTTACCCACATGTCCACTATACTGCTCGCAATTTTAAATCGCCGATGCTGCCAAAGCAACTTGATTAATCGCTAATGAAGATTCAAAGACGTCATCACGCCATACTTCGTAGTTCTTTTGTTCCTCGCATATTTATTTCGGTCACTCAATCGCCAAGCTTAGATACAACATATCGTACAAACAACACGGGTATATACATAATTTAATAATAATCATGTAGCGCTAAATTGAGCAACTAATATCGTAAATCATGATCCCAAGGCTACAGAACAAAGCAATCGATACATAGCTCGAGTGCTAAATATACAGGATCAGGTCTTGATTTTTAATGTCAGAAACAACGTGCTGAAAGAATTTTATCTTTTCAAATTAACATATTTTTAGATGTCGAAAGCTTTCCCAATAGCCAGCCGAACTTGATATAAGTGCACTCTTTCCAAGCGACAGCCAACTTGTATTGGCGAGATATACTTGCTCACAAAAAAATTTTCACAGTAACACTTAACTACACCTTAAACTCTCCCCCAACGAGATTATCTTTGCTCGTAGCGCACTAGGTGAACCGCTGTACTTATTAATTTCTCTCTCTTGGCACTACTCAGCAAAGAGCCTCCAAATAGGCCCGTTGACTTAATCTAATCATCTATTCATCATCTAACCGCTAACGTTTGCTAATGCGCAAAACATCTTGATGCTTCAAAGTCTATCAATACTCAAAAAAATTAGTAACTCTAACAGCTCACTCCTACTGGATTTTCATACAGGGGGGCCAAGCCAGAGAATCTTCTCCTATTGTTCGTACCTGTCATGATGAGGTATTTACTTTTTCAACAAGGATATCCGGGCTCAATGGTGGTTATGTTCTGAAAAAGGTTTTCTTTAAAGCCGCTGGTGGAAAAAAGATTCTTCTTCGTCGGCGCCCTTCAGAATAGGCACATATCATATGCCACGGCTTGTCGAAGGCATAACAAATGATACTTTTTTTGCAAACCTTATCTCCATTTTGAGAGTAAATCAAGAGTGTCACTCCTTGGACATCACTACTAGAAAGAAGCTCAGAACGCCAAATAATTGCCCATATATAGCATATTGAGAAGCAAGTTCTCTTTTTGACTGTACGTCCGAAATTCAGCGATCAGATCTTTAAATTCAAAAACACATTGACGCCCCAGCAGTAAATTTTGTCAGTATCCTTAGTTGATAAAAAAATATAAAGCGCCAGCCTAACCTTTCGCTGTTACGGAAGTGTTAGCACTGGTGGAAGTCAAAGCTCAAGAAATGATTAGCTACTTTTGCTGTTTTAATGAGCTTTTGGATCTGATGATGTACTTAGACGGTCGGGTGCCACTTTTAAGCCTGACATCTCTTAAGAGAGTGCAAGCGCAACAAAAATCTTGCTGTCCGTGAATACAACCACTTTAATTTAGTGATCATTTTGCCTTCTTGATTGAAGAAAAGATCCTGTTTACTATTAGCTGCAAAGATGTAGACCTTAAGTTTCGGCGGCTTGGACGTCACTATCGTTGGGGCGCCGGGGCCTATGCTGCTTAAGCTAATGCCTAAAGTCTGCTCGTTCAGCCCATACGTCCTGTGCTTATTGACAGCTGCATTCTGCACTTTCAGCAGGTGTGAAAAGGTAATAGAATCCATCTATTAGAATGAGAACATGTATGCAGACATTCAAGCTTGATCTCACTGACTCATTAGTATTAAAGAATACGCACAACCTTTTTCGTTAAAAGAGGATCAGAGTAGGACATTAAGAAACCGGTTTCACTGATATGATGTTCATGCCATCTCTACCAAGAAAGCACTTATTCCGCTATCGCAATGATAGTAGAGACTTTATTTTTTATAAGATATCTTTCGTATTCTCACATTATGCTCAAGTGCATTTTGAGCACCAGAAGTCGCTTGCAAGAACACGTCGGGAGGCCGGGCTGAGTTAACAAAATCACGCAGTAGCAGCTCTTCAAGCTGAAAGACATTTGACCAGGGGGTTTTCTTTGATAAAGGTTGGTCAGAAGAGCTTCCCTCACACCACGTTAATTAAAAATGAGCTCTCTCATGATAGTAACGCGAAAATTTTCAGGTCGACAAAGACATTCCGTGGGCAATTTTTCGTTCAGTGACAACAAGTCATCTTTCAGAGCTTTGCCTTAAGGTCCACGAATAGTTTGGCTTCTTCGCCCTTGTTCATTGATTGGCAAAAACAGAGCAAAAGCCGTTACCTAATAACTAGAAACTGCTCATCTACCAGCGAAAAATCGATGGGACAATTTACTGGATAGATCACATAAATGGAGTAGCAAATCGCACCCCTCTATTCCATCTCGCGACGCTTAAACGCTCACGTTATCTCGTGGTTCATTATCTCCTTGGATTAGAGGGAGGCAATGCGAAGCAAGTGTGCTTATTCACAAAAGCGGTACACGTTTGCGGACGTCTTTCCCAACAAAAGGTCGACCAGAATTGCTGATCACGAGAATGGTCTTGCACACGGCGCAAAGTACTACTTTTACCCCTCCCTGGGGAGCAAGCTAAGTCTATCGTATGCTTAGAGAAGTTGTTATAGCGCGCAAAAACTGTCTGGACATGAGACCAATCTTCTGCGTAAAGTAGACCACGTGTCGTTTATTCTTCTATCAATCTGGGTGACGCCAACGTCATAGAGCTGAGTCCCACCCTCTAACGCGAGCAGCACTGCCTTTGGCGCTACCGACTTGATTAACGGCCTTTATGTGATACCCATGAGTCTCAGGAACATTCTGCAAACAGCAACCTGTACTTGAGCGAACACTTTGATATTGTTTTTTAAGACACAAGGCTTCGGGAGCGTGCGAATTATGCTTAATGATATGTGTCCACATTAGCCGCACCCGTCACAGCCGTTCTTCATATGATCTCAGTACAACATTTTATATTTCAAGCACCTAAAAAGGTCCTGCAAGTCACTCGTATAAGTCGTCTGCACACAACTCAAAACTGCATTCTTTGTGCCTCAAAATATCGGCTGCTTAGTGAGAAAATACTGTGAACGTAATAATCCAGAAAATGGTGCCTCCACAAATATCTCGCTTACGACATCAAATACCTTTCAGTGCTCATTGCACTGGCACCACGTGGTGTAGTAACCACCAATCCAGAATATCACTTTGTGTACTTGTAATTGCCGCAGACGGAACTCAATCGGATTGTGGGGTGGTGACCATGCACGGATGAAGTCCTATTGCATCTTTGCACGTCTAGAATGACAGAAAAAGTATATGTGACTATACGGCCTCACAGTGCCAAATTTGCCGCTCTAAGTGATGTAAAGCCTATTCGAGTCTTGAGATTGTAAGCACTTTGCTCTGATTTTGTCTCATGACAAGGTTCGAGAGCGCGTCATGACGGCGGATGAATCCCACAAAGACAACTACTCGGTGTACAATGAAGAACTCTTTTCCGCCGTGGAAGGTACGATCAAAAATAAAAGTGGGTTATGTTGGCTATCAGAACCTTGCTATCTACACCGATCGCATTTTACCAGGTACATCAATGAGAGTCCTTACATTTCACAGCGTATGGCTTAATTGCTATCATACTTTCCGAAGTCCAAATTCGTGGTACATTATAAACCTGAAGAAAACAAAGCTCTAGCTGTCGCTCTTTCATGACAATTAGGATTATGACTTACGACAAGGCTAATTACAAACAAGGCTGATGATGAGAGCGATAAAGATCAAAAATTGCGCGCCGTGTTTGTCATCAATTTAAGCCTGACGAGCAACGTACCAAAGTATCCGGAATGACAAGTTCAGTGACAGAGCTTCTACTGTTTTGTCACTAGGGCATTTGATCTGCAAGCGACGCAATGTATCTCGCACTGATAAAATAAAATTCGAGCGCGGATGAACATGGCTGCAAAAATATTAAGACCTTCAAGTCAGGTGGTCGAGAAAATATTTAACGGATAAAGCCCAAATTCTGGCAGTTACGCGATTTATATTGTACCGCATTATATGAGCCTTTTTAAGGGTAGTCATGCTTATACACCATCTTCGCTACATTGTTTTACGCTGGAAGGTCATTTTAAGCCGAGGTCAGCGACGCATACACCGGGAGCGCTTCTCAATGGTTTTGTCTTGCAATAAAGCCATCTTCTCCAGTGCCTTATGCACGCTGGATGGTCCCTATATCTTTGGAACATTAAAAAACTTGGTGCTCTAATCTCCAAGTTCTGTTCAATACATCATAATTTGGCTAGCGTCGGCACTTTATCAAGGCAGATATTGGCATGCGTCGATCGCTAGCCCATGCATTGTAACAGACATCTATACACAATCTCTCGCGATGCGCTTTCCACCCGACGAAGCCACTTCAGGCGTGCATCCGCTTCCAATAAAACATGGGCACGCACCGGGATCGCTGAAGTATTTCATGTGATGTACCAGTAATTGCCTTGTTGTGTAAGCTCTGAAATTACCAAAAGATGTCTTGCATTACATCCAACGCTATCGAGGTGTTTCCACCCCGATGAAACGTACCGTACCAATGACATGATGTCGCAGTTCGTAGCACTAGATAGTTTGCTTCGGCGACTCAGTGCAGCTCATCAAACGCCTACATTCCATTAACCGTTCAGCGATGAAGTCGCCACTGTTGCACTTAAAGTCATTATCACAACTTATACTTTGGCGACTGCTCGCTCGGTCTATATTCTGACTGCAGTCTCTGGCTATCTTTGCTTGGGCACTTAAGTCACGCCTGAGATTACTTACTCAGTCAAGCAGCTCATATCAGCAAGTCTCACTCTTTAATATCTTTTCAGTTTGTACTCTCGGTGCGTGAGTGTACTCTAGAAAAAGAGGCCCCCTCCATATGCGGATCCCCCGATCGCGCAGCGTGATAAAAAATCTTGCTGAACCAATTAAGCGCGACAAATTCATGTTGATGGATCTGCGATCAAATAGTCAAAGTCGATCGACTGCCTTGGTCTCTAGCTATGCCTTACGGATAGTTAGTCATATCAACAAAGAGCGATCCTAATCCAATCAAACATGACGACTAGGCGTTATCCATCACACTGGAGTTGAAGAGGCCGCAGGATGACAAATTGGTTTACAAAAATCATGCGGGCAGCCGAGAATAGGAAGTGAGAAAACTTAAAAGTGACAAATTCGATGAACCACCAATTCAAGAGTCGTTTAAGGAGTATAACTAGCTTCGTTGACGGGTACACAAGGTGACATTCAGAGCAAGCTTGCGGTTCTAAGAGTGTAATCGGCAATTTAGGGCGCAAGTTGAGGTCGGGGCCTCGTAAATTTTGCAAATCTATTATGCGCTTCCTCCATGAAAATTTTAGAGCAAACTTACACTTGATACTTTATAAGCAGAAATGTTACATATTGGGAGCATCACATCAAATACAATCAGGTAGGTTGTCAAGAGTGGACAACCTCTAGTCTACTTACAAAGTTGAGCCGTGACATCATGTTAGAGAGTTTCAGCAAAACGTCATATTTGATTACTTGATATTTCTTAAATTTACGAGTCCTGTTTAAAAAGGTACGAGCTACTTTTGGTCACAGACGAAGATCAAAAGCTGCTGTGAACACGTCACTCTGCGTGATGTCATTTGTTTATATTCAAAGAAATCTCAAACGAGCTGTACTTGCAAATGCCCATTTCGTTTCTAATTTCGGCCACCCGCAAATCTCACGATTCACGCCCAGAGTTCTTATATAGAATCAAAGCCGACAATACATTATAATTTTTTGCAAGTAACTAGACTGATTAGAATGCTTGGTTGATATTATTATCATATCGTCCAACGCTGCTTGAGCGATTACAAAAAATAGTAAAAGCGCGGAATTATTAATACTACATGCCACTCGCCGCAGCGACTCGTCAGGAGACATGAGTGAGAACGACGACAATCGTCCGGGCGGCGTCAATCGTCCGGGTGGCGTCAATCGGCCTGCCGAGTCACGAAAGCCCCAGATTCTGCATCGAATTTATGAACCAACTTTTCGGCCCAGTTCCTCTCCCGATCGAAAAGCTCAAGCCATGCCCTTCATCTGTGCAAAGCGTTCGCTTCAACTCAAGACGACAGTGTTAAAGCCAAAGAGTCAAAGTCGTCGACAAAACAATGCAAAAGAAGCGTTCTTTTCGACAACGGATCCCTTTCCAGCTGCTGATAAAAAACGATCAACTTTTGTCACTTCCAATGCAACGAGTCGAAGCGCTTCCCCCCCGATAGTCATACACCCAAGTCTTTCGAAAGCTTCCGAGAAAAGCCAGACCCTTCCCAAAAGGCTCGATTCAAAGTCAATTGTGGATCCTTTAAATGCCACGAGCCATGCAATCGAAACTTCCAGTCCCCTCTCCTCCCCCTCATCCTTTCTCGCGTCGTTAACGCTCTCGCCTCACTCGTTGCACGACTTGAAGCATGGCAACTTTGTGTACTTGCGCAAAAAGCACGACACGGATTACGTCATGTACGCACTTGAAGTGATTCCACCTTCGCAAGTCGATCGCGCCGATTATTATACCCTGAGTGCCAAGGGCATGACGCACTTTACCCCTCAATCAAGTGACTTTTGGCCCCTCGAGACGTGGGAAGTCGAGTACACGCGGTTCATGACCCTGGTCGCAATGCCGTTTTTTCGCCAATATAAAGTGTGGAAACCCTTTCAAGTGTGGAAAACACGGGTCCGGACGGGCAAGGTGGCCAAGGCCAAGAACGCCCTCACTACGCGGTTATTCCTCTTGAATCCACGGCTTCAAGCGACGTTATTGACGCAACGCGCGCTATGCCTCGACTTGATTGACCTCGACCTCGTGCACTTGCCCCGCACCTTGTCTTCGTTACAAGACTTTCAAGCCCAACAAGAGACGACACGCGTGCACGTGACGCACGCGTTGGCGCAGTTCTCGACGCACTCGTTGACGTTGTGCGTGCAAACGTGCGACACGGTCCTCGACACGTTCTTAACGACCCACCACATTTCCGCCATGCACACCATGACGTTCATGGAACGCGCGGCGTTGCGCAAAGAATGTCGCGTGTTGACGCACTTTCTTCGATTGATTGATTTCCTCATCATTGATGCCACGATTCAATTGACCGTCTCGTCGTTTCAACGCGTGTATACGCTCTTGACCAGGCAAAGCGAGGACAACATTGACGCCACGGCACGCGGACGGGACCCGAGCACGGGGCCTGCAAGGGCTTTGTTTCAAGTCACAGTAGCCATGGACGACACGACGGGTTTGTTGACGGCGTTGCCGACTCATGAAGCATGGAACGACGCGTTGCAAAGCGTCTTGAAGGAAGCGTTGCGGGTCGTCGAGACGCCCGTGCGCCTCCTGGGCCACGAATTGTTGACCCCTTACACGACGGCGACGGCCGAAGAGGAAGGCAAAGACGCGTGGTCGGTTGAAAAAGTCACCGTGGCCTTGATTCTCAACGAAGACGCGGCGTTTAGTACGTTGACCAACAACATCTTTTTGGCCCTAGACGACGCGTTCGAAGCCGTGGACGAGGCCCTCGACGTCTTTGAACCGTTTCGCCACATTTATACTGCGAATGAACGCCAGTTGACGACGAATTTGATGCAAGTGTACGCGACGGCGCCCATTGAAACGTTGGCAGCGTTGATTGAGCAATACAAGGCCCAAGCGCTTTACTTTGTCGAGATGCCCGAGATGGCGACGATCGGGATCTTTCAAGTCGATGCCAAAGCGTTGAGAACGCGGTTTTTGCCCAACCCGTCGAACTGCTTGCTGGCCGTCCGCGCCTTGTTGCCGCAATTGATGACACAAACGAGTCACGCGTTGCTCGAGACGTTGCACGACGTCTCGCCACGGGCGTTCTCGACGCCCGTGACCCCCGAATCCTTTGTCGTGAAACGCCAGCACATGGTGCACGTGGGTCCGTTGCTGGTCGAAAGCAAACGGCAGTACCGTCGTGTCTATGACCTGGGGCTCTTGATGGATCAGTACTCGTGGCGGGTCCCCGACGCGTTGAAAGAAGACATAATTCTCATGAAAGAAGGCGTCTTGAGTCTCGAGACGGCCCTGGCACGATTTGAAGACGACGTCGAGGCTGAGACCGCGCGGTTTGCCACCGTCCTGCTCGACGCGCTCGCGACCGTGCAGCACGACGCCCGTGACTTGTTGACGACGTTGCTTGCGTCCAAGTTGGCGTCCATTGAGACGTCGAGCCACGAGGCCGTCGCGGTGCTCACCCGGCATCGAACGCGCCTCGATCAACTGGTCACTGACGCAACTCGCTTGGCCACGTTGCAGACGGAATTGAATCAACCCAAGAGTAAAGGGACGGACGTGACGCAGGTCGTTGCGTTTTTCCACGTGCATTGGACGCTCTGGCACAGCCTCGACACTTGGCAACCCCTTGCTCATGCCCTTGGTACCACCACGTTGGACGCGATTGACGTGAGTGCCATGCGGGCGCAAGTCCAAGTCTATGCTTCCCTCTCGTCCCAAGTCCACCACGAACTGCCGGCCCATGCCGTGGCCGCGTTGCTGCATCACCAAGTCGAGGCGTTTACCCGTGTGCTTCCCATCGTGACGGACGTGCGTTGTGACGTGTTGAAAGAGCGCCACTGGCACCAGCTCGACGCGCTGGTCGGTTTTGATTTGAAAGCCGCCACGCACAGGACGTTAGAAGCGTTGATGGCGCGCAACGTCATGCAACACGGTGCGTGCATTCACAAGATCGTGGTCTCGGCTCAACAAGAAGTGGTGATGGAAGCAAAGCTGCAGCAACTCACGAGTATGTGGGCCACGATCGAGTTTGACGTGATCAAGGTGAACGACGCCAAGGAGACGTTTCTCCTCGCACGGGTCGACGACGTGACCCAACAGCTCGACGACTCGCTCGTTACGCTCCATGCCATGACGAGCTCGCCAGACGTTGGTGCACTGCACCACGACGTGGAAGCGTGGCGCAAGAAACTCGCGACGGTGCACGACACGCTCGAGCTATGGCTCGTCGTGCAGCAAACGTGGGTAAAGCTAGCCCCGGTGTTTGCCGCGCCAGAGAGTCAACGGCAATTACCGACGGCGTCCAAGCTGTTCCACCACGTGGACGGCGCGTGGAAAAGTCTCATGCGCCGGACCAAAGAGACGCCCCACGTGTTGACGGCCGGGACGGTGCCCGGGATGCACGAGCTGTTGCAGCACTACCAAGCGCAGTTGGACGAAACTCAAAAGTACCTGGTCGATTATCTCGACACCAAGCGGATGGCGTTTCCACGCTTGTATTTCTTGACGAACGCGGCGGTGCTGGAGCTCGTGGCCCACGCCAAGACTCCCCACGCGTTGCAACGTCATGTTCACACGTGTTTTGAAGCGCTCGAGCGCCTCGAGTGGCTAAGTGACGCGTCGGGCAGTGTCGAGATCCTTGCCATGGTCTCGGTGGAGCAGGAGCGCGTACCGTTGAGCACACCGCTCAAACTCCGTGGCAACGTCGAAGAGTGGTGGAAAGGGCTGGAAACGAGGATGCAACAGGCAATGCAGCAGCATTTGAAGGCTGGTGTGCTGGAATCTGCTGCCCAGCCGCGCACTCAATGGAGTCGAAAACATCCCGGTCAAGTCGTTGCGACCGTGGCGCAGATGGTGTGGGCGAGCCGGACGGAAGCAGCTTTAGCCAGTCGTGACCCCGTCGAGGAAGTGCACAAGGTGTGGCAACGTACATTGAACGACGTGGACGAGGGGAGTGCAGCAATCCGAAGCGATGAATTGAATGCGTTAGAGCGGAAAGTGGTGGGTACGTTAGTGACGTTGGATGTCCACGCTCGTGATGTGCTGGAATTGCTGTCGACAAGTCGAGCCGAGTCGGTGGGTACGTTTATCTGGCAACAGCAACTGCGCTATTATTGGGATTCTTTTACGGACGACGTGCTGGTTCGGCACTTGGATGCTGGCTTGTCGTATGGGTACGAATATCTGGGCGCGACCACGCGTCTTGTCGTGACCCCCTTGACCGATCGGTGTTGGTTGGCGCTGACGAGAGCGTACGGGCTGAAATGCGGGGCGGCGCTGGCGGGGCCCGCGGGAACGGGCAAGACGGCGAGTTGTCACGACTTGGCAAAAGCCTTGGCCGTGCAATGTATTGTAGTGCATTGCAGTGGGTCCATGGATTCTCACGCGATGGGAACTTTGTTTCGTGGCGTCGCCCAAGCTGGCAATTGGCTGTGCCTCGACGCCTTTGATCGGCTCGAACTGACCGTTTTATCGGTCGTGGCCCAGCAACTCTTTGTCTTACGAGAAGGACGAGTGCAGGGAAAAGAGCACGTGAATTTCATGGGGAGTGAAATTGGCTTAAAAGAGCACCATGTTATTGTCACGATGAATCCAGGGTACGCGGGTCGGACGGAGTTACCCGATAATCTAAAAATTGGGTTACGACCGGTTGCGATGATGGTACCGGATTATACGCTCATTATGGAGACGATGCTCTTGGTTGAAGGATTTCATCATGCGCGGATTTTATCGCGGAAACTGTGCCAGCTCTCTCTTGTCTGCAGTGAACAATTATCGCAACAAGTCCACTATGATTTTAGCCTTCGTGCTGTCAAGTCTGTGGTTGTGATGGCGGGAGCGCTTAAGCGATTGAATCCAGATTTAACCCAAGATGGGGCCTTGGTTCAAGCACTTGGAGATAGTACTCTTCCGAAACTTCTTGCTGAAGATTTATTGTTGTTTCATGCTATTGTGTTGGATTTTTTCCCAGAATCGGTGCTTTCATCGCGCAAAGATGATGGCGAGTTGCAAGCTTGTTTGGAAAACGAAATATCCAAGGCGGGATTTCAGATTGTCGCTACTTTTTCGGCGAAAGTGATGCAATTATTCGATACGTTGACAGTGGGGTGTGGAGGAGCACTTGTAGGGGCCACTGGAGTCGGCAAGACCTCGTGCTATCGTCTCCTTCAGTCCACAATGACGTCGTTACGTGCACTTGGCTCAAAAAATCCAGCCTACCAGACCGTGCATGTGCGCGTTTTAAATCCAAAATGTATCTCGATGAGTGAATTGTATGGGCACGTTGATGAAGCCACGCAAGAATGGCACGATGGTCTCGTCGCAAGTATCATGCGTGAGGCAGTCGCAGACGAGTCGGTCGATTTCAAATGGATTGTGTTTGATGGGCCCATTGACCCTCTTTGGATGGAAAATCTGAATTCGGTACTGGATGATACTCGGATTTTGTGTCTAGCGAACGGAGAGCGGATTAATCTGAAATCCGAGATAAAACTGCTGTTTGAAGTCATGGATCTCGCCGTCGCGTCTCCTGCCACTGTCAGTCGCATTGGGGTCGTCTATATGACGCCAATCGAGTTGCATTGGATGTCAGTTGTCAAGACGTGGCTCCAAAATGGATTGAATCAGGATTTTCCCATGGCGGGACGGGCACGTCTGGCAGTTCTTATGGATACTTTTGTCGAAAAGTGTATGCAATTTCTCCGGACCAAAGCCATCGAAGTCGTGCCAACTGTCGATAGCAACCTTGCCACGAGTCTCTGTCGGCTCTTTGCAAGTCTCTTCCATCCACAGAATGGCGTGGATTACGTCAACATGCCCACGGACGAGATGCTCACGGCATTGGACAAGATGTTTGTGTTCGCACTGGTTTGGTCAATGGGCACCACGATGACCGTGGAGACACACGTCCACTTTGATGCCTTTGTACGCAACTTGCTGACTGCCCTCCATCTCCCTTTTCCCACGACTGGACTTGTCTTTGACTATTTCGTCGACACGAAAACAGCAACATTTCGTGCGTGGACGGACGTCATGCCTACGTTTGTGTACAATATCCACGCGCCGTATCACGAATTGAGTGTCCCAACTTCGGATTCTGTTCGATTTACCTACGTATTGCGCACTTTAATAGCCGCAAAGCGACCGACGTACCTTACGGGCATGACCGGGACCGGTAAAACGGTCCTCGTCCACAATTTATTGCACGAATTAACGTCGAGTGCAACAGATTCAACTTTGTCGGATTTTCAGACTCTTTGCGTGGATTTTTCAGCGCAAACATCGAGTCGCGTGACCCAGTTGACGATTGAACAGAATCTGGCAAAGAAACGCAATAATCTATTGGGGCCGCACGGTGCCAATCGCTTGCTTCTCTTTGTCGATGATGTCCACCTACCCAAGGTCGAGGAATTTGGAGCGCAAGGGCCAATTGAATTATTGCGTCAATTTGTGGATTTTCACGGATTTTATGACCGGACGCATTTTTTCTGGAAGGAGATCATTGATACAATGGTCCTAGCGGCCGCAACTTCAGCTGAAGGTGATCGAAAGCAGTGTACGCCCCGTTTTCTCCGCCATTTCCACGTCTTGAGCCTGTATCCAGCAGGTGAAGCGTCGTTAACATTGATTTTTGCCTCAATCCTGGGCGGATTTTTGCAGTCCTTTGTACCCTCAATTCAACTGGTAAAAGACAGTGTGGTCACCAGTGTCATTGAGCTTTATCAGCGCATAACGGTCCACTTCTTGCCAACGCCGGATAAATTTCACTATACGTTTAATCTCCGAGATGTGGCACGGATTTTTCAAGGCATTTTAAGAATCTCTCCACAAAAATGTACGGACGTTGACACACTACACCGGTTGTGGGTACACGAAGCGTCGCGCGTATTTCAAGATCGGTTGAGTCATCCAACGGACCACGTGTGGTACGAAGAGCTCGTGTGTTCGCTATTGCAACGTCATTGCCACTCGAAATGGACCCGCGAGACGCTCTTTCATGCGCCTTGTCCTTTACTTTTTGGCGATTTTTGGCCTGCAAATGGATTATTGTACGCACCCTGTGCTGATGTGGCAAAAGTGACAAATTGTGTAGACACTTTTTTGGACAAGTACAATACATGGGCAAAAGTGAAAATGAAGCTGGTGTTTTTCCGCGATGCCCTCGCCCACTTGTCACGCCTGGTCCGGCTTTTACGTCACCCACGAGGTCATGCCATGTTGATTGGAGTTGCTGGGTGTGGGAAACAATCGCTCGCTCGTCTCGGTGCGTTTATGGTGGACGCAACGTGCGTACAGATTCCAAGCCCGTGTGGATACAGTACGCCTAAATTCAGTGACGAGTTGAAAACAATATTGACGTCGGCAGGTGTCGCCGGTCAAGCCACTGTGCTTCTCATTCCGGAGAGTCAACTGAGCCACGCATGGTTTGTCGACGCTGTTCATCATATCTTGACGAGTGGCCACGTCCCGAATCTGTTTACACGGGATGAAATGGAGCGGATTTTATCCGACGTGCGTCCAATTGTCAGAAGTCGGGGGCTTCCGGAAACTTGCGACCATTGTACGACGGTCTTTCTCGATCGCGTGCGTACATATTTACATATTGTCTTTGTCGTGTCACCTCTTGGATCAACCTTACGACATTGTTGTCGGACATTTCCATCGCTCCTTCGTGCTTGTACAATCGATTGGTACACAGGGTGGCCACAAGAAGCGTTAAGTGCAGTGGCCAAGCACGTCTTGACTTCCGTGTCGGTACCTTCCGACGACATTCGAAAAGCCCTCGAGACGCTAAGTGCCGTCGTCCACATTACATTGCGTGAGTCCAATCACGAGCTTACCAGCCACTGTCAACGCCACGTCGATTTAAGTGGTACCAAGTACCTCGATCTCCTCGATTCGTATCAAAGGATGCTGTTGGACAAGCAAAGAGAGCACGAGGCGCTGCAACGTCGACTGGCACGTGGTATTGACCGAGTGAACGAAACCAATCAGATTGTGACGGACCTTCGTGCTCAAGTATTGGCGCTGGAGCTTCGCTTACCAATCAAAGCCAAAGAGTATGACGAGGTGCTTGCACGCGTGACGATGGAGCAAAAAGCAGCTGCGGTCGTCCGTGAACGCGTGGCACAAGACGCAGCACTGGTCGCGACGCAACGGACAAGAATGGAAGCGGCGCTGCAGCACAAGGTTGAGGCCGCACGTTCTCATGCCCTCCAAGCGCTTGAGGGTTTATCCACGCACGACTTGACGGAGATACAATCGTTTGGTATCCCACCACCGATTGTTGAGAACGTCTTGCATGCCGTGTGTCTTTTATTGAATGAACCACAGGAGTGGGAGGCTGCGAAAGTGTTGCTGAACGATGAAAAATTGATTGACAAACTGCGAACGGTGGACAAGGAGCGGATTCCAGTGGAGACTTTCACCGCTATACAGGCACGAGTTGAAGCGCCCGAAATGGCGGTGGAAATAGTCGCGACAGTCTCAAAAGCGGCAGCGACCTTGTGTCAATGGCTCCACGCAATAACATTGGATGCCGAGGTCGATTTGAAGCAGGAAGGCGTCGCAATAATGAAGCAAGAAGGCGAGGCAGCGCAAGAAGGATGGCGTCAGCAACACGCCAAACTGGAGGTGGTCAACAATACGATTGCACTCTCCACCCAACATTGCCAAGAAGTACTTGATGCGAAACAGGCACTTGAAAAGGACGTTAAAAGCTTGAAAACGAGACTGGCGCGAGCGGAGAACGTCGTGGCACTCTTGGCAAATGATGGTGCTCGATGGACAGAGAGCGTCGTGGAGTTGAAAGAGTCGAGGCGGACGTGCATTGGGGACACGTTTCTCGCCGCGGCGTGTCTTTCGTACTTTGGTCCCTTGCCAGCCGACATGCGACAACGAATGGTGACGCACTGGCTCATGCAAATGCAAGAAATGAACCTTCCGTGTTCACCTCAAGCGAGTTTGGCAACAATTGTTGGTTATCCCATGGAATTGCACGAGTGGCAAGGACCTGGATACGAAATGGATGCGACGGCCATGGAGAATGCGCTGTTGGTGACGCAAAGCAGACGGTGGCCATTGGTCATTGACCCCCAAGGGCAAGCGTGCACGTGGTTGAAAACAAGGTTGGCATCCACGTTAATTGCAACGAAAATGACCAGTGCCAACGTGTACCAGGACCTCGAACAGTGTCTTTGGCATGGAACAGCGCTTTTGATTGAAAACGTGGACGAGCCGTTGGATGGAGCGTTTGAAACCATGGTAGCGCAAGCGTCTTCGTTACAAGAAGCCGCACAGGGTCGCGACTCGAGTGCGGCTTTTCGCTTGTATTGTACGACACGAGGCGATCAGTTAGCGTTTCGACCCGAAATTTATCGGCACGTGACCGTGATTGATTGGACCATCACGAAAGAGGGAGTAGCAAAGCACTTGTTGAGCGCGGTTGTCCATCATGAACGACCGGATCTGGAAGGCAAGCGACAGCAAGTGGGGTCTACACGGCTCCAGGATCAAAGAGCATTGCTCGAGCTGGAAGAGCGCATGTTGCACGACGTTGCTGAATCCATCGAGACTTTAGTCGACGAGGAAAAGGTCGTTGAAACTTTGCAATCCCTCACTGAAAAGTCTTGTCGGATAAAGGAACGGCTTGAAGAATCGAACGCTTTAAAGATGGAAATCAATCGTGTTCGCGACGACTATCGTTGTGTAGCAAGGCGTGGCGCGATCTTGTACTCTGTCGTGACAACACTCCGTCGTCTTGATCCCATGTATCAAATGTCCTGGTCGTGCTTTCAACGAGCATTTACCGCTTGTTTTCACAAAGTGCCAAAAGCTGATTCACTCGCTCAACGACTGGAAACTCTGATGGCGTTTCAAACGCGACATCTCTATGCCACCATTGCTCGTGGTTTGTTTGAAGCCCATCAAAAGGTCTTTGCCATGCTACTTTGGGGTCACATCTGGCTGGCTTCCGGGAAGCTGTCACCGCTGGAATGGCTATTGTATCTCCATGGCCCAACGCCAGGTCTCGATCGTGCCCAGCAATCGCCCAATCCACACCCGGCACATCTTAGTGCCATGCAATGGGATTTTGTCTCGGAACTTGAAACGATTGTTACGACTTGGACGTCTGACTTGCATGAAGAGAAAGCCAAGCATCCGTTTCAAGGGCTTTGTACGTCGTTGACCACTCACTGGCCACAATGGTGTCAATGGCTTGAAAGGCCGTTTCCAATGATGACGACGTGGCCAGGACACGAGGCGACGGAGCCTCAAAGTGCTCTCACTGCGTTCCAAAACATTTTGCTTGTACGCGCTTTGGCCGAAGCAAAAGTAGCGCACGCCATCGATGCCTTCCTTGCCTTGGAAATGGGTCACGAGGACGTTGACAAGGATGATATGGAGGCCATTTCGATGGATCTGGATCGATCGACCCCGTGTCTCTTTGTCCTTTCACGTGGCGTGGAGCCCCGGCCACTGATCGTACACTTTGCGTTGAAAAAAGCTTTTCATCATCGTTTGCATGTGTTGTCCTTGAATCCAGATCAGACGAACGGCGTTGACAAAGTGCTGCAAACAAGTCAAAAAGGAGGGGATTGGGTCTTGCTTGAGAATTGCCATCTCGCACCAGCTTGGCTCCCAACCTTAGCGTCGCGACTCGATGCCATGCATCAGGGTCCTATTGAGACGTGTCACCCCACTTTTCGGCTCTATTTAACCAGTGCTTCCATGGCGTCGTTTCCCCTTTCCGTGCTTCATGCCAGTGTCAAAGTGGCTTCTGAAGCCCCAAAAGGCTTTCGAGCAACGTTGCTTCGTTCGTTCTCAACCGTAAACGACGCGATGGAAAGCTTTGAATCAACGGACGTGGTTGAAACGGGAGAGTCGAAAGCGTTGGTCGGGCACCGCTTACTCTGGGCCCTTTTGCTGTTTCATAGTGTCGTGCAAGTACGACACAAGGTAGGGGGGGCTTGGGGCTGGAACCCTACGTGTGCGTTTCATGCGCTCGACTTGGAGCTCTCGGTGGCTACGGTACGGCAAGTGCTGGGAGAGCATTCGAGGATCCCGTGGGATGCTTTGCGGTATGTGATTGGTCAAGTGCATTACGGTGGCCACGTGACGGATGAGTGGGATCGACGAGGTCTTGTGAACCTTCTTGACCACTTTGTCACGCCGGACGTGCTTCGAGTGGACCACGCGTACTTGCTGGCGGGGGGGTACGATGTACCACCTGAACTGACGTATGAAAAGGTGCAAAAGTTTTTGGATGTCCTCCCTTCATTTGACAGCCTTGAAGTCTTTGGAATGCATGAGAATGCTACTGTTATGTTGGCACGCAACGAAAGTACCATGATGCGGCAAGTACTCGCAAGTCTTGAGCCGCCATTTAGTGACGCGGATGGGACCAAGTGGAACGACGCCGAAGTACTGGATTTGGTGGTTTCAATTCAAGCAACTTTACCCGCGGATCTTCATGTGGAAGAAGCAGGACCGACGACATTTAAGACACGCCAAGTTGCAGGAAGGAGCGTGATTGACTCGCTGGCAACTGTTTTAGGACAAGAGATGAGCAAATTTAACCTTTTGTTACGTCGTATGCGCACGTCATTACAAGAGATGCAAAAAGCCATCAATGGACTTCTTGTCATGTCTGCCGACTTGGAGAACATGTACATGGCTCTTTTGAACGGTCAAGTCCCAGGTCTTTGGACTTGTGTCAGTTTTGCGTCTCGTAAACCTCTCGCGTCGTGGGTACGCGACGTGATTGAGCGAGTCACTTTTCTTCAACAGTGGCTCCTACACGGAGAACCGGTTGTGTTTCGACTCAATGTCTTTTTCTTCCCGCAAAGTTTCATCACGGCCATCCTCCAAAACTTTGCACGCAAGCACGGAACGGCGATTGACTCTCTTGCGTTGACTTTTACAGTCTTAGACATTACGAACGCCCATGAGGTGACTCAAAGTCCGACTGATGGCGTTTACATTGATGGACTCTGGCTACAAGGTGCCAAGTGGTCTCCAGCGCGTTGCGTCCTTGAAGATGCAAATCCGGGCGAAATGTTCTCCCCCATGTCCATCGTACACTTTTTGCCGGCCACGTCTTCAGCCACTGACACGGCGACGTATGCGTGTCCAGTCTACAAGACGTCGGAACGGCAGGGTACGTTGTCGACGTCGGGTATTTCTACCAATTACGTCCTTGCCATTCCACTTCCAAGCCGTAAACCACCGAACTATTGGGTTATGATGGGCACAGCCTTCTTCCTTAACCTTGATAATTAATAATTAAATTTTAAATTTGCTAAATACCCACTTCGAGAATGGGTTAAATCAATCTCATGTAAAAAAAACTTTGTTGCATTATGTCTCATGTTAAGTAACCTTGCGACTCCAATTTCATCCTCTTGATACAACTACACTTCGTCCTTCCTTCGTCTCATCCCAAAATCCTCTTTTCGTTAATACGAGTCCATAGAAACCGTGGACGCTCGAGAGGCCGTTGGTATAAACAAACTGTCGCGCATACTGGGCGTGAGCGTCGAGATGCTCTCCCTCGAATCGACACTGTACGCTCGATCAATGCGTTTACTCTTGCGCTTGTACACGCACGTGTCTTTATCTATCCGAATGCCCCATTGAAATTCTTCGGCTTTGGTCACAACGTCCAAAAACTCATTCAGCTTGACAATGCGATCAATAATAAGCTGATCCGAGAAAAAACCCGTTAGACTTTGGGTCTGTAACTCTGGAATATCATGATCACTGCTGGGATTTTTAGCTTTCAAAGTAGCCGCCAAATTCCTACAGCAACAAACAAAGTGTCATTTCATATGAAGGCCAAAGTACGCCAAACACCTACGCGCATAAACAATCATGTAGACTACGTACAGGAACGTGCTGTATCGATGCCATAAAACCAGTGTGCCTCGAATGTCTGTCTCAATCAGCAGCTTGTACTCGACGTACTGTCGTCCCTGCTTGGTCTTAATCCGACTAGATTCATCACACCATACATATATTGTCACTTCCCCACGGTCACAAGCAAGCTTCACTATGTATGGCCGTACCTATCCACCACCTTTGCGGTAAGCAGTGAAATTTCACGCATTTGGTCAATCTTAGTCTGATACGAGTCGAGCGTCTGCCGTAGCTGCACGTGTTCACGACGTAGATCCATACTGGCATTTTGGAGTGCCATATTCAGTATCGAAGCGCGCAATTTTTCGTTTTCCTCCTCCAAGTGACGTTTCTTTGCCGCCGCCTCAGCTAATTGTAACTCATACTGGCGTGCAGATTCTTCGGCCTTGGCCACTTTATTAGCGGCATCGGACAGCACACGCTCCATTCGTTTCATCGGTGGGCTCATATCCGTATGCTACTGTATAGAATAAAGAGGGGGAAGGGGGACGACTGTCGTCGAGTAAGAACACCTTGTCTATCACTCGTCAACTGACTTGCATTTACCCACCGATTCTTGGTCAGAGGGGCGAAGGCACGTTTTCCAAAGCGACAGGATGCAAAACTTTCGCCGCCGATTGAGAGAAAACTGGTTTCTGCTGCTTCCTCTTCTCGTTTCGTTGCTGTCCGTCTGATGCCGAACAACTCGGCGACGATGCAAATGCCGTCTCGACGTTCAGTTTCGCTTCTTGTGATTGGGCGAATTAGTGGGCGAACAGAAAAAAGACCGACCAGCATTTATTCGTAAGGATTTGAGCTAAAAAAAACGCTCGTGCTCGAAATTAAGTTTGGTAAGGTGACGGCAGAGACTAGAAAGCTCATGACGTCAAGAACGAGAGAATTAGAGGGACGAAACTAGGCGTCGTTTGGTACCTTTTGACGGTGCGTTACCCTGTTGTGGCTGTTCGACGACAAGTGCTGACAACATTTACATGCTAGCGAGGATGTTGGCACTTCTAGTTGCGTACGCAGACCAGAGTTTATTGTTCCGACACTGGCTTAAGTACTTAAGGCTATGGTATGGCAGTAAATTTGAAAGACAAAAGAAAAGTGGCGTAGATAGCTTTACAGCCAAGTGGCAAATGCTAACGTTTTTTTCTGCCGAATAACTAAGAGGAGTGGGATCTGAGTTAGCCATTACCGTAATTTGACAGTCAAGTCACAAAGGCGAAGGGTTGCCCTGAATTTTACAACGAGATAATGAATTACGATCTCCACCAAATGCATAATTGTGTTTACTACTAGTACCGCCGCCATAGAATTCACAAAATATATATATTATACGGTAAGTATAAGTCTGCTCTTTGAGCGGCATCGGTCCTATCCAGAATGGAATTAAACTGTATTTTTCAACGATAAAGTCTATTAAATAGCGCCACACGCTCGCTTAGACGCAGCGCGAAACGTATGTGGCGCTTTATGGCAAAAGAAAATTTCGCCAAATGTAGCAAACCAGACAATTCTATTTTTAAGTGGGATAAGGTATACAATTGGACGAGAGAGGCCGATGTCGAACGAGAAATGTATTATTGCAGGATATGTAAAATAAATTTGCATCGAACAAAGATTACCTAACAAATTCATTATCAAACTTTCTTGAACAAGCTGATGCAGCATTCCGATCAACGTAAATGTATTTTTACGACAGGTATATTATGTGACGCTAAATGAATGGAAGGCAAGAGAAGTAAGCTGACGACCTTCGTTATGGGTAAACCTCCACATAGCAACGCGTCGTTTTGCTATGCATTTGCCTCGTCTTCGGCACGGAGATATATTAGCAACCAATAAGATCGAGACTTTAAGCAAATATGAAAGTTCTGGACAGCGCTTTGTCTCATCGCAGCGCGTCGTTTAAAAGTGCAAACATGACTTTTTTGCGTATACCCATGACCTTGCCAGAGTGTGCTTTAATCGCACATCACGGCGATGTCGCTTTGTCCCGTGAAAAAGATGTCGGGTGTTTTTATACGTCAGATCGTAATGAAAAGTTAAAAGAGAGGCAGATCGATACTAGAATACGTGGCGTTAAAATTCTCAAGCTATTAAGCGTGAATAAGATTATGAATGGAGCTGCATTGCAGTTGCGAGACAAGTGTGGCGGTGAGCAGCATGGACATATCTTTCGAGAAAAAAGTTATTTGTTGTAGATCATTGCTTTGCAAATTGACTAAATTTAGCAAAATCGATAATTTGCGGCCTGACGCAAAATACTGCCTGTTTCGGTATAGTGTCTAAAGTACTCGGGGACTAAACACAAAGAAAATGTATTGATCTGTAGCGTTGAATTAAAATTTAGCAGGTTTTGTTCTTGAATTTGTTGGGGAGAGGTATAGACTCATTTATGATCGCCGAAATAAAAGAATTAGGCCATTAACGAGTACGCAGCAAGAGATAGCTTTTGTTATTGGGTGGGGATTAAGATCGGCTGAAATTAAAAAGTATTGGCCTCGTTCACGAAACTTTCATTCCCAAACGCTATAGTATAAAAATTTGCTCGTTTGTTTCGCAAAAGGACAATTCAAACTATTTGCACTTTTTGCCTTTTGATAAATTATCTTTGTTGCCGCGGAAATTCACGTGGCACACAAGAGAGGCGTGCAAGAAAATGTACGAAATTTTGGTGAGCGACCGTGCGCTATTTTCGATTTTAAAGAGATTGACAGACCAACATATTGCAAGACACAATTTGATGAATCTGAAACCGCATATAATTTTTAATCCGACTCGGCTATTTTGGATGCAGGTATGGGCGTTGAGAAGACTCTTAAAGGTGAAAGCTGTATTGGTTTGGCATACGCCACCTCATTGAAACTTTACGACAATGACTTCACCTAAGGCTTCATGTGCCCTTAATTCAATTTGCAATTTTAAAGTCAATTTTGGTATCCTTCGAACCACCTAAGATCTAGCATAAATGCCAATAGAATGTCTGTCGTACATCAGAGGCCACCACTCTGTCAAGACGGGAAGTCAGCTTTAAACTCAAAAACTCGGCTTTATGTATCGGTCCGTTACATTCCCGCTTAATCAGACTTGGAGTACATCCGGTGAAAGAGGATAGTGTAACAATTCCCTCGTAAATTTTTCTTTATACAGAAAAGTGGATTTGGCCAGAACACCCAGAACGCTAAGAGAGAAGGCTGCCGGTCGGCGAGGTCATTTAAAGATGGTTAAATCAGCGCCCAAGAAGGTTGCTTTGGCTTTAAGAGAGCTTTGCACTCAAATCGGCTTCTGTACCTAATGCTGTGGCTGTATCAATGGGGGCACATGAAGCAATGGCGGCGTCTGTACCGAAGGCTACGCTTGCACTATGGATGAGAGCGTTGAAAAGTTCCTGCCAGAGAGCCACTCAGGCAATAAAAGATTTGGAAGAGCATCGTATTCCAAAGTGTCATTCCATCCGGCCTGGCTGGTCACAGACACCTACGCTCTCGAAAAAAGATACAATGCGGGCGCTCCGGCGCACACTTGCTTGGCTCTCCGGTAGGTACGGCAGCGCAAAGGCCTCAGGTTAATGACAACATCTTCAAAAAGCCTCATCGCCCGAGAGATAGAAAATTTGTCGGCATGCCCACCAGCGATACAAAGTTCTTACCCACAAAGACAAGAAGAAGCCTTTCGCATGGCCGGTGAGTCCGGTTTTTAGTGACTAAGACCCGACCTGGAACTCCCTTGTCGATGAGAACATCAAAAGTGGGACTAAGGTCAATTCAAAGACGAAAGTCTTTGGTACATCCATTAGGAACTGAAGTAACCAACGCAGTGGATAAGGAGTTGTGTAGCTCACCCACTAGGTAACTACGAGAGTCGCCTTTCCGTGTGAGGACCACTCACTCTTGGAACAAAGGATCCGACGAGAAATTGGAAGGCTTGTGACTCGGCCGATGCAAACCTTGGCACCAAGCATAAGCATATCTGCTCCGTCTATCGCGAGGGCCTTCAAAACCACTTCTGAAGTGGGATATAAGAAAAAAATATTGAGCGAAGCTATTAGTTTGGTGCGATCTTACGGCAGATATACGAACCGCACCAAGTCATGCTACAAAATTTGAACAAGAAGCTTGGAACTTGCAATCGGTGTTAGAACATCCTAAATGCTTTTCATCACAGTCATCGCGTTGGTTCTTAAAAAGATAAAGTAAATATTCAAGCTATGTCAGAACTACCTTGAACGAAGTACACTACTTTTTTGGCCTAAAATGCAACTTGCTCACTCAGTTAAACAAAGACAACTCAATTTCGAGACGCCTCAACTTTGACAAATGCTTAGCCAGGTGCTGGGAGCAAGAATTCTCAGCGCGAATATGGAGTCCCCACAACTATTCAGAATCGAGCTGTTAAGAGACCGTGTTTTACGTACGAAGTGCTCGTTGCTTCCGATGCCAGCTCTAGAGCAGTCATCAGAGGTTCCAACAATTATGATGAAGCGTAATAAAGGCGACACTCTAAAGAAAACTCTTAGGGCTTGCTTGAGCATCTCTGCCTTACCAAGCACTCCACAAGAAAGTACTGTCGGCTTTATTGATCAAGAAGCGTCGAAAGAGGTCTCTGTATCTTTTCCTTGCGCCTTCTTCACGAGGCGCAGCAGGTTCTAGGCGACCAGATGGACGCGCTTGAAATTGATTCCCGTTCCCTTGAAGTATCGCTTTATCTACTTACCGCATAATCTCTACAAACAGATCATTCGCTGCACCTTTCGTCTCTGTCGAATACCATTGTCGTCTCGGTACGAGGAATTTAATTGCGTCGGTAAGTCGCTTTCGCTTCTAATTTACTTAGACGCGAAAATTATGTGCTCAGTCTTGCAGCTAATACGGTGGCAGCTATCAGCAATTTCAGCAGCCATACGGCAACCCAATCCTTATTTTTAACATTGTTTGGTGCACCAATAGCTCGTTAAAGGTGCTCGGACGTAGCAGTCCTAGCATTTGCAGTACCGTCTTAGCCGCTCAGCATAGATGTAGGGAGCGTAGACATTGTCTCAAAACGCACACAACCCATTTTTTTCAGGGCCGTGAACGGTTCGATGTTACGATATTTCTTTTTCGTTGCATAACTAGGTCTACCTTTTTCGAGTGCTTTCTACTATCGTAAACAATAATTTTTCGCCTTCAAATCGAGAACTAACATCTTTCAAAGCTTAATTTGCTTATCGCAGGCAAATTTGATCGCTTGCCTTGCCCCGTCGATTATGTTCAGTCAACTTTTTGCAAAATCAGAAACTAGATTTTTTTGCAAAGAAACTGGTACTAAATTTGACAACTGGAAAATGACATTTTTCGTCACCTTTTTTTCCGGAATAGTTCGTATTTTAAAATAATATCAAATCTTAAGTTTTGTTTGCCTGTTAAAGCATATGAGAATGTTTTAAAGTCGCATTTGATATCACTTGAGTTAATCGGACTGGTAGCGCTCAACAGACAGCCAGATAGTTACTGGGTTCTTCGCAACGGAGGAAAGTTATCGCACGACATCATCCGACGCGAACACCAAGTCACTTGAGTCGAAGCTCTATTCTGGGTGTCAGGTGCAGCAACCGTTTCAGTATAAACCAACTCCGGCATGAAAGTTTGGGGGTCTGGTGGCAGCGATCTGGCGTATGAGGCCACCACTGAGTAGCCCTCACGTTTCTCGAGAAATATGCCTCACCGAGTAAGACTGGTAGGCTCGGGTAAGATAGTACCAAGTCATGCTTGACAGAGACTTGTAAGGTCGTGTTTATTGGGTTTTTGACAGCGCGCAAAGCAAGATGATGCAATTTTTAATGTAGAAGCACATTAATGACTTGCCTTTCTGAGCGCAAAAAAATTAACGAGCGAGTGTGACTCATCTTGAGACCAATAAAAAGCAAGCTAAAGGTCACAGTGGATTGCTTGCAGCTTAGGGAAGGTCTGTGTATCAACGACATTGCAGTGAAAACACTTGAACTTTGTGATTTTTATACTTGTGACATATCGAGTCGGTAAATCGTTGGACATTATTTGGAAGTCACAGAAAAGCGATGTGACCACTGCTTGGTAGGGTCTCCTATGCTAGATAGTAAACAAACTCGTATGAGGGGTTATCGATTAAATATAATGTAATAAAGCTCACATTTGAAATATATGGAGTACATTGAGTCGTGACACGAAGTCTAAACTGTCGCTGTGAAGTGAGAGGTAGAAATGCGAATTGCTTTAGTCGATTCATTGTCTTGTCACCCAGACCAAAAGTATTAATACTGGCTATGATGTTGTTTATAGCGCTACCATCACGCGTAGTGATTCCTCATGATGAGGATCGAAGATATCGTATCTCGAATAGCTTACGATGAACCGCTTATCAGTCATCGTGATCGAAAAAGACGTATGGCTAAAACAACACCCAGTTTGGTAGCCCATGTTGCATAAGTGGGTCTGAGCTTATGTGCACACGTGCGAAATGCACCAGAGATTTGAATTCTCGCCGAATGCGGCCGCACCATTGGCAAGCTTGCCATTGACATTGCGCTATTGGTGGATAAATATGGGTTCCTTCTTGACTTGTCAAAGGATTACTAGTTTTGTGGCCCTAGTCGACCGATTGATCAAAGCTAATCTTTTGGCGGCTGTGCCGGACACGGTCGACGGAGTCAAAGCAGAATCGCTATTTCTTGTTCGTGTCTCCAGGCACTTTTGATTCCCAGGGTCAGTTGTCTTAGACCAAGCTCTCCGCTTCCCTGACTCTTGTTATAGGAGCTGTTTTAGATGCCTAGTATCAGAAGCATCTTGTCTACAGCAGACTAATATTGTTTTATAGAGCAAGTGAACTGCGTCGTGAGAGGCATATTACGCAGTGCGTGCGCGCGGATACACCAAGGCGCTGGATCCCACTCGTTGAGTTTGCACTGAGCAATATAATCGATGCCTTTATCAACAACATGCTGTTCTTCGCGAATATGTCACTCAAGTCTCGCGTTTCGTCGTTGCCACCACATTGTGACTCTAATATCGGTGGAGGAGAAATAGCCAAGAGACTTACTAGTATTTGCTTTCCCACGATGCGTAAGCGAGTCGATGAGTTTGTATCTGAACGACTTTTTTTTAAGACAAGCGCGCAATAAAACGGAGAAAAGCTAATGATGTAAAAAATAGAAGCCGAAATGAAACAAAGCATTACTTTAAAGGCAAATGTTTAGGCCTTAAATCTACCTACAAAAGCAGAAAACGCTGTCTTTAAGGCTTAATCGTACCAGCATTGAATTGGAACGTCAAGGCTATATTGAAAGAGGGTTCGCGTATCCGCTTATATGACTACAAGGGTGTGAACAACTCCGTTTTCTATGTAGTATTCCTTGTGTCGTTTAATGCCCCGGGTCAGGTAAACATGGGAGAGGTAACTACGACGGGATGCCGCGTTGTGTTCGAGCCATGTGTGCTTGCCTTGTGTTTTAAAAATGTCGTTTGTTTCGGTTTGCATCATCTGGAGTTATTGTTACATCAAATATTACTATATTCCCTGTTATATCATATATGGAAATATAAGAGCTACACTAAGACTTAATATTAAAATGCTGGAGTCAGGCAGATTTTCATCTGCAACTTATATTAATTTTGAATCAGAGCAATGGCCGGACACTTGAATTACTACTTCCTTTAAGCAAATAGCTTCGACAATTTCTCTGTAGACAAGTTTTAATTCCTTGGCCTTCCTGGACGATCGGAATCGCAAAAGGCCACCTTCGCCAACGGCGCCTAGACCAACCCAGGTGATAGTAATATCAATCGGTCAAAACCACCGGCTAATTTGTAATCGACCATAAGTTAAGCTATCTTCAGACTTCATTATTATAGAGTGGATGCAAAAAATTATTCTCGCCAATTTGTTTCGGCGAGTTTGGACTCGACAAGATCTTGGGCTGCTTGGTGGTGTTGCTCCGACGAACAGTTATATTGCTTTGGACACCGCTGCAAGGTAGTGTAGAGCGTCGTTATCAGATGTGAAATCGCTGTGCTCCATTATAATCCCTGATGCTCCAGAGATCAGGTCTTTGCTCATTGTAAAGGTGTTTGCGAGAAGGCTTTTTAATGCAACGGATTGAAAATGTCCGGTACTAAGTCTTACACTCAACCTGAGCCAGCGCCACGATCTTGGAAGCATACATAATCTAAGATCCTGATCTTTGTAAAATTCTCAAATGAGCTCTGACTCAATACCAGCCTCATGTAGTAGTCCACTCAAAAGCCATCTAGATCATTAATATGCTAGACAAAATCGAAAATTCTGTGCGAGATGTGTAAATTGCATTTCTTTTTAACATTTAAAACACTTTTTGCTTAGAATATCGTATATTTACTACGTATCGGTAGTGCACTTGTTAAAAGAGTTAATAGGCGAAATTTTAAGAATCATGCAGAAATCATACGTATCCGGATACATCTTTGTATACTATCCATTAGCGTAGCACATCCATCCATCAATCTCTGGCATCGTCTTCCCCAGATCATGGACCGCGTCGTGGGTCTCGTAGAGCATCTGCAGCCGTACGCAGAGCTTGCTACTTTTCTGGACTTTACTTTTCTCCACGTTCACGTAGACAAGTGGTCCGTGTCACTTGGGTTGGGCAGTGACCAGCTATGCTACGTACTGTGCCTCTTTGCCACTTACCCGCTGGCTGTCGTGTACAAACTGCTACCTCACGCCAGTCTCAAGCATGTCTTTGACGTTGTATTGGGTGTGTGCATAGCCCAATTTGTGTTGGGCCCGGGATGGGTCCACTCGTTTCTCTCGAGCTTACTAACGTACTTGATTGTCAAGTTTGGACCGCGTAAGTACGCGCCCGGCATGGTGTTCCTATTCAACATGCTCTACATATCAGCATCGCATATCTATCGTCTGTATGTCGACTACATGGGCTGGACACTTGACTTTACGGGTCCACAAATGTTGCTCGTGATTAAACTTACGAGCTTTGCGTACAATTATTTCGATGGCGCAGTTGACAAAACCTTTGAGAAAAGAGGCGCCGAAATGTCTCCAGGCAAGAGAAAAGTGTACGAAGGCCGCCAAAAACTTGCTATTACGGAAGTTCCGTCTCTGCTCGAGTTTTTTGGGTACGTTTACAGCTTCACCACGTTCCTGGCCGGTCCAGCATTCGAAATTCGCGAGTATCTAGACGTCACTAGTGGTAAAAAATTCCTCGTGAATGGTCAAGTGAAGCAGCCCTCGAGTGTCTTGGCAGCCTTTTCCAAGTTTCTTGTTGGATCAATTTTGATGGCGGCGTTTGCAGTGTATGCACCGATGTACCCATTATCGAATCTGCACGACCCAAAAATTGCTGCACTTCCATTACTGTACCAACTTCGTGACTTATATCTTACACTTGTATTCTGTAAAGTGAAGTACTATTCTGCTTGGAAGGTAAATGCATATTTAGACAATATATATAAAAAAGTCTTTACTATATTCTGTGCCCAGGTTGCTGAAGGTGCGACGGTCCTGTGCGGCTTTGGATTTGAAGGCTTTAACAAGGATGGGTCCAGTCGGGGCTGGAACGGTGTGAGCAACATGGATATCCTTGGCTTTGAGTTTTCGCAGAGTATCCGTGCTGCCTCACGTGCGTGGAACAAGGGTACGCAGAGTTGGCTGGAGCGCTACGTTTATACACGTACAGGCAATTCGCTGATTGCTACGTACTTTATCTCGGCCTTTTGGCATGGCTTTTACCCGGGATACTACTTTTTTTTTATGAGCTGTACGTCTCTACTGGAAAGTCGAGACTATAAGGTCTGATTGTACATATTTTCATGTGCTTGTCAGTGCCTCTGGCCACGGCTGTAAACCGGCTGGCGTTTAAGCGTCTTCGTCCACGTTTCATTGAGGCCGATGGATCGTTTGGGTTCAAGAAGAAAATCTATGACTTCTTCAGCTACCTCTTGACGCTTGTTGCCATGCACTACTTTGTCATGCCGTTCCAGGTATGTCGTAACTACCGTTTTTTTGCGGTACCTTTATTATAATTATTATTTCCTGATCGGCAGGCCATGTCGTGGGTAAACTCACTCGCGGCGTTAAAGAATGTGCACTTTGCTGGCCACATTGCAGCCGTTGTGCTGTACCTCGTGTTCTCCTGCATCCCGGTGCCAAAGCCCATGAAAAAGATTGAATAGATATATGGAGCGAGGCTGAGTACATAGCCTCGGTTGCAATCAATATGCACGATGAGCCATTTTGTTGCTGCTTTGAAGCTGTAGCGAGACGAAGAAATGAACAACGCAACAGCATGTCGGTAGAGTAATACAAGTGTTATGTTTAATGCGATTCAAAGCTTATTGCGAGAAGCGAGATCTTTCACTTCGTGGCAAAAGCGTTGCACCGGAAAGCCAATAACATTATTGGTACAGCCGTGCACTTCTCGTACAAAACACCGCGCACGACCTACAATAGAAAGACGTTGCATGAGACTACCACCACTGCGGAGACAATCGTGGCACTTGCCTTGCAGACCATAAGCTCCTGCCTTGTCCATCGGCTCTCCCGTCGCAATGTAAGCTACACAAGCATATTGCAATATTGCAATATTGCAATATTGCAATATCGAAGTGTCAGCAGCACGGCCAAATTGCACAATTTTTTAAGTGTCGTACCGCGAATATCTTCCGGCTCTAATCGATTGAAGACCAGACTTGTCTTTTCGAAGAATAAGTGCGGATTGTCAACGCCTCTTTTGGTAGTAAGCAAAGCCACACCAGACAAGACCTCATGAGGACGATCTGATAAAATACTCAACATGTTAAAAGCATCGTCCTCGTCCTTGGGCTTTTCGAGAATTACGCCGTTCAGCACCACGACAGTGTCACATCCAATCACAAAGATCGGACGCTTATCATCACTATTACATTCTTTGGATACGCGATTCAGCACCTCGAGCGCCTTTTGCTTAGCATTTTCAATCACGTAAAGGCTGGGCGTCGAAAATTGCTCTTTGGGTAGATTTTCCTCGAAAGTGGACGGAATCACCTCGAATGTAAGACCCTGGTATTAGAGCGAGAGCAAAGATAGGATGAAAATTGTGATCAGGCCATAATGAAAAGGTCCTTCAAGATAAGCATACGCAATCCTGCAAAAGCTCCAAGCGGCGCGGACTCTGCGATGCGAGAATGACACGGTGATTGCGAAGATTGTTTGACAAAATTGACAACATATCGACTTCCTGCTGCGGCCAATGATATTGCATCGTTTAGGTCCTATTTATCGATATTAGTACAGCAACTCCTATTAAGCTGTCCATTTACTGCTGCCTTCTCTGACTTGTATGGTTGGTTAACCATCTGCTAGTGTGAAACATACTAAATTCGTATTCCTTCAATCATACCTCACATCATCGTTGTGACTTGTGTCGATTCTTCAACACACTGAACAAACCTACCGCTTAAACTATGAAGTGGACCGCCGATCTTGTCATCCGCATCTAGTGCACCTGCAGCACTCTTTGTAGACAACATTTTTAGGCCACGAGCCAAGCTCAGTGTCCGAATATCACGCGGCATATAAGTTTAAGTGCGCTGTGCCATCGGTAAATGAACTGATCGCTTGTAGAGATGTACGCCACCGAAAATATGCGCTAGCATGATCTTGGTGGCTATACGATCGATTTCTAGAGCCATATTCCGTGCCTCCAACTACACGAATGAGGCGTTTTTGGTCAGTGGGGCGTTCACTCCACCCAACCACTACACAACTTTGAGTACGGGTTGGCAGGGCAGTCACACTTTAAGTGTGATTGCTCGTCCACTCAAGTCATCTATCTATCTGTATACGGATCCTATGGCTATCAAGCAAGGTATGGTCAGGAAACCACTTGCTCAACAAGGTCGGTTAATTCGCTCGTAGTGCACCCTCGCATTCCGCGCGTCAACCTCCCTATCAGAATTGAGCGCGCCTTAAGCCTTATAGATGACATAGACCCGCCACCATTGGCACTGGAGGGTGAAGAGAGAACGCTCCTTCTGACGAGTCTCAAGCTTTGCTCGTAAGCCTATGGCTCTACCTTCGAACCGACTCCCATCTCATTCCGGGGGTTTTGTGACCCACGCGGAAAAAGTGTTCATGAAGCATGCCATAGGTCAGGCCGGAAGTCCAATTTCTTGACTCCCATGGAGCTTCTTCCACTATCACAGCCAAATCTTCGAGCACAAAGTCATAGATTTAAACATGGAGCAAGTTCTTTTGTTGCAAATGAACCTTATGCTTTTGCGCCTCGTCAAGGCCATTGACTTATAAGCCATTGGATGGAGGATATCTTCTCCACTTCACAAAAACCAAAATATTGTGGTGACTGTGCGTGAGAATGCACTCGACGTTAATATAAGATTCTCCCACTTCATTAAAGTGGAAGGGATCGATGTCTAGTGTCACTTACCCCGGGGGATGACGAACTGTAGCGTCACTGTCGTCACCAGGACATGGATTCGGTGCCACAGCTTCTGTACTTCCTGGTCTTGTCTTACCAGATTCCTATTTCCTCTGAATATAAGAGGCATATGATCCAACCTTATTGAAAAGTGGACCTCCTGTGTCCGCGTATGAAGCAGTGCTAGCGCCCTCACACTCACCTAATTTAGGTTAGTATGCAGATAGATATCCACAGGGCAGTTGAGAATAATAAGGTCCTTTCAACTATTACCTTGGATGGCCCGATGAAGAGTAAACGTGATTTAGTCTTGGAGACGGCAGTAAATGCATTTGTTGGTGAATTTCAAGCGATAAATGGTATCAAAATTCTGATTTTCTAGATGCCGCCCAAGAAATAATGTTAACGGGAGTATGGTTTTACGAATCATTGATCACATAACGGATGACTGATGAAAGTAGACGTCGAATGTTCAGTCTGGTGAGCTCGTACAAACAGTCTTATTCCTTCTTGTATCGATTTTACAGAAGCTGTCGCAAAGTGCTAGTAGAGAGGGTTACTTCTTGCACTTAAAATTTTGGCACTAAAACAGACTTTGCCCTCTGTAAGCATTTCGTGAGGTTTGCGTACATCAAAAACGGCTTCCAACGCTAGCACCGAGCCTCAACTCATATAAGTTGTTTAGCAAGCTCAGTAGTCCGCATCAAAAAAGCTCTGCTGAGCCAGCAGTCTGGACTGCACGTGCATTACGCTGAGTGATCATAAAGGTCTAATACCATGACAACTTAGGTAGCACCGTCAGCATTCTCAGCCGGCTCGTCAATTGAAAACGTGAAGTTCACCCGTAGATGAGAATCAGGCACAGCTTGACTGTTCTCTTGCTCTTAGGCCTCATCAAAGCTTTGAGTTATGTAATTTAGCTCATCAACTTCAAACGTCTGATTGATTAGAGGGTACGGGTGCACAAGTTGTACAACAAGTACACTGGTCACTTGCAAGCACAAGATGTGCAATGCACGGATTCGCAAATATGGGCCTCAAAAGAGCGTATTTAACAAAGAGTGATAGCTAGAGGCAATTGAGCTTAGTTATAGAAGACACATATTTAAGAGCAGAGTTGATACTTCGTTGGGAAAAGCACTGTTTTCTACCCTATGATGTCAATGTTGGCGGATTACTATTGACCTTGAGTCTGGAATATTGGTCAACTCGGACAGGAGGTACCGACGGCGTGAGTGAGATCTATCAACGACTGAGTGACGATACATTAAGTGCGCACGACAAGACCTAGAGTATGGATGTAGGAAAGTGTTTTTTTAGCGGCTAATCGAGTTATTGTGCAGGCTCTCATAGAGTGGCACACTTCTTGGTGATGTTAATATGCGGTGGATACCGAAATATGTATGACTCAAGAGGCAAATTTTTACTATGGTAGTGCGTATCGAGGTTACATAATCCAGTGTGTGTCGCTTTAATCACCGTGTATTGTGACACAAGTCAAGCAATGCATTAAGCACTTATAGAAAGGCAGCACCTAGTGGGAAAAGAACTGCACGTTCGTGGAAAATCCGTGCAACATTGTAATCAAAGGATTACATCTCACAGGGGTTTTACCTTCAGAACCTTCAAAAGTTCGAAATATATTTGAAGACATATGGGTTGCACGATTTTCTAGAAAAAGAGCCACGGCATCCTTGTCGGACCGATATTCTTTGTGACAGTTGGATCCTGAGCAAAACTAAAAGGCTTGGATACAGGAAGAGGGCTTGCAAACTGAGAATTTGATTTGCTAAAGAACCACAAGCCTAGTTCAATATCACACTGCTTCAGATATACAATAATGATGTGAATAGAGCGGCGTACCTGTATAGAAAATGAAAGCTACTGGAATCGGCGTACACTGACAACATTGACATCCTGAGTGTTTACATGAGATGACTTGCCCTGACAGCATCAACATTCTTAGTGTTTATTCGCTGTTTTGCCTATTCACCACTTCATGTTTACCATTACTTTGCGCGGCGCAGACGGAAAATTGGGAGCAATCTTCAAAATAAATATTTGTAAATATTGAATAATAATAGCTCAATAGCAGGAATAGAAATACGGTAACAGTGCAGGAAAAAGCTTTTTTGCTAATGAAAAAGTTGAGGGAGAAGTTAAATTAAAAGCGCAAAATTGTTAATGCTCAGACTCGAAATTTAAACCGAGTCATTGCGAAATGTCTAAATCGCTGCGTACTCAAGCACACAGACTAATCTTGAGAGCATCGAGATTGCGCTGCCAAAACATAGCTTGGCAGAGTAGATCCTGGCTACATTATGTCCTCAAGTGCAGACTGAACAAGGCGAAACCACAGCGCTGTTGATATGTCTCTCCACTTTTAAAACTTGTAGGCTTCACGTCTAACTTTTGTCGCCGCTTGGGACTTCATATTGCTCTTTGGCGTCCACGTGCACCAACGTATTCGTCTATCAATCAGCAAAAATGTCAAGCTAAGTGCCATTAGCATCACGTGTTCTTCCTTACTGGAATGATGCACGCCGTGAGCATCTTCCCATAGCAACAACCCGTGTCCAATCCCGTTGCAAAGCGCTCTTGCTACAGATACCATCAGCCCACTCGCCGATAAGACTATCAATGTTCAGCACTATTGCAAACTCCCCACCTGCAATCCCGCACTTGCTGCATGTCCAAAGTATACGTGTCGAGGCCCTCTCCAAGCTTTTGCCCACATCGTGGCCTTTCCACCACAGTCAGTCCTATACTTTTCCTGCTCAAGAGCCACCCACTTGGAGGTCTCATCCTCTGCGTTCTCACGCTGCACAAAGCGCATCTTATACAAATCTCCCAGTCTCTGGTCTTCTAATTCTACATCTGGCACAAGCCCAGCATGCACCACAATAATGTTGCCATGGTTTGGCAGGGATAGCGAGTACGGCAATTGTTCGAGAAACTCAACGTCCTCAGGCTTAAAGTGCTCCACGTACGAATACTTGGCTGAGTCAGAGACGCAGCCACTGCTTACGTAGTGGTAATACGCGCTCAGAGCAGCATCGTCATGGTTGCCACGCACACAGAGCGATCGCGAGTCACGCACAAAACGCACGACTTGGAGCGACTTTGGGCCCTTGTTGACGAGGTCTCCTACGAACACGAGCCGGTCCGTTTGAGGCGAATAACGACACGCTTTCAGTAGCGATTGCAGCTCGTCAAAACATCCATGCACATCTCCGATGACTAGCAGCCGTGTGGTGGCAGCCACGTCGTCAGCCACACGGTGCACGACCGTGGGGAGAGTCACGTCAGGGTGTGCTCGTGCGAGCACCATAACTTCAAGGAGTCAGCGACACAGATCTGAGTCGTGTGTTAGTACCAGCGGTATCTTTAAGTTCAGCCGATCGATCGCACTTCGTGGAGTCAGCAAAACCGGTAAGTTCTTAACACAACGTCTGTGAAGAGAGGGAGTGCATATGGTTTAAGGCGTTGAAATATCGGACCTTACTAAACAAGGCTTTAATATCTTATAACGCCCTCTTTAAAATGCTGACCGGTGCGTGGGTACGTTGTCGTTCTTTCTTGTCTCTAGTTACATGGACTAATCTAGTTGCATGTAATTATTTAGTTGCAATGCTCGGGCAGCAGCCTGAAACGTGCAATTGCTCGCAACGTCGCCTCTTTCTACCAGTCGACCAAGACTCGATTGCATGATGACAGCGCGATCTGACTCTTTCTTTACAGCCTCACAAATCGTATACGAACGTGTCCCATAACCCCTTTAGCGTTTTAATTCTTTCGTCCCTCTCGTATCCTATATATTACCACAAAGCCTACATATCAACTTTAGCAAGCTATCTTGGAAAAACAACGCATTGTCTTAACCACTTTGCAACATAGCATCAAGCGTCCCGTGCCTATTTGCCTCTATTGCACTCAAGTTTGGCAACGTCCATGAGTCGCCTCGTGGTCTCCATCGGCCACGTCGAATTCACAGGTGGTAGAGAAGTGCTCTACGTCGTCAAGGTCCAGCAGGACGACGATGAGTGGGAAGTCCGGCGCACGTACTCGGACTTTCGGAGGCTTCGTGAAGACGTCCAGCGCATTATGAAGGACGCACGTGCCCACATACTAGACGACGTGTGCTCGAGAGACTTTGCACGTGGGTTCCAAGAGTTGCCGTTCCCATCAAAGCGGCTATTTGGCAGTAAGAAGGACCATGTCGTCAAGGAACGCGCCGTGGAGCTCTATCGGTTCCTCATTAAACTCTTGTTCCTCACCCACACATACCGCAAAGCACAAAAGACGCGGTATGAACAGTACATGCATTCGCTCTCTGACCGTCAAAGAGACACGTTTGCAGCAATGCAGGAACGCACGCAAGCCAGCATTAGCGTCTTTTACCAATTACGCGATTTTCTAAAGCCCCATACCATCAAAACGGACCTTTCGTTGCACTCTGGAGACCTCGTGGGGTCCGACATTATTGCCTCTGGTGATGACAGTGACCCTTTACCGACGCGACTGATCCGAGAGAGTAAAATTTTGACCATGCGGAGCTCTCAGTTTGGGGAAAGGAAAACTTCTCGCGATTCGGTGCGAAGGAGGCGTCGCGAACAGCAAGTCGCGCTCAAACTGGAGCAGCGTATGCGCCAGCAACAGGTTGTCAACGAAACGGATCGAGCAGCAATGCAGAATGAGGATGGAAGCACTGAAGCCGATCGCTTCTTGCGGAAGCAGCAGAGCACGTTGACACTGAAAAACGATCAGCAAAAGATGCGCCATTCCTCATTACCGGAACGGATAGACGAGTGGAAAAGTCGCTCTGCACGAGCAACGACTTCTGTGACGACGCAGGACTCTGCTGCGTCGTCCATGCTCAATGAATCCGAGCCGGAAAAGGAAAAAGTGGTTGCATTGTCGGCCCCTCCGTCATCTACATCATCGACAACCTCTACAGAAAACCCAAAGGTGATTAATTTGTCGTTATTAGCTCAGTACATGAACAAGAAAAGCTCTCGACGTGGAAGACTGTCCAGTGAGCAGTCCAAGTCGTCGCTCCGATCAAGCAAAGACAAAACCTCGAGCTCAAGTTCTTGTGGCAAGACAAGTCTTTCCAGTACGAAACGACGAGCCAAGTCGGCGAAAAACATTCAAATGAGTGACTCGGAGCGGATGTCGCGCGTTAGCTCGGCTTTAAACGCCCAAGCCATTTCGATCCATGCACAACGCGAGTTAGAGAAATTTTTGACCGAATACAGCGCAATCATGATCTTGCGGTACGTGGATCGATTCGTTAACAAGGCCGTGATGAAAGCACCTGGTTGCTACAGTGTCAATGCATCGAATCGACTGGTTATTGATGGCCAGCGTTTTTTCCAAGAGTTGGAAGGAATGTTTACTGACTTGCCGACCAACTTTGATGAACTCTTTCATGTCGAAAGTGTTGGCGATCACGAAGAGTGGGGATTTCCACCAGCCCTTGACAAGTACGTGCAGCTCAAGTGGGATTTGTTCCAACAAACTTTGCGAAGCAGTCGATTGAGCTGCGATAATGGACACAGTAGTGCCGCAGATCAAACGTCGGATTCAGAGAGTTCTGATACGGAATATGAATACGAACAAGTCGATGGGGGGGGTTACAGGACGTCGAAACAGCATTTTTCAAACGACGAAGAGTCGATGTTGCAAGAAATGATTGCGAACGGCACTGCTGGACGAGAACAGATGTTACGACTGCGGCGTCAAACGCACGGGCAGGGCTGGAATCGACGGTTGAATCCAGGCGCTCGGTCTCGTCGCGTGATCGAGGAAGCTTCCTCGTCCGAGTCGGAAGAAGAGACGAGACGCGAACAGAGAGAAAAACGTCGATCGAAGCGACAGGAAACTAAGAGGAGCGTTTCGTGCAATGTGGAAAAATATCAGCAAGAGCAGGATGCGAAACGAAAGGACCGCCTTAGTCGATTTGCTAGTCAGAGTATTGGTGGATTTGTGTAAAACTTACATTTTTGGCTGCGGTTTTATTGACTCAAGAGCAAGAAAGTGAAAGGGCATTCACAATGTGTATCTATCTCGTGGGCAACCTTTTTTTATGCCAAATGAATTGGCTTTTCTTAACTTTCTTTATTCGTAAAACTTGCTTTTTCAAAAGCTATTGTTTAGATTAGGCAGCAGCTGAACTTTCCAAAATATGTTGGAAGATTCCCATGTAAAAGCTTGTATGTGTGGTATTCTAGTGGCCGCTCTGGATAAACGATAGACTGAAAGACAAAATCATGCAGAAAACTGTGGCGACAGCTGGACAGATCGTCAGCCTAAGGCATAACGTAGGATCATTTCAACTTTAAACTCAGGATTAATAGCCGCTTCAATAAATTGCGGCGCGGCATAGACGTAAAGTAATTGGATAGACGGCCTGTAGATCATAGCGTTTGGTTGTGTTTTAAGCTACTCAGTATCTTTACTATCATTGTACACGTCGTTTCGCTCGATGATTGATCGACAAGCAAGCGACTTATGTAGCCATTGGTCATGAACCTTTACGTGAACATGACTCAGCCTGAATACGGCACATCTACGGACGTGTGCGAGAAGTGATCAACCACTATTTAAGCTTTGCAAAGCACCTCAGCTGCCCAAGCCGCCAGTACGTCGTAGGTGCCAGCCAGCCTGACTGTAGCGGACATCCAAGTGGTAGAAGTAACATGTACAACGTACGCTTTAAAACAAGGTGTGGTTGACGATAGTGCTATTCGAAATGATTAATTGGTAAAAAGAAATTGACGTAGAAAACGGCTTAACCGAAAGCGATGAGCTAAATGATACTGCAGATTAAATCGATCTAGATGTTGCGCCTCATATGAAAGAAGCTCATCGATAGTGCATAGATTGCCACGCAAGTAGAGATCGCACTCGTATCAAATACGTTCTTACATTTACTTTTAGGAACGAATTGACCACTAGCTAACAAAAATAAGAGGGAGCTAACTTTACTAGAGTCCTAGCTTCGTGAGACCGCTGCCCGCGCCACGAGTAGTGGCGAGTTGACTGGAATTGGATGGCAAATCCCACCCCGAAACAATGTTGTTAACACGTTCGAATTCGTATTAGTGAGGTCGCTAAACACAACGTAGTTTTGCTCGACGACTTGTGTTTGACAACGACTCCTCTGCGATCCACCATCTTTGCAGCCATCCTGACTATCGTGAATCTGAATAAACAAAAAAGCACTCTAGAACCTGACCATCAACCATCGTACGTACGCTAAAAATTCGAAAGCGTTTCTTTATCGCAATTTGCTCAAAAAAGAATCGGATAGCACTGAAGTGTTTAACTGACAAAAAATCACACTTTTAGCGCGATACTCAGCAAAAAAATTGCCTTGCTTTGCTGGTATAGGTAATGACAATCTCGTTGGTAAAAATTCGCTTCGATCCGCTCGCTAGTCGAGAAAATCATACTGCTAACGATGGCGTGAGCGTCTAAAGCACATCTGTGTTGTCTGCCTTCTTGCATATAAAGGACTTCGTCAACTTTTTTACCCGCTAAAACGATATTTTGCCTGCTCCTTGCCAAAGCCGATCTTCAACATCGATCGGCAAAATACAATTCAATCAGAGACAGAATTTCCATTAAATACCCTCTTGTGGTGCCTCATTCGATCTGAAATATTGATGATAGCAAGTTAAGTTGCCGGCACGTGAAGGATGTAATGTATTTGCGAGCAGTGTTGGCCATAACAACATCGATGCATGGGCAAACATGCCTTTTAAGATGCAAGCGGGTGTCTGTTATGGGTCTTGTCCAAACATAAAAATCAAGGTGTGAATTTGTATTGCCAAAATACGATCGTTAGATCTGTTTTCCATGCATATACATGATTGCTTTGTTGTGTGCTAAGCTCGTCAGGCGGCTACTCCTTTCTCCTGAAGCTGTTGTAGCTGATGGATGTGCCTGTTGTTATGTCTTTGGATATTAGGTGCCAATCGCAACATGTCAACAGTGGTACCCACATTCAACTGCTTAAGCAAAAATCGCGTCTTTAAGTTGATTTAATATGCGTAAAGAAGCGTGGACTCACTCAGCCAAAAATTATTTTGATTCAGACTTAGTGGCTGAAGAGGTCTTTGAGCCATCAATTGAGTGGCAAAGCTTCAATTACTATATTGCAGAGGATAGAATTTCAGCACAAACTTAACGTTCGATGTTTGGTAATTGTAAGTGCACGCTGATGAGCAAGAAGATTTTGAACTCTTCCAGTTTGTCTGTGGTTTGACGTTTTTCTCTTTTGGTGAAAACTTGTCCTGCTGATTAATAAATTCCAAATAGTTACCTACTTGGATTTGCTTAATTTACATCCATTGCTACCAGCTCAAAATATAATTGCGCACACGCTTTCAACCTACGCGTTTCGAGTACAATCTTTGAGAGCGGATATTTTACTAATAGTCAAGGATCTATCCAAACATACGTCTCTGCAAATCCAAGATCTGATTTTTCAAATTGAATCGAACACCATTGAATAAGAAAATCGATTCCTTTTCAAAATGAATCACGGGAAGAAACCGCAGAGAAGATCAAGAAAGAAAATTTAAGAAGTCCCCAGTGAACCATCCAATTCACGTCCGGCTTCAATTTTTCTTATCACCCGTGTAGACTAATTGTGCACCAGCTAAGTCGCTCAAAACGGTGCCGAAAAATCACGACCTTAGAAACCAACGCGTTTTAGGAAAAGAAGGACAAGTACAGCGACGAAACTTCGTCGACAACATGCAACAAGTGTAGTATTATCAGCTACATCTCTTTGCAATATACCGCTCCTTAACGTTTAAAAGAAATCGTTGTGATTGCAATGCACTATACGCTATCCTCGAAACAGAAGCTTAACCATTTTAAGTGGTTGGTAAAAGGAAACCCATCGTCGTCTTCATCGACAATATGATGTAATTTCAACGGCGAAAAAATGGCGGAGACGTGAGCTCGATGTGCCCAAGGTAAAAAACCCAAGCCGGCCTTGGCTACGGATAAATTGTTCACCGCTTCAGACGAACCGTGCACATGTATTTGCGGACACCCGATTCCCCTTTGACATCAAGTCGCTCCAAAACATGAAGGATGTTATCATTGGTATGATGTGGCTTCGAGAGCAAAAGCCAGATATTAAGTGGACTACAGAATGCAAGACATCGTGCAGCAACACAAGGCACCACTCGGTAAACAAACAAAACTCGCACAATCGGAATCAGGGCAACTATGATCGTCAAAGAATGACGTAATCGATGTCTTCACACCACTTCCTGAGACAGCTTAAGTGTCTTTGCAAGCACCGGATTGTTCACGATCAATTCCCATACGCGATTGTTGAAGCGCTCAGCCTTCTTTGATACATGCGAGTTGTATCATGCGAGTTGTATCAAAGAAGGCTGAGCGCTTCAACAATTGCGTATGGGAATTGATCGTGAACAATCCGGCGCTTGAAACGCTACGCGAATATGCGAACAAAATTTTTGCTCCGAGCTTCCTTGCAAGACAGCCTTAATACGCGAGAAAGTTGAGCACGAAGCTCTGCATGAGCCTGGTGACAAGCCGATATGCATCAAGCGATGACGCCAGAGTCACGAATAGCGCGGGACAATCTAAGAATATACCGAAAAGCTAATTTAAGCGGGCATTATATGGATAAAAACCTCTTTTTTAACACTAACGTTATGTGGCAAGAAGCAGGTTGGTTGGCGCATTATGCACGACTGTTTTCGGCCAATTTAGCGACAATCTTGCCGGCGATGCTGATGCTGCGTAAGGCAGACGCCTTTGACACCATATTCGAAAGTTATTGATTTTCGTGCGCGGACTCAATCTGGGTTTACTGTCCGGTCAAATTGCTTAAACATACTTAGAGCACCTTAAGGAGGTCTTGCAAGACACTCGTAAGAGCCATCTGTTAGAAATATATCTTTTGTTCCCCAAAAATCACGGTGCTGAGCTTTCAAGTATAAACTACTGCATACGTGATAATTCGGAAATATGATTTCATCTGTCCAAGGTCAGAACCCCACAACCTGATTAAATTGCGTATGTGGTACTTATAGATACACAAATGCTCTACTAGATTCGTTCAGCCGTTGTCGCTACTGCTTAAGAAAGACACCACGTGGCTGTAATGCAATGAGCGCTAAAACGCATATGATGTCCCAAACGAGAAATCAGTAGATGCTTCAAATTTGTCGCTTCCAAGTAATTTAAAGCCTTTTCAAGTCTTAAGATTGTATACACTTTGCTCTGGTACCGATTGATGACAAGGTTTAGAAGCGCGTCGTGACGACAGATGAAGCCCACGAAGACAAATACTTGGTGTACAATGAGCTTTTTGCCGTGGTGTAAGCTGTTACTTAAATTTTAAAAAATGTTATCTTGGTGAGCAGAACATTGATATCTACACCGATCACGCATCCTAAAATACACCAATTAGAGCCCTCACACTTCAAGTGTATGGCCCAATTGCTATCATGCTCTCTGGAGTCAAATTTTTGGTATATATCATAACCTGCAAAGAACAAAGCTCTAGCTGATACTGGGGAAGCACGGTCTCGCTAACCGGCTTTTGTAGAAAATCTTTCGAGATTTAAAGGATGTGATGACAATCATACTTGACGACATCTACGTGTCAACGCAAAATTGTAAAAGTCGCAAACCACGATACGGCAAAAATCGCTAATTAAAAGGTGTGAAGATCAGCAACTTTATGTCAAGTCTTCAAGTGTCAGTTCTTCTGTTTGCGCTCTGTGCGGGAACTGTTACCAGTAAGCCGTACTATTATTGTTCCATAATCATTTTAAGGCTATAACGTGGTGGTGTTAATGAACTCGAAGATTATCTTACTCGTTGACGTCAAATGGCGTGTAGCATGGGCGGTGTTAATTAGTTCAATATCAATTTGCAGCGCATGCTAGGATTGTACCCGTGCGCACTACGTATCTACCCGCTTTTCTAATAACCGTCTGCAAATGATTCGCTGCGAACAAGCTTAGCCTAGTCCTGAGCCCGTAAATTGGGTCATGGTCTTGAGATAATTGACTTCGATTGTCTATGTTGTCTAAAGACACGATCGGTAATAACCGCTGCTTCTTTGACGTGTCCGGCACCGCCAACAAATGAGCCAGTATTTTGATCAGTCCACCAGGACAAAATTCTAGTGTTGTCAGCCGAGTCCATCAGTAAGCGGAAAAAATCTATACGTATGGATTGCACAGAAGAGCATCAGCTTCGGCAAAACCTTGACCAGTGTTGTGATACTTCTGCTCGGTATCTTTGAAGCCGATATGGCCCCGATCTTAAAAGCACCGACAACTTATTGCTTCCCAGAGCTTTAAGCAGTGCTACACACATGCCTATGCTTTGCAGATTAGATTCGATATCGATACACGTCTTGATGTGACATGAGATGGCATAGAGTCTAGGTGACGCATTCTCTTATACAATTTGCGTTTCCGGTTTATACTTTGTAATAAAATCATAATTTACAAAGCAGGAGAGCCATCATTTTAATTTGTTCGTGAGAGGTGATTAACTATGTTGCAGTGCATGATATGATGTGATAGACACTATGTTGCAGAGCGTAATCTTTATTGATAGAGCCTAACAAATTTGAAACATTCTCCATCGCAAGTGTCACTTTGTCACGGACAAGATACTCTTTCACTGCAGCCTCAATCTGCCGATATTTGAATGCGGACACCTAACTTCTCCCTTGGTGTCTTCTTGCAGCAGTTCAATGCCGATGGCAAAATCCGTCGCGTCACAGATGACACTAAATAATTAATAAATATCTGTCGAACCGGTATTGGCTTCTATGTTAGGTTTTGCTCGACCTTGTGAAACGCTTATCAAGGTTTGTTGTCCCAAGCAGGTTAGACTAAATAATGGCGGAGTCGCCTCTGCGTAATCTGCACTATATTCGCGCAAGTACCTGACCAGGTTAAACCTTGTTTTGAGTCTTTCTGGCTTTATGAAACTGGCCGATGTACAAGGGCCTAAATCTTCGCGGGTTCTTTCCAAGGGTCATGCTCAACAGTTATTGAGCTAATAAGGAATTCCCAAAGATGAAATTAATTGCAATGGCGTTAAGTACGCTTGTGCGCACGCACTTGAGGACTACTCCTGAATTTTTTTGGAATTTGCGTTTGTCTTTTGTTGCTTCGAACAACTGTCGACACATTGTTACTGTAGTCAGTCCAAGCATACGCTCTATGAGGTCCGAACAATTGCGTCACCAGGTTGTTTCGCAGTACATAATTGGCATCTTTGTCGAAATGATGGCCGCATTAAGTTCGCTGCATTCGTGTACGATGCACTATTCGCAATTTAGCTTATCGCCACAGAATGTCGGCTCGGAGTGAATAGCTTGTCATCCCGATTTTTTCCCCACCTTATCCTTCCCGCAAAAAAGCATCAATATCTTCACGTTGCTCCTCAGAAAAAGATTATTTTTGGTCTCGTCGAGGGTGCGTCTCCTGCTACCACATCCTGATAATCCTTAATTATTGGTTATATGAACCCGATGTATTTTTAAAATCGCTGACTCACTGTTTGCGTATATGTTGCCGCACTATCCTTTACGGCCCAATCATCAAGAGACGATGCGAAGTTGGTCGCTTTTGACAATCTAATGACCATCAATCCAGCTAAATCATTAGCCTCACAAATTCCATCAAGCCTTGGCATGGTTCTTTCATACTGTTCATTTTGAGTAGTGTAGGCTTGATGCCTGTCACTACTTCGACCTTTCTCATCCAGCACTTGGAAGGATTGTACCGATAAGAGCTACTGCTATCAAAGACGCGTCTATAAGCGTCCAAAATGAGTCGACAAACATAGTTCAATGAGCTGCATGCGTCATTGTTTTGACCTTGTAGCGATTGACGATCTCAGAAATTCGTTTTGACCTTTAATTGCGACTTCACGGTCGTATACAGACGTCCATGTTAAAGTTTATCTGAGAAATGTGCTCATCAAAATATGGATCTATGCTGCTTGACGTGAATCTGAAGGTCAGCACCCTCGATATCTCGACTTTAGAGTGGCTACTTTACGCATGACATTAAGCAAACGCTGTTCAAGATGAGCATAGCTTAGTGGCTTTTGTGTCATGTTCAGGGCCTTAACCGTCCTTTTTAGCCCATAGCCAACCATACATTGCGTATATTGCTGAAAATGCTGTTCATGACGAGGACTACCCGGTAGCATACGTGCTACATGCTCCGGGATCCGTCATGCCTTGGCTCAAAGCCAGCAAACATTGCAATGTATACAACAAAGCTGCTCGCAACGAGAATTGCTCAGAGCTAGTCCGAATTGGAACGCTTTCATGTCTTGGCTAAAAACCAACCAGCGGTTCTCGGCATGCATCGAGTGCTGTCTCATGCGAGCACTATATAGTGGCTAGCGTGCTTCTTTGTATGTCCCCTTCTTTCTTACGAAAGCTGAACATGCCATTTAAAACATACAGCTAGGGCTGTCTCTAACAAGCACTGCTTAGTCGCTTACATGCCGCTTCATGCGCAGTAGTTACGTCTGCATTGGCTGAAAGCCAATCGCGTATTTAATTATACAACAATTTTGGTGTCCGATGAGCACTGCTTAGTAATTTAAGTGCTACTCAGCGCTCCAAACTCTACATTCAAGGTCGACAATACAGTTATTAGGGATATGTAGCCTGTCTAGACGATGCAGCCACCCCCAAGCTAAATGGAATTTTCAGACCTTACAATCGCCTAGGCATTCGCGGTGTATGAGGCTCCACGCCATATTAGACTGGGTACCAGCCCACAGTGACTCAATATCAAGCATGACTGATCCTTTGACCGCATCCAGCTGAGTACCACTCACCTTATTGTTCAAGAATAAATAGCAAATCGAGGGCATTAAAATGCCATAAGTCTTCAAGACTTAAGCTAAAAAAACAGCTTGTGGATCTTTCCAAGGTCTTGGGCAACTTTGACATCCAAGATAGCATTTAAATAAGCACAGTTGAAATAATTCATCCCCCAAGTAGTCACAGCTTCCTGCCAATCTAGCGTTTGAAACTAAACGTCTATCGTTTTGACAGAAGTATTGAAAAGGAGGATGCTCCTTTGATCAAGCTACCAGCCCACTCTGTCTTTTTTGGTTGTCAATGTCAGTTGTTCATTTTTCAAGGAGATTCTCTACATTCAGACTTTTTAGCCACTGCTGGATCTACGAAAGGGCTTAAATACCCAGAAATATAGCCTTTATGTGCGAAACGACGAATCGCTTTCTTTGCTTTGCCATGTAGCTGATGAAATTGTGAGCTATATATACAAATGAACTCGAGAACACACCAAAGCGCTGGTGGACTTAAGTCTTAAGGTGGCATGGTTGCTATGTTCCCGAAAAAAAGCCCATAGTATCAGAAATTCTACCTAACTATTATTTGGAAAGCGTACTGGCCTTTGCTAGATTCATACGCAGAATGTATACATGTGACCGGGCTCCGTCTTCGAGAGTCTTAAAGTCACAGAGTCTAAAAGCTTGCTTGTGAATAATGCAGCTCAAGACAGCTTGCTGCGGTGGTGGCTTATCCTGCATGCGCTTTTTCCGAATGGCGTCTCCCTAAAAAAACTACCATTTTTTTCCTGTTCGCCAACGTGATCAAAGTTAATGCAGTGGATTTCAGCATCGTGCGATAACTTAGCAGAAAATGAGACCCAAAGCTCTTCATTTTGTAAGATTTGACGTACACATGTTGTCGAAATCATTACTGGACAGATAATATTTCTGGCATCAATAATGAGAACCGTTTTTGGGTGCACGTTGCTCAAGCATGTGGTTCGCGATGTGCTTAATACATTTTGACAAACAACAGGTCATAACAAGAATACTTTCATAGGTAGTATGTACCATCTGCTGCATGGCAAAACAAGTTAGCATTAAGCTATTCTTGGACTCACGTAACGATCTGTCGACTTAAAGCTAAGCTTTGTCAGAAGCTGAGTCCTCATCGACGATGACGCAGATATCAATCAGTTAATAGCAAAACAAATTGAAAAAAGAAAAATGGGTAGACAATGATGCGAGAGCTGACATCTGTACGGACACTTTCAATCACTGAACGTGTGACGCTGAAAATTCAGACCAAGAATGCGGGCCCATCGCAGCTAAATGACGAGCGCCATCAAGTCAAGAAGCCATCAGAGATGTGGAAACACGGCCGGCGGGAAATTTAAGTGAGGTCCTCAGCAACTTCACGTCTCGAATTGCGCAGTAATTGACATCTCGTAAGCACTTCGATGTGGACCATACATCTGTGCAACACAACCAAGTCCCCGAAAGAAGATAAGCTTATTATTACGCAAAGCTTCACTTATTTTGTAAATGCTTAACTGCAGCTGTATTTGCACTATATAAGACTTCACTTGAAATAACGTTTAGTTTGGGTCCATCTTGGCGAGAAGTAGGACGCGTAATCGGTTCAATTTTTGCTTCTTTTCTCACAAGCTCATCGTCTTATCTAAACAGATTATCAAGAAGTTAATGGCTTTGCAAATCTCATTTTTTTCTGCTAGGCCACCTTGATATGTTTTTCCTCCTTCTGGAGTTTAGGTTTTTTATATGACGTTTGTTTATTTCTTGCAGCATTTCCCTATTCAGCATATCCAGGCGATACAGTAAAAAATGTATGCTAGCCGTATAGCACATTTGAGGTCAAGACCATCCTTAACTGACCACTTCTATTGAACCAAAGCGGTAGCTCGGCTTGGTCAATTACTTGCGAAAGTAAAAACCTTATTTGTCAAAAAGGCAAGGATATTGCCGAAACTCCTCAAGATGAACATCGAGTGTGTATGTAATGTCCAGCCACATGGGGTATCTATCAAGAGCAAACATATCTGTAGGACACACCAGTCCTGGTTTCGAAGGGTCCAAGACGTTCGCTCCTTGTCGCTTGGAACGCGACAAGTTTTGCAGAGCTTCACAACTACGAAGGGCAAATTAGATGATTACGCTTGAGTACACAAAGCCTAAAGCTGCTAACTATTTTGAGCTTTGCAAAGCGATACTTGCGATGATGAATTCTTACGTCGATGATTGGGTACAACGGGAAGGATTAAACGATACGAATCATGCGTCACTACGCCTTTGACATGGTTGCCATGTCTCTTGCAGTGTTGGATCCACGTGCTTTTTGGTCCTGCACAGTAACACTCCCAGGTAAGAAATAGTGTATAAATCAATTTGCAATAGCTAATGCATTATCGCGTCACCCAGATTAGAGCTAGCTCATATCACAACTGTAACCTGATCCGCATCCGATTTGATCTATGGCGTGTATGCGCGTGTCAATATATGTGTAGCTCTGTTGAAGGCGCGGGGGGGCGAGGGCTCTAAGCTTGAGAATGAATTTGTTGGCGCGAGGCTACATCATTCTCGACAATAGCCGGGCTTTTGTACAAAAGCCCTGATCAAGGTGACCCGTCCCGTTTTATGATTCCTCGTGAAAAATTATTACAATCTCGTTACCTCTGTACCACCCAGCTTATTCGTAAACGGAATATGGCAAAATTGGCACCCACGTTTAGAGGTTCACGCGTATGAACATTACTGCGCACCTGTTAGTTGTGCCAATGAGCAAACTTTACGTCAAATGCAAAGGAGTAGCCTAGCGGCTTGCTAATTTCAGCCTTTTCACAGCGCGTAAGCAAGTCGAATATATTAGACTTAAAAGACTACGTGCGAAACGTATTGACTGAAAGTCAAGGTTTAAAAAATAAATTTATGAAGAGAGGAGAGATAACAAAACATGAAATGCTCCGCGCTCTCAATTCGAGCAAACAAAAGCGTTCTTTTGCTGAAGACGCTCTGATCACTGCGTCAATGACATTAGGGTTATCTTAATAATGTATGATTGCACATCAAATTAAAAATCAACTTCCCTTAACCGCCACGATACTGGATTTGGTCTTTGCGACGGCATCGCGCAAGAATGATCATTACGCGGTCATGGTCTTCAGTTAATCGAGTGGAAAGTAGAAAACTAATGTCACAGCATCATGTAGCGCACTGTGTACTCACCTCTTTGATAAAACTCATGAACGACGTCTCACGGGACCCGGTGGGTCATAACACCGGCGACTTTGACTGTCATTGCCAAGACAAGCACAGAGTGCCACATCGATGTATATTTAGGCCAATTTGACCACTTCTCGAGTCTCGAGTGCGTAGTCACACCTCTCCGCAATCAAGTCGTTTGGCTTGTGCCCCTCGGGACCGAGGTTCCAACTTCTGTGCCCATAATCATTTTTGCCTATTTGGTGGGTCGGTCTTCCTTGTCGGTGCTTTTTTATGCGTTAGCACTAGTGCACATAAACTACATGGTCCGGGTATTTTTTGGCTATAAAAAATTCAGGCAGAGCATTGAGTGAGCAAGCATTTCCTTTAGAAAAGTGAACGCTTAGGCAGTTACCTTATATACAGCGCGGGCGCGGTTCGGTCTTTGGAATAGCAGTAAGTACAATCGTATGTATGTCAAAAAAAAATTAATGCCATGAATTCAATTCTAAGTTGAGACTGTAAGCTGGTATCAACAAGCTGTTCGGCACTTGAAAGTAGAGCCGATGTATTGTGGCACTCAAATTGCGCGATAGATGAAATATATCATTCACGCTAAGCGGCGTGTAGCCTGGTCAGACAAGAACGCCACTATTTTTTTTGCAACAAGTATAAGGCTTCAGCGTTGTGCGCGTCCTTACACCCCTTAAAAAATGTCTTCAACGACTTTGCAAGCACGTTCTGTCCGACCATCGCTCTGCGGGTGGTCCACTGTGGACATGCCCAACCTGCACACAGCTCCTGAAACATTTTTTTCAAAAAGATCTCGTAGATTGAGGACTCCAGTTCGAAGCAATCAACTCTGAAAAGTTATGTTTTCTTTAAAGACAACAGTGCCGTGGCGTCGAGACCAGCCATCATGTCTGGCTCAGCCGCCAAGTTGACACATTTTGGTCAATTGGTCAGCAAAGCTGACAAAAAAAGTGCTTTGTGTTGTGTCTTCAATTGCCGAGTTCACAGTTGATGCTGACATATTTGGTAACAACGTAATAAAAGCATCAACTTTGCCAAGGATGCAGCCTCGTGTGGCAGCTAAACTTCTTCGACACATTTCGCATGTGTGCACATATATGCAAGCCCACCTCTCCGGCTCGAGTCACTATAAATGAATGCTTTTTGGAGCCATACGTCGGCTCACGAGCGCCAAAAGGCTTACCACGAGCCTCATAGAGATTAAAGTTCTATCATTAAATCAGTACACGTGTAATTTGACCTTGATCAGTACTGCAATACAGCAGCCCAGGCCGAGAGTTTTTTGTCCGAGTCTTTTGACGCGTCTTTATCGGAGCCTTTTGTAGAGCTACGCACATGATATCTCGCGAATACATGCCACATATTATAGCCGTACAGACGAGTTCACTCGAATTCTTGTCGACGCGATATTGCATCAGCTAGCTTTCTGCTCTGCTCCACTTGCAACACTTCACCTCAACGTTGTACTTCGCGCAGAAAGAGGGTCGTCTAGTCTTATTCTGCAAGATGTGACACAACTCTGTCGCGGTGCGTGGTGACGTATAATTCGTATTAATGAGGCGTAGCTGACGAATTAACAGTCTGACATAAGTAGTATTGAACATGAGCACTTCTTTTTGCCGCTCGGTGCTGGCCAGCAGTATCTCAGAGCCATTAGCAAAATTCGTCGCGTCGCACACTCGCCAAACGGGAATTCTGGATTCAACAAGGCCACGATTGGTTTCCATAATTTGATCCTGTCGAATTTTGCTTGGCTTTGGATGTCTTGAACAAAAAGAACAATTGTCGTTGCACTTCTTTTATGGAATTTGCTCATATGTGTATGAGTAATTGGGAAGGCCTTGTCACTTACTCTATTAATCGTAAAATCCAGGATGACCTTTGCGGGATCTATTCGAAGGCCATGCTTTATAATGAAGCACGTACAGATTATGTAATTTTAGCATCAACGATGCTCTCTTCTGCTTTAAAGCAGGCCTTATCCGTGCGTATACACTGATCAACGTGACTTTTGTCCATTTTTCCAGGCTCTACACGCCAATATACAAATAACTATCACAATAATTTTATGCATACGTCCATAAAAGCCTGAGCACGTACATCATTAGATCATTAAGCATCACTGACGTGGTCAAGAGCCCTAAGTGTATTACCAATCATTTCCAGTGCATTTTTTGTACTGCTGCGGTGTATAATATGTCACTCGTTTGCAATTAGTATAACCCGCCAACTAAACGAGCTCCCTTTGCCTTGTAAAGCCCGCCATGTTGCTCTGCTAAATGTCATTCCTACTAAAGGCCTTCTGTGCTGGGGCTTCCGTAACAATTCGCTTTGAGAAAATGCGATTTCGAGTCTTTGTATACTAAGAGCTAAACAAGTCGCAGATTGCCATTAACCTTTCACCGGAATTTAGTTTTAGTCTTGACAATCAAACGAAATGTAGCCATTACAGTTGAATGTGCGAACTGAACTAAATTTGGGTTATCCATACGAATATCTGATTGAGAAAATGTATTTCTAGCATAGCAATTTCGACTTTGAATCATTAAGAATAAGAAGATCCATACAAGTTTTGGCCTGTTGTTAAGCAACCTTCTTTTTGACATTCAAACATCACGTGACGGATGTCAATAATTTGGTGATCATACTAACCAATGTAGCACATGCTGAAATTGTATAACCTTAGCACTTTCTTCCGCAGGGATCCTTGATCGATGCTTTTCTTCATAGGTTTTTGTTATAGATCCGACCCTAGACTCGTTGTTGCATTGAAAAAGACAGCAGTTTTAAGACACAGGCCAAGCTCACACTGTGGGTAAATTACGCGGCATGCTTGCGTAATTACTCTATTGCATGAATTGTTAATTCGATCGATCGCGGAGCAATCTTGATTTTTTGTCATTCTCACAAAATAAATAAATCCAAGCGCTATGGTCAACTAAGATTCACTGCACTTTTCAACTTCGTAATCAAAGAGTGATGTTCTTAAGTAAAAAGCAAATCCTTACTTGAATTTACGCTCGCAATCCCGTGCGCCGCACATTGTGTGCTTTTAAGCAGCCATTGTTACCACTACTCACCCACGCACTCAGCTTTATTCGTGCATCAAACTGTTGTGCATAATGAGCTCAAACTTTCAAATAATAGCCTCGACTAGGCGCAAAATTGCGAGTTTCAGTCACAGTGGAATATATCCTGCTTGATTTCATATTGTGGGAAAAGTACCGCCTAAAACCCGATGAGTCAACTCTGATCACACGAGAGGTGCCGTGTATTTCTATAGCTTGATGACCTAGCCTCAACAAGTGATCAGCATGATGCACATGAAGCTCTTAAAGACAGGTTGTTATTTTAATCTTGCACTCCTCAACAGTCTCGGCAAAGTCGATATGCGAGTATACGCCGATGTGTTGTTTTGTGACCTCATGTCCTCAACATAAAGCTATCGTGGGCACAATTCTCGAAGCGGTTGCATGGATCTCGAGGTGATGGTTTTAGCGCCTTCGATAGTAGCGCGGGAAGTATAGTCGTATCAGAGACGCTGGTCACCAAAAAGCTAAAGCACTGATGACATCAGAGCTATATAGTCTATGTGGGGGCGTACGTTTCGATGTATTCTCAAAATGGAGAGGAAAAGCTTTTCTATGTTAGGTTTGATTATGGTAATCGTAACTCGCAAGCCTATCTATCAAAATAAAAGGGAGAAATACGATCACCCAACATCACAGTGCGTAACAAAGCAGAGGCCTTCCTTGTACTTTTCGTGGAGTGGCCCGTTCCAACAGTTTTTAAAAGCTCATTAGAACCGTTGGACCGATTTTGGAAATTTAGCTTCGGATAATTATGATCCAATTTCAGTATGTCGCGGACTTTTGATTGCGTATTGATTGATCCCGTTCGTCCGCTCAAAGCTTTGGCTCCTAGCACCTGGCTAAGCGTTATGATGAAGGCAAAATATTCTGAAGGTGAGCTTACAAGGAACTTGAAGCTCACGGCCATTGATTGCCTAGGTTTACTATTGTGCAATAACATCGCTCAGTCATGTAATAGACATTCCCGTTCGACGGTGATGGCTACTGCGTTAAAAAGTTTTTAGGTCTATCGCCATACGTGGTAATAGCCACCATTATTTTTAGATTTCATATGACGCGAAGAGGGATTGTGGATGCTGCGCTAAAATTGCGCATAGCCTCCGTAGATCGCGCTGGAACACTGGTTCTACTGAGTCGAGTTTCTTCTTACACGCCCCATAAGAAAGAGCCTGCGGATAACCCTCGCGACACTTAATCAGCATACCAGCGCATTCCTCGGTACGGCCAACTTATATCCTCGTTTTCTTTCTAGTTAAGACCCTCGTCTAAGGAGTGGAAGGACCTAACATGGAGGACAACATGCGTCAACAGGCGAGTCAGAAAGACCACCATCGACTGCACTGATTAATTAGACCATCAATTTCTTCAAGGAATGTATTAATTGTTGTCAAAATTGGATGCACCCTTTTTTTGCCGGTACGCAGCGCTGGCGATATCATCAACAAAAGCATAAAGAAGTCGAATATTTGCCACTGGTAACCATAGATATGTTTTGTGTGTGAAGGTCTTCGTACGGCCGATGATACTTATAATAAGCTTAGCACCTTGATACATTTTATCTCAAGATAAAGCTATTTATAGACGTTGTTGCAAACTCATAACGTCATCGAAGGCTTAGTAGGCAAAGATTTAGACGATCATTTACCGGAGTGCCCCTGGCACTTCTTATCAATAGTGTCGCCCTAAGGTGGAGATGTCTGCGACAACCGGGCGAAAAAAAACTATCTACACGCACTAAATGCTATTGTAACATAGGGGCATTTTGAAGCATTCTAATCCGAGAGGCATTTTGGCGAAGAAACTATTATTAATTTGCCTGCTACGGCGATAGTAAAGTGTTTGTTGCAGGCACTGTTGTTGAATTGGCGGCTCTAGAAACAAAGGTTATCTTTGTTGTAGAAATTCCCTTTTGTGGGTTTTGTCAAGTGACTGATAGCCTTCTTCGCTGCTTACTTGGCCGTCGTTGTGATTTTATATAGAGCATGAAAGAGTGCAATATATCACTTTTCTTTTTCCCATTCGGTAGATCTAATTCTCATGAGAGAGAATGTAACGGACCTAAGGATAAAGTCATTTTTCAAGAAAATGTTTAAAGCCTTTTAATAATGATGGTCTTTAATGCAGGACAGAACCTTACTTGTGTTCATATCAGGTTGCCCAATGATGTATTTCAAATGCTAAAATGGATAAAACTCCCTTATATTGCGAGATTCTAATTAGCTACTTTTGGCGGAATAAAAGAAGCCAAAGCGCATAATTTTTTATCACAGTCGATTACCTTTGATGGTGAACAGTCATTCATCGGAAGACTGTATATTTTCCTAGACTCCTTTACTGTACATGATGCTGTGGAGACAATGGCCCTATATTTGGTTTGCTTTTGACGAGTTTTGTAAGAGAGAATAGTGGCGCCTATTTATTCACACTACTTGGCAGGCGAAAAGAGCAATGAGTTGATAACTTGAGCAAAAGTAATCGTCTAATATGACGAGGCTTCAAGATGCTGATACAAATCGCATGATCATCGCTTAAGCTCTCGCGTGCTCAGTAAGACAAGCACTTTTAAAGATTTGATTACCGGCTCTGTGTCTCAGACCTTAAGATATTTTAATATCATCGCAAAGCAGATATTTGGACAATGCAAAGTTTTTACTTCTTTGCATACAGCAACTACTGTAACTTAGTAGCAGCTAAGTAATACCCATATTATTCCGGTCCATAAGACGAATACTACATAGATTTCATGCTCGCGACGATATCCACCTCGACGCGTCCATATTCATCATCATGTTCGGATGTATCAGCAGAAAGGAACACCGTATGCTTCGGAATTGGCAGCTAACCTTAAAGTTCCAATTAAAATTTGGATCAGTACCTACGACATAAGTGTACTTCCTTCGTAACATGAGCGGTCAGACCAAAAAAAGCCATTTTAGATTTAATCATAGGTACATTCGCTAGCTTGTTAGCGAAGTGTGACGGATGTAGCTGACAAGTTGACCGGTGATTCTCGTACAAGTTCTCTCGAAGTGGGTCCAAAACTATAATCTTACGCAAACTGTAACCCAGTCGCGGAGGAAGGGACTTTGAAGGTCGGTTGTTGGACGAAGTATGGGTGGCAAATGAAAGAAAATCGGTGATGATGATGTGTTAATTGCTTAAAGCAAAATGAGAAGTGATGTTTCTAGAAAGCTCTTTTGGATTCTTGTCTTGCTACAGCCTAAATGATGGCTCTCAGTCATCTACTGTCATCATCCTCAAGGCCATCAAATTTCTATACTTCGTCTGACAGTTTGCATGTTCTGGTCAATTTTTATGAGGTCTATCCCAATGATTATAAAGCATCTGGATCTGAATTTTTGGACTATGCAATAATCTATTCCTATTCCTAAGGATATAGCATATATATGCACTTTTAAAATTCCATAATTATATGGTGTAATGGCAAATACCGGCAAAATTCCCGATGACGACGGTTACGTCACATGCCCTTCTTCAATAAGGTGCCTATTTGAAGGAAAGAGTTCAGCTTGTTTAGTTTCTTAAGAGAGGTCGATAAGTTGAAAGTCTAGTTCAGATTTCTCACGAATTCCCAAGCAGCTATTTTTATAATCTTTTCGGGCCACCAAATTTTGCACCTGGGACTCCTTTCAATTTAAGGTACATTAACGTGCTATCTCTCTAAACCACCGACCGACACAACCTTATTTACCGGTGCTCGCGGTCAAACCTCGCAGACCTTTCCTCACGATCGGGAACGAGCCAGTATATACTCAAGCGCGCCTCTTTGTCTTAACAATATATTTGTGACGGACATCCAAATTCTCGCCGTCCGAAAGGACTATATCGCCATCCTGGAAGTCTTTGACAAGTATAATAATATTTTATGCGTTTTTAAGCTTCGCTGATCCGGTCTTGCTCGACCTGAAATGGAATACCTTGACGAAGTAGAAGCTCTTGTGCTGATATCTTCAACTTGTAATCTCTAGATCAAGTTACACATCACCCGTAGATCCGCCTAAAGCGTTGACATTTCAATTGGCGTTGATTGTACAAAAAATCTCAAAAAGTCATCCTGGTCGTTCTGTGCTGGATTGTATACACCTCGAAGGTAATCTCTAATAAGGCAATTAGTTATTTTGTTATCCATTCTGTTTGTGGTCTGAAAGCCGAGGCAAAATTATGCAGCGTTTCCACAGCAAACATACTTCCTTGCCATATTTCAGATGTGAAATAAGTGGCTTGTTCGAACTAATGGTCTTTGGCATACCATAGTCCTTCATATATTTCTTCATGAAGACCTTTGCATTTTCTGCAGTATCGTTCGCTCCCTTAGTAGCGATGAATGTAGTCCTTTTTGTTGAGCGATCAACAATCGCCATGACTCCGGTAAAGACACGATGAAATTTCATCATGATGTCGACGCATCTGCCTCTTGAAACATCCAGACACTGAAGTAAATCTGGTGGATTTGTCTGTCTGGACTTGTTGCGCTGACACATTTCGCAAGTATTGACTTAACCTCGTCATTTTGACAGATAATACTATTGACGTACGGTCGGATGGTAAAATTTTGGGTGGCCTGCTTTGACAGAAGTGTGATTTCCACAGATGACGCGATCTTTTATATCTTCGTCGTCTGGTTTACAGGCTTGAAGTCTCATCCTCGCTTTTTTGGTAGTACAAAAGACCATCCTGCAATGAGTACTGTGGCACATCCTCTCCTTTCTCTCAGCTTCTTGATGATATACCTTAGGACTGTGTTCCACAAATGCATTGTCTTTGCGGATTGAGCTACAATTACCTTGTTCATGTGGAATGTCGCCACAATCTTGCGTTTCTTAGCCGATTTCAGTAGCTCTTGCAAGCTAATTTAAGCAGCTTTACTCTTGTATTCATATTAAGCGACAATGCATCAGTCACACTTTTTGAAATTCAATCGAACAAGGGCTAAAATTCAGCAATTTTATTGCACCATTCAGCTACTCTGCGGAATGTAATTTCTTGCGCAGATCATCTCAATACTCTTGCGATCCAAATCGATCGTGAATGGTCGATCGAGTAAATGCACACATTATACTTAAAGCGCATGCATGATCCTAAGTAGTTTTACTCATGACTAGGGTAGTTTAACTCGGCTGGTTTCATATTTCGACCTCTAAGAGAAATGAAATGATCTAAATCTCTCTCCTTTTAACACAAGACCCCACCGATCGTAAAATCTGAGGCCTGAAGTAAACTACCAAACGATTTCAAAAACTCGGAAGACCAAGAACAAGTTGATTCATCAAGCGACGCTGGTGAAGTACCGCTGATCTCGGTGGTAGAGCACCGAAAAAAGTCGCTTTAGCCTCAAATTTGTGTATTCTTCACAAGAAGCAGCAGCTTTTTGTATTTCCTTAAGATAGCATTCCTGGTCGGCTTCGACGGCTAGGACGAAGCTTCTTCAAGTGGTCCTAGGCCTTTGAGGATCTTTAAAAGGGAATGACTTTTCGTCTACATTTCTCATAAAACCCACAATAGACGCGACCATCGCATGGCTCGGCGCATGGTGTATAAACTGGGTTATGAGGTCGCTTCCTTCGTAATTAGCTGTAATTTCGACCGTTCATCCAAAGTGTCATCATCCTTCAGCCTTATGTCTGGTGTGACGGTGGCCAAATACTTCGTCAGCTACTGTATGGTCTGGCCTTATTATGAAGGTCAAGTGGCAAGGCAACGCTTGGAAACCTTGTTACATATCGCTGAGCTATGCAGCATCACAGCCTAACTTCAATTGTGATATTGCATAGCTCAACGACATATATACGCCTATCTTCGCTGAAAACATTGAGGGCCGCTCCGAAAAAATCGCGGCTAGACCACTAACGCCAATTTCGAAAGCATCTTTGAGCCACTTACTTGTCCTTTCAGTGGCGCTCAGTGCATTATAAAACCACGCCTTCCAAGGTCAAGCTGACTTCTTAGCTAACGAGGCGTCGACAGAACAACCGATGTCGTATCCTCCAGGACTTATATAAGGCTTGGCGTCCGATACTACCTTTTAAACTCCCGTCGCGAAAGTAGACGTCGTGTGCGGGTAATGACTGGCTGATGCAAGTCATGGCGTGTGAAAAATATATGTTAAGTTTTTTTAATCACTTCAAGGCCTCTAGATCAGCTACTGCTTGCGCGGCATCTGTTGAAGTCACTTGAATAAAAATTAACCTTAGATCTAGCGCAATCTCAGGGTGACTACGCGCGTGCTTATAGCAATGGATCGATTTCCACCAAAATATTTTACTCGGCGTCGTAACAAGCTTGAAGACAAAGGCGACATGATTCAGATATGAGGATAGCCTTATTTGCTGTCATCACCACGATGCAATTGTATCTGGTAAATCCTCAGAGTATTACAATCTGAACGTCAACATTCTCGGGCAAATGCCCAACTTCGGTAAGATTGGAGCGCAATTTGTCAACCTTGTTTAATCTCTCGGCTTTAGTACAATGCCAAACCAAGCGCCAGAGATTGAAACTTGAAGATCGGATATGGAGTCACTCCGTACCAAAGTGCGGATACCATAGTGCACAGACAAAAGAGCGCAACTTATATATGAGGCGTTCATTGCTTCTAATACCATATTGCAGCCAGCCATGTGGGAGTCGTCAAAACGACTCCCACAAGCGAAACAACACTAATAGGCTTCGCTTCGTCCAGCAGTTTATTAAAGATGTCTATCGAATGCTTCCTTCGATGCTATCAGCAGCATCTATGCATTGGCAACACTCAATCTTCTCTCTTGATACATTGGCAGGGGCTTTTTATAATTTACGTGGCCAGTATCGTACTTGTTCAAACAATTCGCTAGGCGCGTCCACTTCCCTTTATTCTTTGGGAGATGCGTCATTTACCAAGCTGTAACAACTTGAGCTTTATCAGGTCCTGCCCAGACATCATGGCTTATTACTAAGCATATGAAAAAACGGATCTCCTCCGCAGCAGATACACATTTTTCTATGTTGGTAATAACGTTTTGGCTCTCATAATTTTAAATACTTGCCTCATGTGGCGTAAATATAGCTTATTATGATTGATCTCTTTAAAATAAATATACCGACAAGATTTATCAGGGTAAAAGCTCATAATGGCTGAAAGTATGCATTCTTAAGCAATCGGACGTCGTCGTGATATTAAGTAGCAGTTGTGGCATCACGAAGCACTTCGGTGGCATATTATCGAGCCCGTAAGGAGTTTATCCGACTCATTTATTTAAATTTGGTGGTAGCTGTCTACCACCCGCCATGCCTCTCATTGTCTCTTTGGCCAAAAACGTCATCTATGATCTCACATTGCGTTCATGGTAAGGGCGGTTGATGGCTACACAGTAGTGACAGTCTTGCTAGGTAAAATTTGGTAATACGTCTTAAAAGGCCATATCGTGCTACGATAAAAAGGTATATTCGATCCTGGAGATCCTTCGGGAATTCTAAGCCAAGGCGCAACGTACGATCTCGATAAAGCTGACTCAAGACATCTTGACTTGAAATGAAGAGTGCATCTGTAGTCTCAAAGGGAGTACCGTTGTTAAGGGTACCACCTTTTGAAAAAAATTCGGCTTTCAAACCAGCGAAAGCTTCAGAATTTGTTTCATGAATCAAATGTTCAGACACACCTGATTGTGTCTCCGGTTGAAGGGTACCTGCTGTGTCACAGCGACCGATTAAGCTGAACAAGACTAACCAATCCCTATTGTGCTCACTTGAATTGGTGGCTTTTAACCATGGCATGTCCAGGATCGAGTCAAAAATTTAGTCTCTGTGGTGCCAAAATTCTCAAATTTCACAGCCAGGTGTATTTTGACCTTTCAGATGTCTACAAATAAGCTACAAGCCATTCGACCGCAGCCGTTTGCTTGTGTATGGAATCAGTTGCCGCATCAAGGTTGATAATGGCATTTCGCGACCATCTAAACTTCTGTACAACCAACGGCTCACTGTTACTGGCTTCTTTAAAGATTTCAGAGTATGTAATACATTAGCCATCACCTATCCAGAGGATTCTAGAAGTGCGCGCGAATCTAATGATGGCCAGCATTTCCCTGAATTAGAGGACATGCTTTGGGAAGGGAACTAACGGGTGGTACTTTTCTTGGCAGCACTTAGGTTTATCGGGACTAGACTCAACCACAAACGCTATCATACTGAACGAGGGAATGCCTATCTGCAGCAACATCGAATGAGCAAACATGTTTCTTGGATGGGCTCCCCATGAAAAGCACTTGGATTACCAATTCCATCATCAAATACCTACTAAGTGCAAGTCAAGTCTATCCGCAGGCCACCTGTGAACACTGTCAATTTGACTAGTTCGAGGAGTCGCGACCCCAAAATAGTGGCCGTTTATATCCCTGATTCGTAAATAAATTCATGGAGCTAACGCAGATCTTGCTTGCAGGAAAGAAAGTGTTAGCGCTGGTGGAACTGAACGGTAGCCGATAGGGACGCTACTCCCAGCCGTCCTTTCATTTGTTTACGGGACACGAAACATATTGGTGAAGTAGGTGATAGGAAAAGTGACATGCTTCTAGCCCATCGTTTTCTGGAAAATGTGTGAGCGTGACGAGCACCTGATCGTTCGCGACCAAGTGTGCCATCGTGGTCATCTCAAATTTTTGATTAGAATTTTTTTTGGGGGGGTTCTTCCACTTTAAGCTTCACCGGCTTGTAATCGCTTTATCCGGATCTACCAGAGCCTGTGCTACTTGAATCCTGCAGCATAATCTTTACTCTAAAGCTCGAATGCTGCAATGCGTTTCAGCTCGCGTAGATATACCTTTTACTCTTTAAGTACTAGCAAGTGTGTCGTGGCCACTCTCAACTTGAACTGAAAGGCGTGTGGAAAGATATACGATCTTCCAATGAGCGACCGTATAATATCTTCGGTAATAAAGAAACTGACTTGTGCAGTTTGAAGACTGGTTTGTTTGGCACAATTATCTTTTTTTGCTTTCTATCTTTATTCTGAAAGCTATATGTTTCCTTGCTTTTTAGATTACAAGTTCCTGTATTTAAATCGCTGTTCATGGTACTGGATTGTTAAAATACCACTCTATTTTGTGGCCGTAGAGAATTTCAGAGGGCATTTAAAAACACGACTTAGCCAAGCGGTATTTAGATCGTTCAGTAAGCTGCTGTGGCTTGAGCGGTTAGCCGCTCGACCCAGGACCGGGAGGTATGTGGTTCTTTACCCATAGGATCGACTTAAGGCAGCCGGATATAGGAACCGTCACCTACTAATTCGCGCTCGATTGGGTAATAAATGGGTTTGCCCCACTGACCGAAAAAGCCCCACAGTGTAATGAGGGGTACGGAACTCGGTCTTAATATGGGTCGGATTGCTACCACACCACCCCGCGATAGAGACAGCTTAGTCCTAGCGCGTGGGTTCAGGTAGCTTAAGTCTCTATATAATGTAGTATAATGAATTTTATCGGATGCATACATCGAAAGAGATCTCAAAAGTAAAAAGTGAGTACGTATCAAAAATGGTAGATTAAAAACAGTAATATTATAATTATGAATCAATATTTTATGTTTACACATAAAATTAGTACAAATCTTCATGAAGCGTCACGGCGATGATAACGCCTTCCTTGACCATTAACAATGTCAATGCCGTTTAAAAACGGATTGTTTCATCTATTGCAGCAAGCATAGAGCTTGTCGTTGCTCGATCCCATAAAGCTTAGTAACTCTTGAGCTGCACTCATGTTAATTTTCTTTAGTATACGAGCATCAGGACTTAAAGCGACTTAGCATGACACCTAGGTGGACGCTAAAAAGAGCTTTTGGTTTTGCGTGCTTGTTTCTATGGACTCAAAGTAGTGCGAACGATATGGTGGAAGTGAGTGTATGCCAGGATGCTACTTTTCAGCTTTCAACGAGTCGTGAGGCCGTGTGTTTGGGAAATGGTCAAACGCCGCATGGCGTCGAATGCCCTCGCTTTGGCGACGCAGCTGTCGACGATTGTTATCCGTCCCTTGACAGTTACAATGGTGGAAACTGCATTGCAAAGGAAGATGCTCAATGTGTGTATCTTGAAGGAAGAAATGCGTGGGGATGCATTTTTCCATCAATCAGGTGCACAGAGGATTGGAACCATGTTGAGGAGATGGCAGTGCCAAGCAAGTGCCCGGTGTGGGAGTATGAAAGCGATGACGCTTCTTCTACGAGAAGGAGGGATGTGTGTGACGCTGCACTTGATTGTAGTCCATTGTGGTTTGTCAAGACCACCCTGGTAAGGGAGCTGGCCAACTGCATGGGTGACATATTGAAGGAACAAGGCACGGCTGTTCCGGCATCAGTTGACACCACAACTCCTTTATTAAGTGGTCCTCGAATCAAACCACTTTTAAAGGTTCTACTGAATGCGTCAAAAACTCCAAAAGAGGATCACGTGAGACAAATACCTGTAGCAGCTATTGACTCAGCTTTGTTGTTGCCGACGGAAAAATTTGAGTCTTCAGGTGCCAAAAGTTCGTCTAGAGAGACGCTTGCTGTTACTCCATCATGTACATCGAAAAAGCAGATGCCACTGCATCTTGAAGTTTTAAAACGTGCATTAGCCACTGACATGTCTAGTAAGTCGCTCGGAGAGTCAGAGACTCAAGCCTTTACGAACGAGACTTTTACACCAAGCTTAGTAGAGCGTAATCAAACATTCAACTCTTCAGTGAAACTCAAAAATGCACCGCTAACAACTGCATCCGAAAGTGCGACGCACACGGGTCTGAAGTTCGAAAGCAAGCCCTGGTCTTTGACATCAGCAGCAACAACAGATGCATCAAATCCTTTTAAAAAATCCGAGCAAGAGGCAACAACTGCAACGATTTTTGCAAGCTCATCAACTGGAAGGTCCTGAGAGTTTGGAACATATCGAGAGCAGAATTTTACAGAGACTTTTGCGATTATTGGAGATGCAGCTCCATCAGCAAAACCTCCTTTTTCGCCTACGATTACGGACTCTAAGCTCCAAGCATCAAGCATTGAAACCGAAGTTCCGATTTCCTTAATGCCATCGGCAGTACTTCACGACCCATACCTTGTCGACGCGAGGACGGAAGAGTTGCTAGCGTCCGGTCCGTATGGAAGCATCGAGTCAATGGTAGAAACGAGAAAAGCCTTAGATGCCTTGCCAATAATCAAGAAACACAGAGTTCTAAAGGAAATGTCTTCGATAAGTCATATGACCACAAAAGTTGAGACGGATGAAATGACTTTAGACATGCAGACCACTAAGACATTCACGTCTGAAAATTTGAGAACGAAGCCGCCAATACGTATAAAATCACCCTCTGTTCGTGATCCAGGCACGTCGCATGAGCAAACGACGGTCCAAGCTTCCACAGAGGCCGATGTCGTGACCATTGCGTCTGTGGGCATTTCAGCCGTGGCCTTAGCTGTCAATTCTATTGCCATTGGCAGCATCATTGTCGTGACAATTGTTATTTTTCGAGCTCGGTGTCGTTCTACGGAGCTGCCGCTACTCGACCCTGAAAATCAGTGAACACATGACCATAGTATAATGCTCACCCCGTAGAGTAGCGTATTAAAACGAGTCAACTCGTGGTATTCCTATGCAGTCAGCTTATTATTAGTTTCTTAATTTGTGCGCTTTTAGATAGTAGTAGACCACCAGAGCCAATGTGACGATAAGAACCTCGAGACGAAGTTGCCAAGTAATGTACACTCGATTCCTATGTGCACATCTACTTTTTCCTGTCGATCGCTTTTCCGACCCGTCGTTAACCTCGATGCAGCGATTTCTTTGCGTGGTGATTATGGCTTTGACAGTAGCCTGTGTCCCCGTTGAGACGGCCTACCTTCGCGGAATTTCTAGCGTGCCCAAGTACAAGTGCAGTGTTCCAGAGTCAATTTACCAAGGCTTTGTGCAGTACTCAAGTCTGACGCCAGGTTCAACGGCGACATACTCGTGCATGAGAGGCACCATTATGAAAGGCTCTGCAACAGTCTATTGTTCCAACCAAGGTGTGTGGTCACCCCAACCGCCTCAATGCCGTGTCACGTATCATGCCTATAAAGACAACTCGTTTAAGAACCATGACAAGGGATATGTGCTATACTCGGGCTAAGCAAAATAGGCGGTAGTATAGAGTTGGCAAGTAATAATGGTGTGAGAATACTATATCGGTTATGATACTTTCGCAAACTCTTTCTTACACGGCTTTTTTGCCGTTTGGTGACTTTTTAATCGGGACAAACGTGAGCAATAGGTAACAGACTACAAGACCAACGTGGCCAGCGAAACGCATGGAGCGAAAGCCCGCGACTGCGTCTTCCCACGACAGCACCACAAACGACACGGCCAAGTAATTGACGACCAATGCGGTACAAATCATACCGACAAAGTCGTAGAGCGGCTTGATCAAACTATCAACAACATATGGACGCACATGACGTCGAGCCAAGCGGTTCACCGCCGTTGCAAGGGGCACCGTGAGAAAGAATAGATAGTACCCTGGGTAAAAGCCGTGCCAGAGAGCCGAGACCAAGTACGTAGCAAGCAGCGAGTTGCCCGTGCGAGTATACACGTAGCGCTCTAGCCAGTTCTGGGTCCCCTTGTTCCACGCCCGCGAGATTTCGCGAACATTGGCGCCAAGCTCGAAACCTACGATGTCAACGTTGCTGACCCCGTCCCAGCCCTTGGGGTTGTTGTGTTCATCAAACCCTTCGAATCCCGTGCCTGTTAGCACAGTCGCACCCTCTGCCAGCTTCCAGGCCACATAGTACTTGGCACGTGTCAAAAAAAGCGCAATGAATAGTCGTCCCCACTTTAAGAACATGGACTGGTCCTCGTCATTTAAAATCTCATTCAAATCTGCAAAAGCGCCGAATTGCACTAATAAGCCCATGAGGCCTAGCCCAAGCATTAACTTTGACAGTGCCGCACGAACAGGTGACACATTGCGCCGGACACCATTTCGATCCACGAATCGGATCTGGTGAATGGCATCGCTATATTCCTTGAACTCAAATGCTGGACCGGCGAGGAAAGTCGTAAAACAGTAGACAAAGCCGAGAAACTCCAGTAGCGACGGAATGTGTGGGATCGCAAGCTGTCTGCGGGTTTCTTTTACTGTCGTCGTGTGGTCTGAATCACCGGCTTGTACTGTCGTAGCACTAGCGACGACACCGTCGTGGTAGTTGAAAGCAAAGCTCGTAAGTTTGATAAGTAACAGCATCTGACTGGCGGTCGAGTCCATACTCCAGCCCATATAGTTGACCCGCATGCGGTGGAGGTGCAGTGCTGCCACGAACAACATGTTGGCAAGAAACACCACAAACGGTGCGCGTTGGGGCGGTAGTACACACACCAGTGCGTACGTGAGCAGCGAGGACACTAGCGAATGCAGCCATCCTGAGCCATAGACAAACTGGGCAATACTTACACCTGCACAAATGTGCAGCCAGTGTTTCGCTGCAACATTTGGCAACTTGCGCACTACAATTGCCAAGGGATAAACGGCTAAAAGGCACGTGACGCAGCGCAATTGGTCCACGGGGACTCCCACGAGCGGTGAGAGCTGCGCAAGTTGCTGGTTTAGCCAAGTAAAATGCAACGGCGTGGCTATATCGCTAAGCATCGTCAAAAGGTGAGACTTCATGAGCGGTGGAAAGTGGAATGACAGGCTGAGAGAATGACAAGGTTGCGCAATGACGCTGAATTAGGCTTTAGAGGTACTGATAGTGTTGATTCTAGATAGTGAATCAGAGGTTATTTGAGCTCGATCTTGCGTCATGTATACAAGCGCATCGACGTCACGATTTGTTGGGGTGACATTTTATGGCAGATGAAAAGTTCACGCAGGTTTAATTGCGTGACGTCACTGATACTCCAGTGTGAAATATGATGCTCCCTGAATTGTCGCTCTTTTGCTGAGACCTTTGCAATGTTATATTGCGACACCGTAAATATGATGACAAGAGAGAGGCTCCATGTGACGTTACTGTAAAGCAGGAGGATCTTTTGCTTTGTACGTTGTCCCAACTATCAAGTCAAGTGTCCGGCTGCTTACAAAGGAAAGCCTATATTGGTTGGATAGTAGGAACATTCTGCTCACTTCTTAGCGTCCGAACTCAGCCGAACATTCTGCTTACCTTCCAGCCTTCCAACTCACCTGACTTTTATTGTTTATGCTGTTGCTTTACATCCTCCCAATCAGTGCAATTTTATGATGAGATCTTGAAGGCCGAACTTAGAATAAACGGTGTCTGTAGGCTGTTGCATTGTCGATATTTCAGGCTCGCCGATTCCCGATGGAAATAAGGTTGCTTCATGCAAGCTACATTGCACTGCTGCTTGAACGCTACAATGTTAAGGATGTTTCAACAATTACAAAACTTCTGACGAAAAACGAAGCCAAAATTGAGATATTTAGGCATTAATCCGGCGGCGAAGAAGTCCTTGATATACGATGAGGCTAATGCCGCTCTGTTTTATCGTGCCAACTGCTCGCGCCCAGACGATCCTCTGATTGTTCACCCACTTGCACGTCACTCTTCAAAACCTACTAAGATATTAGTACAGTTCGTTGCAACGCAAAGGAAGCGCTTATACAGAAAATCGTATCTTGATTACTGATGATATTTGTGATTACGTAGGTGCTGGGGACACGCAAAGAGGAATTGCACTCAGTTAAAGGTTTTCTTTCTTTGGCGGCCCCGATATCGTGGAAATCAACAAAGCAAAATATTGTTGTAGCTTCAATATCATCACAGTATATAAAAATACCATAAGTGCATTTGACTACGAGTTTGTATAAGGTTTATTCGCAAAGGACCTGATGTAAGAAAAAAAAATTCGATACCGGTATTTAAGAACAAAACCGCATGTATTGCGCAAATCAAGCGCGGTTGCATCAATTGCGTAGGACCAGCTGCCGTTTGAATTCCTATGCGCCGGTCAATAACAGCACGATGTTACTAGTAGCAGGAAATTCACACTTAGATGCGTCGGTATGGCAATGTGTATCGCCTCACGACAAGACTTGCGTATCCCGACGGAAATTTTGACGTCCGTTTTTGTTCATAGTCGTGGATGTTGACACTGTGACCTTTGCTGTACCGGCCTTGGTCACCTTTCTGCTGCATATCACGTCCATGAACGACGTTTTTGCCTCGTAGCTAATATGGGTAAGACCGACACACCCACGAAGTTGAAAATGCAGCCAGAGCATCCCCTCAAAGCCCTCATCCGGCTTACGATTTTGACGAGTGCTGTAACGAGGTGTTCGACTCAGCTACACACTCCTCCATACGACGTGGTTTTTGGTGTTGCATTTGCCGGAAAATATTTGCACGCTCACAATTGGTGGTGCGGCCACTAATGTGACCTTTGCTAGAAAAATAACAAGTTTGCGCTTTTATCTTAAGGACTTCGTTTTCACTGACCATATTGAGCTCGTCGTACGGGATAAACTTAGCTTACCTTCTACATTTGCAAGTTATTCTTTTAAGGCGCTAGCACGAAACAAAATCGGTGCAGAGACTTGTAATCGTTGATAAGAAGCAATCATGTTGCATTTGCTGCGGATTACTCCGCGTCTTCAAAAGCGATTAATTAACTCGTAAGCGTTTCGTCCTCTCTATCAGGCAATAGAGAAAGAAATTTAGTGGGAGCACAACGCCCTGCAAAAAGCTTGTTGTATGTCGGCTTCAAACCACACGAATGTGCGTATTCTCCAAAAAAGCCCGTATCAATGCTGTTGTCATACGTCGTGAGAGTCATCGTGAATTTGTTACAAATTGCTTCTTCTCAGCGTGGCGCGGCAATTTGTGCTACTCAAGCTAGCAAGCCAAAGACGGTTGCTTAGCGCCAATTCAATCTTGCAATTATCTTTCTTACCTTAGTCTATTTAAGTGCTTGACTCATGGTCAACAATTGTCGCCAAGCGTAGAGACTTGACCTAATTCCTCGCAGTCCGACAATTTGCTATTCTCAGACGGGTCTTCGGCTTCGTTGCTGTCGCCGAGTCCGTTGTAGTAGTTTTTGAGAGAAAAGCCGAGATGGTGCTCGCTGTGAAGTATAGTAATTACTCGGGTCGAAGTTTTTGAACGCGTCAATCGAAAAATGTCGTCACCACATGCGAGCTCATAACCTGTTGCTCTTGCGCTAAGAAAAATGACTGAAGACAAGTTAAAAATGGAGTATATAGTGATTATTTGTTGTTAGGTTTAGTAGTGCTAAATTGAGTAAAGTAGATACAGCTACAAACATCGTATTGGTTTCGAGATAAAGCACAGAAGGGGAAATAGTCCTTGACAAGCACTAACCTCACACTGGCCAAACCTTACAACCATCTACATTTGTCGTTTTTGGGGTGCTGGCATCCTTGTCTAAACGGTCAGCAGGATGTTGAGCAGACGATGTAACAATATGTCAAGCACAGTTACTTTTTAAAGTGAAGTACTGCCGATCCATAGTCATTTTTCTCGTTCTGTTACGTAAAGCAGACCATTTGCCTACTCATAGTAGCACAGCTGCGATTGCTGACAAAGGTTAAGTCACTTGACTTGGCTTCTACGACTGCGATAAAAAATCGCAAGATGTTTAGGTTGACATCACTTCGTTTGACGTTGTCAGTGTAGCTCTTACTCTGCTAGTATTGGCCAGCTCAATAGTACGGACTGTACAGAACTGCGTAAACAATTTTGTTTGAGTTGCCAAGTTATGGATAGCGTGACGAATATATAACACAAAAAATGATAGCTATCTTGTCGTTTACGGGACAAACAAGGCATATCTATCGCCGTCGTCAAGGAAACACGACCACACTACTGTTTGTTCTTGAGAGCACGAGTGCTCCTAGGATCAGCGGCAGAGAGAATAAATAATATTGAATCATTCATTTGGCTAAGCTTTTTTTACTGGAAATGGAAGCCTGACTTTGCGAAAAGCTAAGTAGACGTAACCAGCAAAGTCAGAAATGCGATCTATCCACCCGGATCAAGAAAAAAAATTGTTTGGACGACTACGAACAGATGTTAGATCCTATATTCTACCTCTTGTGAGAGTGAGTCTGGCAGTCACAAACAAGATACTACATTAGACCTTTCGCGGTCTTAATAAAGGCATTTTTTTGGCGTACACTGCCAGCTTTTCCAAAACGATGCACTGCCGCCGAGACGTTATCAGTGACATTTTAAAGATATTTTCTTTCCAAATTTTTAGTAGCATATAAGTCTCTAGGTATCCCAGTATCTTTTTCTAGAGCGTACTTCCGTTCTTGTCCTTAGTGGTAAGGCAGGCACACATGGTCATAAGGCGACTGGTAGTGCCTATAGCTATCACCGTAATAAGAAGAAGACTGAAAGGCTGAGTATCTAAAAAACTTTGCGCTTCGAGTTGGCTCATACTACGAAAAAAAGAACGATGTTACTCGCCCACTTCGTGCTGAGATGCGCAGTCATTAGTCTTAGAAGGTTCACTTGGTTGCTAAGTAAAAGACGGCTTGTGATTGAAAAAGTAAAACCAAAAGTGGTGCATTAAAGACTCAATTTGCATTACTGCTACATCTGAACTTTCTCGATTTTTCTTCATTTGCAAACATAAAGAACATTTGGAAACGTTCTGTACCCATTATAAATCCACTGTGAGCTTAAAGCCGTGGTATTGTATCCACACTCAAGTTTAGGGTTTGATCGTCTGTTTCCTAGGCCATCAATTTACCAGTTGTCATTGCCTTTTAAGATCATGCAAAACACCCACATAACACACAGCTTCAGTATCATCATCTACACTAAGTTCGAGTGTAAGAGCATGGATAACATAGCCAAAAGTGTTTAATCCTCCTCATGCATCTCAAGGCTGGTGTGGCTCCAAAGAAGCCACGGCTTGGCGTCGAATGCCGACCCCAAGAGATTGCTCAAGCTCGTGAGCTTAATCGCACAGTGCTGCGTCACATAACTTGTGAGAGCGGTTCAGCAAAAAGGTATGGTGGAATCGATCCGAAATTTGCGAGCATATCTTGAGCTGTTAGCGCTTGACTAGGTCCTATGCCGAGACCGACATACATGGGGTGGAATGTCTTTGAGAGCGGAATTAACCCTCATCTCAAGGACGCTGTGATAGAGTATGGGCCATAACATTTCTAGATGTCTACTTAGTTATATTGTGCCTTCTTCAAATATGCTGTAATGGCTACAAATTTTGAGGATTGATCAAGCGACTCATTTTCTTGGGCTTCCTGCGACGCTAATTAATTTCTGGAGCGAAGTTTGATGCCGTGCAAAAGCACGCATACCCACTTTAAAAGTTGTGCAGAAAGATTAATCTCATTGCGCGAGGAGTGGCCTCCATAGAGCCCCCATGGTGCTCCAGGCATACAGCTCGGCGCCATGGCCAGCATCAGCCGGCTAATACTCATCAAAAATTTTGCTTTTTCTCATCGGACCTGTTATATTTAAAGGGACGAAATACTCACAGAATGATAAGTTTATTCGGTACCTCCTTTGTGAGAGTCGAAAAGCGCATTGCCACTTTCGTTGGTGATTTCAGTCACTGAGCCCACGCTAGAGCTGTACCAATACATTGTCATCTCTGATCTCGTCCTCTTTCTCGTCCTCAAAGTGAGAGGCTGTCAACGAGTGCATCTAAAGTCGGTTTTTACCTCTGGGAATTGTCGTGTGTCTCCTTGTCTTGACGGGTGAAGCATTTCTTCTAGTCGGCAAGTCTGACAACGACTCGAAGCCTTCTGAAGCTTACTTCTCGTTAATGCAACCATTTGATAGCATTGTCGCTAGTTCTGGACTCCTTTCCTGCTTCAAAAACGGGAGGGTTAGGCGAGAAGTCGCGGACGCATAATTTTCTACATCATCCGAAAGTTAATCATGGACAACTGGTTCATGGCAATCAATACGTTCACGTTTTTGGTTGCGACGAAATTGATTATTTCTTTAGTGGTCAAGCGGCTCTTTGGCTAATATTTCACTATTGACTTGCTGCCCAAGGCGCAGGTGCGACTTTAAGCGAAGGTGCACTTCTCGGAGTACGGCCAGTTTTTGGTGAGCTTGCATTTTCGGGCGCTAATGCAATCAGTCTTGGTTGGTTTGGCAATCGCTTAATTACTTGGCCGACTGGCAGTCGTCTTGAGTGCCATTTTGTTCATCGTTTGACCAAATCAATGCTATCATTCATATAAGAAATGACTACTTCTAAACTCTTTTTTTGTATGTAATACAAGTCTTAGGATGCAACAGGCCAGTACACAAACCAGAGATTATATGTAACATGTATGGTATTCCGTAAAGCAATCCTTAAAATAAGGTTCACGCCAGGCACCGTATTGGTATATGCAAGTGAGTAATTTCGGATTAAGTCCCAGTCATAATTGCGTCAATTTATGTAATGTGTCGAGTACTGGAGCATGCTTTTAGGTTGATTATTGCATGCTGCTAAACTATTACCATGCTACGATTGACCCCATGTTTTTGGTTATCGCGATATATACATTGCTACACATTCCTTCACGTGGCCCAATTTTGTACTACGTGTCAATCATTTAGCCGCTAAACTGGCAAAACACAAACAACCGAGAGGTCATATCATATGCCTGCTCTTAGTAAACATGCGGCTCTAAACCAATTCAAGCTGTACAAAGGTAGAGCCTGCGATACCTCTTTTGGCACAAAGGCTTTATATTTTGGTCTACATAATATTAAGGCTTAATGTTTCGGTCAACAGAATAATTTTAAAGGTGCAAGTATAGAAAAGCAATCGGTATCAAAAAAAATGACATTCAAAGCAATTTTTTTCGTCGCATATGTCGATACACAGAGGAACTTGGTAATTTATAATCTCTATAAAAAAAAATATTACAATTAATTTCAATGCATCAGTAGCCAACGTTGACATACTTGGCAATCTGAGACAAGAGGTCTTGGTAGACAATTTCGTTGGCATTGGGAGCCCAAGTGAAGTCAATGTGGTTCAACTTGAAAGTCTGATCGGTGAGAATTGTAGCGTTCGTCAGTCCCGTTCGGAGTTGAGCAATATCCGGGCTGGTAGCCAACCAATCATCGACGCCGCTGTAAAAGCCCATACGTGGGTATTTTACGGCCTCGAGGTCAAAGACAGGGGGCTCAAACGCGTCGTAGACTTCTTTGTTCGTACACATCGAGCTCAAGCAACTGGCCAACCCCAGTGCTTTGATACAATGACAGCCATAGTCATAATACCGAAACGTGTTCTCGCGAATGCCTTGAGCAAAGTGAACTAGATTCTTCACCGACGTGCGCACGGGTGTTCGCGAGAGGTAGACAGGCACGCGTGTCATATTGATATTCTCAGACGGTCCTGTGAGCGCATTGAGCATCGAAGTACAGGTTTTGCCGGCAAAAGAACATTTGGACGTAGCCAAAAGTCTTTGGAGGACCCAATTTGTGTCGCCAAAGGCACGAGTCCCTAGGATGGAAAAGAGAGTGTCCACATGAAGTCCAGCCAAGACTTTAAAAAGTGGTGATTTCATGTGGCCAAGGTACGCAATGGGGGAGAGAGCACCAAAGTAAGAGACTTTTTTCGCTAAAGTCTGGTAGAGTGAGAACCCAGCAAACGCTTGCATGGTCCCTTCCGAGTGCCCAACGTAGCTTAGTGTCGCCTGGCCTGTCGACAACAAGACGTAGTTGAGCATTGCAGGCATATCGTACAGTGCCATTTCTTGCCATGAGAAATCCCAATACTCGTCGCTGTCGAGAGAGTACGTCAAGTGCTGGTTTGACCACGTTGCGCCGCGATTATTGCCAAGCCAAACGTCATAGCCGGCATCTGCCAAGATGAAAGCCAAACTCTGGTTTCGAAAGTTGCTTACAAAAGTAAAACTAGAGTGGAAGAGTCCGTGAATCAAATACACGGCGGGTTTATTGTCCACTCTCGTGGCGTTTGATTGACTCTCTTTGTACGTCTTGGGCAGGCGGTACATAGTCAAGATGTAGTCGTCTGACGTCGTGACTTTGTGCTCCTCGACGTCGTAGCCACGAGCTTTTACAATTTCCATGACGGTGAGGCCATAATCCGGGTCTCGGTTTGCATGGGAAAACTCTAATGCTGCACGCACGGACGTGGTCAGCAAAATCTTGATCGTCACCAACAACAAGTCACGAAGGACTGCCATGATAGTATGCACGAGGTTTTCTTTGTACAGTGAAAAGTTGACTGGGTAACAATTGGTTATGCATTGAGAGCAAGGTGTAGTTTCTAAAGAGGACGCAGGCTTAGTTGGACCTTTAGTCCACGCATGCGTGAAGGAATGGCTATTGTACCACTCCACATACAGTAAAGATTTTGCTTTGACATAACCTTTAGGCGTCTTATAATTTGTCGGGAATTTTTTCTCGACAACCTACGAGGCTACTACACTTGAAATGACCATGGCAAAAGAAAAAAGTATGAATCGGAAGCAAAGTGTTTGAAACTGATCGAGTGCTCGCAGATAGGCCTGTATATCTCGCGAAGTATGTGACGGGCACCTTTGAGCTTTCATTCACGTTTTCAAGAAACAATAGTCTCTTCAATCCCGCCCACCTCCCCAGTAGCCCCTACAGAGACGTGCAAATTGTTACCATATTGTACACATCTCCCTCTTATACTAAATACAACGCTAAAATAAAATCAGTGGGATCTTAATGTTAACTGATACCGATCCATTGATGTCCACGTTAACGACTTTTTTATATATCGATAGGTACCGTAAAGCTCTTGTATCTTTTACGTATTAGAGGTACAAAGACGCGCTTTGTCGATTGCGAAAGCCCCGAACGTATTGTGAGAAATTGCTAAAGCTAGCACATGAGTTACTCGTGCGCTATATAACGAAATTCGAATTGTCCGAAGTTCTGCCATCGAGAATCACCAAAATGAAAGTTCACTAAGAGCTATTGTGTTTGCAAAAGTTACACATATCTGCTATTATGACAAGATTAAAATGACATGAAGACCCCACAATGCAGAGAGCAATTAATTTTTTATCACGAACGAGACTGGCATAAATCTTATACCAATTTAATCGCATCAGCAGACGACGCGACAGCACCACTGATAGTCACGACCGGATCGACAAGAACGGGTCTAAACAGGCAGTGGTAACTTCTCAGGTTGAAATTCAAGCCAGAAGCTATTTTTTTTTTAATAAAATGTAGCATTGGACATTGAAGGCCCAGTGGAATTAAATAACACGTCAGGAAACATCCAAACGTGAGCTATGGCAGTACTAATGATGCCACAGTTCTTATTAGAGCCAGCTAGAGCTGCGCTAGTAAACGTGACAGCTCCAGGGATAAAGATTAATCGAATGTACCAAGTAAATTATTATGTTGATTGCTTTGCCGCAATAGAAGGGTCTGTGCTGCATGGCCTGCTCAATTAAGATAGAACATAAATTGAAAGTAGATCGCAGACAAAGTTCGCGGTTATTGCCGCTACTTTAATAACACTTATTATTTCGCTTGGCAAATGGCCACGTGGAAAAAATTATTACTACATTTTTCAACATCTGCGATAAAAGTGACAATGATATGTTGTTCGAATTACCGCGGAAAATGTATCACTGCAACTGCAGGATGGTGCGCGACATCGATAATATTACCGGTTTTCTAAGTGAGGTTTCTCAATGATACCGAAATTAATTCATCTCTAAATTACAGTAAAATCTAGTGCATAAATAAAATAAAATAAAATTGTCTTTAAAGTGCAATCTACTGCACTCGTCACCCTTCTGAGACCAGGAATTGTAAATGACCCACACTTGGTGGCTCTATGTTACGACCTACAGAGTTATGTTATTGATGCTTACACAAGCGTTTCTGTCAGCCAACGCTGCTCGCGGATTTTAGCTTATTCGCTAGGGCAGATCCTACAGATGTCGTTAAGGTCTGATACTTAGGAGAAATCAGTAGCTCGGATACATTTCGTATTAGTCTACGGCAATAATTTGCGCAGGAGGCCTGGACAAATTGAGCCTTTTGTAAAATAAGCGCAGAAATATGACTTTACAAAGCGGGATTAGGCGGCTGAAACTGGTGGCCTTCTCCCGTCGATCAGTTCCAGGATCATGCTGCTCTAGCCACAGCATGCCCAGGATTAAGTCATACTTGACCAAGCCAAGGACACGAAATGACTTGGTGCACCCAAAACTCTCCAATTTTACAGCCAGGTTGTACCAAAGTCCACAACTGGTATATGGCCAGTGGGATCGACTGAAACTTAATTTTTTTTAGCTGCTCGTTCTTTGGGCATTATTCAGCCTGTTTTTGGTTGTTGGCCGGCGTGTGCGACGCGCCACAAAATTTTAATGCCCAAATTAATATTAATTTCCTGGAATTATTGCGCGTACAATTAGTAATTTACCGCTCCCGGCTCCTTTGAGAGCCAACAAACTCTCGGCGATCAATCATCCACAATGTTGAGCAATTACACACCTATGATCGAGATTTTGCCAGCAAGAGGCTCTCTGCTCTTACTAGTGTCAAGTATTTCCCAGGCTGCAAACGCATCTTCTGCCAGACAAAGGTTCGATTTGTCGTCTCCATCGCTACCAATACAAGTTATATGTCCATCAGCACTGCAATTCAAGTGGCGGATGCTGTATGGCTCTGCAGTACTCAAGCCCATTGGAGAGGACCCGAGTCGGCGGGTCTACGCACACCACTACTCCGGATTTTTCTCGACGAGGAGCTGCCAATATAGGACAATCCGGAGGCGGAATCTGGCAGCGGCTGTAATCCTTTTGAAAAGCAATATAATCTGTTTGCGTCCCGCACTGTTTCAACTTGAGCTTACTCTTAGGCTTCTCTTGAATACAATCACCTTGAGTTGTTAGGATTAAGGTACCTCAATGATGGAGTTCATCATCTCTCATTCTTCATAAAACTATTTATTTATGTCATTATCTTCTTGCTAAAGCGCTGGTGGAACTCAAAATCTGCGAGAAGAATTATTGCTTGAAGCTTTCCGACATGTGTTCATACAGCAAATTCACTGTACGGGTAAGGGCCTACGTTTAAAAAGGCCTTTCAAGAGTGAGAGTGCAAACACCGCGCACGCATGCTTGTTCGTGACAACGGCGGCCTTGGTAAGCAATTTTTTATAGGGAAGAAGAGATTCAATAAAGTGACTGTATAATTAATTTCACCGACTTACATCCAATATTAGCAGTATTACCTGTGCTACCTGAGCTTTTGCTGCTAGATCCCTCGAACATAAACTTTGCTCGCATGCTCGAGTGCCATAACGCGATCCGGCTGCCTGGCAGTAGCAAGGGCTGTAAGATATAGCCACCTTTTTAGACCCACAGAGCCATCAAGTCGCGCGGACCGCTTGTCCGACAGATACGGGTATGTAGTATATCCATCGCATAACCTTTGGTGAAGTCGATTACCCGCGTGAGTGCTGAGTTGACGACAAGTAATACCGAATGACACAGTACTTCGCACAAAGGAGGCGCTGAGGAAGAACTCAGCTTTTCCAAAAAAAGATTGTTCACATCCCCTGCCTTAAATATTGACGTGTGTAATGGACTGCAGCATAAAAACAAATTACTTAATAGATCGTTTTTCAGCCAAATAACAGCAGGAAGAATATCCGTTCCAATATACTTAGGAGTATGAGTATCGGTTAGGTGTCTGATGTGAACGAGTAGCCTCCATTTTCAAGACCTCTAATAGTAAGCCGGCTTATATTACAAAAGCTCGGCTCGACGTAACGGCCTGTTACATTGTCCTGAAAATTGATTAATATGGTTTATTTCATTCGATAAATGTTATTGGTAATATCATTTTCGACGGGTAGCATACTGTTACGGCATTTTGATCACTTAGAATGCTTCATTTCGAATGAATCTAGAGAGCATATTGGCAGCGACTTCAGGTTGATCTGCTGGGGCCATGTGACCTGCATTGTAGATGGAAACGAATGTCAACCGCGAGAATGACCGTACAGTGCCAACGTCTCTGTCTCCCGAGGCAATCGAGTACGGAATGTTTTTTGCTGCATGAAACCCTGCTGCTCCAATCCAATTGAGCTTCTCTGCAGTCGCTTCGATGGCATAGACATTGCATAGGAGATCAGCATCTCCAGCATACATCAACACGCGCAATCCATCATTTAAAAGTTCAGCGACCGTGTCGCCGACGGACTGCAGCCCAGAGTAAGTAGGTGGTCCGAAAAAGGCAGAATTGATCGTGCTATTCAATGCAACCCATTCGCGACGGCTGGAATGGACACCAAGGAACTCGCGCACTTTGGGCTGATCCAAATATGCTTTTACAGCGGACACCTTTTTCATACAAGCGCTCATGTTGGTAAGGGATGTGTCACACTTTTCACGAATGTCGTATGGGTTCCGATTAGCTTCAAGTAGCGGTATCCACTGTGTACTTTGACAAAAAGAGCCAGCTTCTTCGCATTTCGACGTCTTTGTTTGGCATTCAGACATTAACCTTCTACACTTATGAGACGTCGTTCGCATTTCTGCTCGTGTAGACTCATTTACTAGAGTTATGTTAAGCCGATTATCAGCCATATCCACAAAGTGACCAAAGGTTTCCACTGGATCAGTCAACCCGTTGCCAATCGCAATACCTTGAAGATTTATATAAAGAAGACCAGGAAGGGCAAAAAAATCGGATTGTTCTTTTTGCTTTTTCATGATAAAATGTGCAACGGAAGGCACGACGTGGCCTCCGTAACTTTCGCCGACGAGAAAAATCTCTCGCCCTTGCAGCTCAATGTGTTTCTTGAGAAAACCTTGGAGGAACCAAAACATACTCTCGGCTACACGCGCATCCGTAAACTCATCATCTTCGTGGCTACTCGAGTACGAGAAGCCCGAATTGATAGGCAGATCAACCCACACCATATTAGCTTGTGCCATCCACGAAAATAAATTTTGCTGTAATGAAGATTCAATACTGAACGTGCACGGACCATTCTCAGCCAAAAGCCCATATGTACCGCCTTGCCCTGGACCACCGGGAAGCCACACTAGAAGCGGATCGGTGCTTGGCTTGGTGCGCGACTCGAAATACCAGAAAAAGTAGTGCCCATCGACTCGATTTGGGAGGTCTATATACCCAGCTTCTTGTTTCTCAAGTCTACAACGATCAATGTCGGAAATCCTAGTTGTTGGGACCTTTAAAGCGCTCACCAGAGCCAAGACGATGGGCATGAAGGCCAATGCGAACATAGTGCTGCCGATTTAGCCTAAAACCTTCAAAATTTCCAAAGCACTTAAGTAAACCTTAAAAATATAAAACTCTTTTATTTCCTGCCGCAGCGACAGGATGACATCTAAAGTTCTTGGTAAATCGAATCTTAGAAAGCAACTTTTTTGTGCGGCGGCGGATGCGCTATCAGTCAGTTCTACCCTTAACTATCTTAACGGTCAAGAGGACAGACGCATTCCATCGCTGCATCATGCAACGCGATCAGTTCTGGAGAGATGCTTCAAGTTAGTTAAAGCATCCACAACCATATTCTCACAGATACGTAGTTTCCATATTCCACTTCTTTACAAATATTTAGGGTCGCTTTCGTCAATAAAGACGCTGCCGTAATTTTCTATTTCGAACAATAAAATAGTAGCAACTTCAAGGAGTCTTGTAACTTTTTTTAAATTAGAAACCGTGTCGCATTGCGGGATTAGCGCATTTCGAGTCACCCGTCATTTAATAATTAGAAAAAGACTATTTTATGAGCTCCGACCGGCGTGAGCAGCAGCAGGTGGCTGTCGAGCGCTGCGTCGAGCCAGCGTTCTCGTCTGACGACCAACTTGTCGCTCCACTGGCTGCTGTGAAGCTCGCAGCGAATAAAGAGTTCGCACGCCTTTTAGTGGCTGTAGCCCTGCGTCCACGACTCGCGAGTGCTTGTGACAAGGCTGGCATGACGGCCCTTCATTGGGTTTGTAGCCATCCGACAGCGCCGACGCGTGTAGTGCTTGCAGTAGCGCGTGCACACATTCCCGCGACTGCCATGCGCAATTTGGTTGGGTTGTTACCATTGCACTTGGCCGTCAAAAATCGACTGGCACTCGAGGCAATGCAAGCGCTGCTGCACGTGTACCCCCAGGCTATTGCCATGCGTACCCCAGATGGCAAAACGCCGCTCATGTTGGCCAAGCAATGTCCTGTCGCGCCCAATGCCGTTCTGTTGATGCTTAGGGAATCGAAAGCTCAAATGGGGTACGAAAGGGCCGCAATGACGGACATGTCGACGGCACAGTGGGCCGAGACGACCCCAGAACCACGTCGGCTTGACAAGATCGAAGCCCGACATTCAAATTGGTTTCGATCGGCCACGTCGGTGACTCAAGGCTATATGAGCGCGATGCGTACAACGCCTCATGCCTCTCCTCCAAGGTGGGCCTTGGCGTCGAGATGTCGGCTGTGTGCTACGAAGTTTGGGTATTTTAGACAACGGCATCATTGTCGAAATTGTGGCGTGTCCGTGTGTGGACGACACTCGAGACATCGCCTGCCATTGAAACACCTTGGGTTCCATCACCCTAAACGAGTGTGTGGAGGCTGCTTTGATGATTTGCAGAATCAGCTCAATGCGCGGGCCTTAGAGCGCGTAACCCGTACAGGGGGAGCGTACCCTTATATTGACAATACGGGGTACACTTTTACCAGCGCACAACCACGGACCAAGTCGAATTGTAGTGAACCATGGCAACGGGACAATAACATTGAAAATGGCTTTATTTCAGTCTCAGCGCCGTACAATTGGAGCTCTTCAGCGCCAGAAACTGCTGAAGCGTTGCAACCTACAGTGGGCTCCATGTTCCTATCAGTCGAACCAGCTCAATTAACGGTATTAGAACGGCAGCGCTTATTACGCGAGCAAAAGGGATATTATACGGAATCTGAGCCCATTAGCAAGAGCAGACCTCGACGTTGTCGACCACTTTCGTCGGAACTAGACAAATCGTTAAGTGTTCAACGCTTGTCTGAAGTGAACTCATCGTGCTCAAGCGATGCCCACGAGCTGGAACAGCGAATGCTGCATATGATGGAGGCCAAGCGTGAGCTTAGCGCGGACACTGCTTGTATGGAGCGGAATCTTGAGGCCATTGCAGATAAGTACAGGGACAGTGGCTACTCGTATTCTCCAGAATATGAAGAGGAAGACGAGGAGGCGGAAATTGCCGCGACCATGGCGTTTTTGAACGCTGGTAAAAGACTTAGCAGTACCGCGGAGTTGCTTGAAGATCCTGCAGCATCCTTTGATTTGGCATCCACCTACCACGAGCTGGGTGAAAATTTGCTTAGTAAAGGGGACTTTGCAGGAGCTGTTACGGAATTGCAACGTAGTGTGGATCTAAATGACAAGAAGGCAATTGTGTGGCTTGATTTGGCAAAAGCTTTCGATGGTACTGGAGCCGATCGCGAGGCCGCTGAAGAGGCCGTTCGACGTGCGCTGGAATTGGAACCAACCTCGATTGGGGCACTTTCTCTTTTGGGTAAGCTGTTGCATCTACGTGGTGATCATGATGACGCTATTCTAGTGTTTCGACAAGCCCTCGAGCTACAATGTCCTCGTGCCGCGACATACAAGTAAGAATTAGCGTATAATTTTTAAACATAAGCTTTATTTTAAGTGTTTTGTGTCAAATGTTGTATTGATAAAATCGACGCTTAGTTCCAAAGTGACCTGACTCACCCACGCAGTTGCCTTTTTCAAAGGGACTTGTGGTGTTGACACGCGTCTTGTCAGCGAAATAGTAAGCAAATTCCCACAATTCTTGTCCTCATATCGCATGAGCATCCGTCTCGTTGTCCCACCAAGAGAGCTGATCGACAAATCAACATTGTCTTCGAGTGACGCTGACTGGAGCTCCAAGAAACGAGTAAATCCCCACACGGGAAGACAATCAGCATCCCATAGCGTAAAATCGACAAGCAAGCAATCCTCCATGGCGTATTTCACCGCCTCTGTTTCCAGTCGCAATGCTGGCTCCGTCTCGGATACAAGCATTCGGTCTCGTGCAGCCGAAGTGCCTCCGTTAAAGTCGTCCAATAGCTTGACATGAACATTTCGTACACCTTGCTCTGGTATCGGAAACTCAACGTGAAAGAATTCACGCTCCCAATAAACTTCAGCGAGCGATCGCAAACAAATTGCTGCCGTGTAAGAGTGCAAACCATGCAAAGGATCCAAGTCGTCGTCCTTTAGAAAGTGTAAAGGTCGTGGGGGAGCTGAGTACAGCAACTCCATTGTATGTAACTGCAGATAGAACTTTGCTACTTCATGCGTTTGAGTCCATACAAGTGCAATGAGGGAGCTAGCATGCCAATCGCCTAGTGTGACTTCATACAGCGCTAATCCAACGCGACGGTCCGTCTCCGCTACAAATTTCCACTCTTTGCTCATTCGATCGTTAGCATTAAAGAGTGGAAGAAGCCGAGGTGTTTGCATTACAGTAGACGTAAGCGACACATTTACGTCTTTAAACGACGATACCGTCAACTCTGGGTCGGTATTTGTGTATTGGAGACTGAGTCCGTAGCGGAATATTCCTGACTTGGGGTTATAGCGCCAAGTCGCGAGAGGCAAAGTCGGATGTTTACTACCCGCAGACGCTGCAAGGGAAGCTATAGAGGCAGGAGGACGGTGGGAAACGAGTTCGATTCCTTTAACAAAAAGCTTTGGTGTAATCTTAAGAGTCGCCAAGAGCTTTTCTGACCACGGTACCAACGAATGCGGCTGCATGCGCCGGAACAGCTCATCGACTTTTCGCTTGGCTATTTTTGATGATGAGCGTGTTGACGATATGGACGGGCTCGCATTTTTCAGCTCAGAGGTTGGGACCTGGCCACTAGTAGCATCGTCCCTGCGGAGGAGCCGCATCGATCGTTGCGATTGACTCCTCATGGTCGTGTCTCTTTAAGATAAACCAGTAAATGTTAAAAGCAGAGACGTTTATTTTATATATTAAACGTCAACATATGCTTTTAATACCACCACGAAAATTAACTTTAAGTTAGAAGTGAGCAAGATAGCTTGAGAAAATTGTAGACCATCCAGGATTATAATTGGGATTATGTCCGTGAATGTACAAGTTTGCACAATAACACATACGCGCATTTTTTCGAAATGCTCTTCCCTACGTTGTGAACTTGGTCAAATTTTGGATAAATCATTGGAATGCGAGCATTCTTCCTTGTCCATGGAAAGGTTTTTGTCTGACATTGCTAATCATTGCCTAAAAAATAGCATTGAGTGTCAAATGGTTTGTAAAACGCGAGCCCGACGAGGCAAATCGGCGCAAGGACGATGACATGAAGATGGAGACGTCGACGAACGCCCGTGTTGGTCGCCATTGAATCGATACTTTTGGAAAGTCGGTAGTGATATCGCTTTTCGTGACCCCCTTTAACCGGGAAGACCAAGAAAGGGGCCTCTGTGAAAGTTTCTATGGATGCGCCACTTGATTTTGCTTCAATGCTGTGAATATATATGATGTTGCACAAATCAGGCTTTTATGCACACCCTCCGCAAAGGTAGTACTCACAATAATTACGCATCAAGAATAAATATTGATGCAAATTGATCGTACTTTTTAAATGTGGTAATAATGGAAATGAAATAGACTTGCTCATTTCTTATTGGTCGAAATACTTTCCTGTATGAGTGGCCAACTCTATTCTCGAAATTTCTGCAAACAAACGCCCAAAAACGCACCAACACTTCTCTTTTCCATACTCAGATATCCCATCGATTGATAACATGATTGGTAGCTCACCGCATGTGCGTCTGAGGCTGCTGGCACTTTTGCTGGCCATCGTACTAGCCTCTATCCATGGCATGGATCCTAATAAGGATTACTACAAGGTTTTGGGCGTAAAAAAGCAGTTCTCTGATCGCGAGCTCAAGAAAGCGTACCGCCAGCTCGCGCTTCAGTACCACCCGGACAAGGCAGAGAATGCTGAAGACAAGGAAGCGGCCAAGGAAAAGTTCGTCGAGGTCTCTGAAGCGTACGAAGTGCTTTCTGACCCAGAGAAACGCAAGGAATACGACGAAGCTCGACGTTATAGTGGAGGAAATACGAAGAATGGGTTTTCAGGTGGATTTAAAGCACAAGACAATCGAAAGCGCTCCTCGGACGAAGATCTCGCGTCGTTTACCAAGATGTTTGAAGGAATCTTTGGTCATGGCTTTGGAGGAGCTGGTGGTTTCTCTGGAGGTGCTGGAGGCTTTGGAGGAGCCGGAGGCTTTTCTGGAGGTGCTGGAGGCTTTGACGATGAAATGCCGAATGAATTTCACTTTGGTGGCATGGATGGATTTGGAAGTGCTCGACCGGGACGTAAGCGGCCACAGCCGAGGCAGCCACAGACGTTGTATGGACCGGAGTCGCCCGTGAAGACACTGTCGACGAAGAAATTTCCGGGTAAAGATGCACGAAATGAGTGGCTCGTGCAATTTTACGAAATGAGCGCATCAAGTGCTGAATTTCGTAGTAAATATGAAAATGTCGCTCGCGATTTAAACGGTAGAGTCAAGGTTGGCGCTGTGAATTGTACCAAGTATCCAAAATTATGCCGTGCGAATGGCATTGCCGAGTACCCAACGTATGGGTACCTTTGGGAAAATCAGCTTACGAAATACAATGGTGATGAGGACGAGTACGAGGTCTACAACTTTGCGATTGAAAAGCATATTGCCCGTCTGAAACACATGCGCGAATCGGGTGAGATTGAAGAGTTGCATTCGGGTAATGAGGCAAAATTGTGCAATTTGGGTGGACATGGCACGTCAGGAGCATCGTCCCTGTGTGCTGTGTTCTTACTATCAAGTGACAAGAAACAGCGGGAGCAGGAGTTGGACGTCGCCAAGGCCGTTGCACGTAAATTTCGGCATTCAAAGGGTTTCCACTTAGCATATGTGGACTGGAAGACGCAGCACCATCCCGTGCGAAAATTGATTGAAACGGCTGTGGGACACAGCCACAGACAACAGCAGCCTGGGTTGCTGGTCATTCGGACAAAACGAGGCAAGGTGCGGGTCGGTGTGCACCCACTTGATGCTGAGTTTACGGTCAACGCCCTGTCTTCGACCATGGAACGAGCTGTAGGCGGTGATCTTGTAATGTCGAACGTCCACGGATTAGTGCACTTTCGCTGATAATTGGCGGAAGTTCAGCTTTTCTCAATAGACTTTTGCTGCTTTTGGTATAGAGGTATAAAGTTGACAAAGCTCATATTTAGGCTATAGGACGACACAACTATTGTGCAATAAATAGTAGAATAAAGTGCCTTCGTGTAATAATAATGGTAACCATGTTCGGATACTTTCTTATGCAATTTTTTGAGAAAATGTTTTTCGATGAGTATTAATTATCCTAATTCAAAAATATTCTTCCACAAGAAAAAGAATAAAATTCAAGGCACGACGTATGGTCATTACACTGCCGAAGCGTGATCGTTTAGTAATATATTAGCTAACCTCACTGTTGGTTTGTTGGTAAAAACCAAAGTGAATATGTTTAGATCCTCGGTTCGCTACCCTGTGCTACATCTAAGCCTATCCGTCTAAACCATTCTAGAAGCTATTACAAGCAGCCTTATCTATCTGGACTACCATAATGCCTGTATTTAATATTCGTAACCATGACGGTAACTGTAAGCATTATTGTTATACTTGTGACGTCATCCACGCACATTTAGTGGTGTATCCAAAACTCCCACTCACCGCTAATGTTGAGTTTGCTTTGATTCTTGCTACTTGATGCCTATCTTTTCCTTAGAAACTTGAGCGTCTAAGTCTCGAGAGTCTTGGTAAGCATGTCCGCGAGCTAATGCTTTGTGTCGACGTAGTCGATTTGGATCGTTCTGTAATCAACTATTTCTCGCGTAAAGTGATGCTTAATGTCGACATGCTTACTTCAGGCATGATATCCCGCATTCTGGGCCAGTGCTATTGCCCCTGGTTGTCCTACCAGACTTGCGTTGCATGATTCTGGTCTTTGCCCATGTCCTTCAACATCGTGCGCGTCCACAAAACTTTCTGCGTGTACAGGCTTAGTGCCATAAATTCGGCTTCTGCTGAACTTAGTACCACCGTTCTCTGAGATTTCGACTTGAACACCACCGGTATATTACTAATTCTTACCATCACGCCAGATACAGATCGCCCGTTGTCGATGTTGCTTCCCCAGTCTGCGACCGCGAACGCTTCAACCATAATGTTGCCGATCTTTCCTTCCCATACAATTCCATGCAGGCGCGTTGACTTCAAGTATCTTAGCACACGAATCGCAGCTCGCCAATGCAGTATTGAAGAATTTTCGAGAGATCTTGATAGCTATGTAACTACGTAGGCAATTTCCGGTCTCTTACATGTTGTTATGTACATGAGACAGCCGATGAGAGAGCGATATGGCTTTGACTGCATTTCCAGTAGCTCCCGCATCTGTTCCTGGCGATTGCTCTTTGGAAAGTTCGAGATTGGAGGCACATGGGTTATCGGTCGTCTTGGCGTTCTGCTGACCGAATTGTTGCTTAAATTTGTCAATATAATGCGTTTGCTTTATCATAAGCGTTCCGGCTTTCTTGTCGTGATCAATCTCCATCCCCAAATTACAATTTGCGTCACCAAGCTCCTTCGTTTTGAAAGCACTCTTGAAGGCATCTTTGACTTCACGGGTCTCTGGCTAAAAATTTTATATCGTCCACATAGATGCAAACGTAGATGTGCCCGCTCTTAGAGAGCTTCACACATACGCACTGACCCGGGCCACAACTTTTGAAAGCAATTGAAACGAAGACGTCATGAATCGTTCTATTCCAGACGCTAGCTGCCTGTCTTAATCCGTAGATGGCCTTATTCAGCGAGCAAACATGATCTTCGGTAGTCTTAACTCCAGACGGTATCTCCATACAGACTCGATCGCTTAGCTCACTATTCAGAAGCGCAGTGCCTGCATCCAGCTGCTCCATTACATATTCGTCTGCGACGCAAACAGCTGAGACAACCCGAATCGAATTCATGTTCGCTACGGGAGAATACCTTTTGAAAAAATCCACACCGTACTTCTGTTTTAACCCTTTGCGACAAGTGGTGTCTTGTAGCGGATGCCTCGACCGTTTTAATCACGCTTTTTAGCGATAACCCATCGACATCCAATCGGACGAGCATCTCCGCGCGGTACAATAGACCAAAAGCCATTCTGTTTATGTGATAATAGTTTAGTCTTCATTGCTGCTCGCCATGCCATTGCTTCATCACTTGCAATTGCTTCAGCGTATTTGTTTGGAATGTCAGAACCCCTGTCGATTTTTGCCGCATACGCCAACTCTGCTTCGACAAGTGATCCATCTTCGTCGATTCTTGGACGCTTTGGAGACGGTGATCCTACACTTTCTTCCGAAAATCTTTCATCATACAGCTCCAGGCTGTTTTCCAGTAATAAAGTTGGTTCACGAGATTGCCTTGACCGCTCTGTGTCCGCACGAAACACCAAACGATTTTCCTCAATTATCCGCAGGGGGTGATATTCTGTCAGCTCTTGCTCAGTTGCTATCCAATCTTCGAGTGCTAGCGATCACTCCAGATTAATTTAGCGCTCCGGTTCGACCTCATTCATCTCAATATCTCGCGTAGACTCCTCGAATTTTGTTTATGGGCTCGTCTATTACCGGCCGTCGCTCAGCAGGAAAATGAGTCGCTTCTTCGTTCATTTCTTAAAAAACATGGGCAGCTGATTGTTTTTCCGACACCGTGAACTTCACGCTCATCAAGCTGAACAGATCGTGTTATCTTGATTTTGTTGATTCCAAATCATAAACGCAATACCCCTTCGCGATTTCAGCATATCTAAGAAGCATACACTGAAAACTCTTAGGGTCGAGCTTCGTTCATTTAGTGCTATCAACGTGAGCATGTCCTTGGGACCTAAACACACGCAGGTGTTCCATCAGTGGTTTCTCCTTAAAATTTTCTTCGTTCGGTGTTCACAAATCTATTAATCAAATAGACTGCAGTGCTTTCGGCTTTTACCCACCAAATCATTAATTTGCCCTTGTAATGAAGCATGCTTCTTGCCTTTCCATGATAGTGCGATTTATCCGTTCCGCTACAGGGGCTGTAAGGTACAGTCCACTGATGGCATGATATTATCTCGGGAGCACATAGCTGTGACCTTCTTGTTTACGAATTCCGTTACATTGTCAGAGCGAATGCCTCTTATTTGCTCTCCCCATTGCATTTCTAAAAAAATTATGTATTCGGCGAGCTTCGAGGCGACCTCACTCGACCTTCTCAAAGCGTAAGCAACCACGAATCGTGAAAAATTATTTACAAATGCTAGCACATATCTGGCTCTTCTTTCGATACCGTTAACATGTGTCCCATCACATCCGTATGAAATAACTCCAAAGCACGCGATGTCTTGGGTATTGATTGTGAAGGAAACGACGATACAATCTGCTCACCTTTCATACATCCACTGCATATGATCTCAATGCCACGGCGTAAAGCTGGTATACATGCTGAGTTTTGACCATACCGCTCTTGCTTGAGTGCCCCATGCGCGCGTGCCACAGCTCCCCCTAATTGTCAGCATCGGCGTACTCCACAAAACGCGCTTCTCCAAGCTTGCAATCAAGGATGAAATCTTTGCCGACCTTTTTGCCCAGAGCTAAAGCCTTATTTTTGCCCCAGATAACACATGAAAATTGCTGGAACTTCACACGTAGACAACGTTCTGCAAGATTTTCAACCAATAGCAGCCGTCTATCGTGTCCTGCAATGTACATTACATCTCGCATCCTGATGTGCTTCCTGTCCATCGCACTCAGCTTAACAATTCCTTTACAAAGAGCACGCGGTTTCTTGCCGTCTGCAATGGTCACATTGATACTCAAGATCGTATCATTAAAATCGAATTACACTTAACGGTATGGTGTCATATGCAATGTCGCACCGCCATTCATCAAACGATTTTCGCCAACAGCGAACACCGCGTCTTAGTCAATGCCACCGCTTCCGCCTGGGCAGTTTTGCTATATGTGTCCAACTCGATTACACGTGAAACACTTTCCCTTGCAGCCATCTTTACTCTTCCTTGGACCATTATCTTTACGTTTAGGTCCACGATTGCTTCTCAGCCGCCTACCACTTCCGTGAACAGGAAACGCTTTCTCTGTCGTCTCCTTCTTTTGCAACCGCTCATGCTCCTTCACCAGCTTCTCCTTGACCTCGATAAGCGTGGTGCCCTCGGTGTTTTCCACAATCGACGCGATCAGCTCATACTCTGTCGGGAAGCTGCTCAGCAGTACCACTAGCTGTCGCGATTCGTCAACAGGCTCTACAAGCGACTGAAGTTCGACAATAAGTTTGTCAAACCCATCCAGATGCTTCTTCATCTTAAACTCATGCAGGCGGCGCGTTATCTCAACACGGTTGTGAAGCGTGGTACGATTGAAGAACTCTCGTAGATTGGTCCAAGCGCATAGCCGTCGATGCAGACCGAGTCTTGGTCTGGTACTGTAGCTCGAAACCCTGGGCGATGGTCCCCAGTGCATTAGCGTCGTTGAACAGCCAGATTTCGTCACCTCCTCTTCCCTCTCGACGATTTGAACGTGCGTCGACGACCCCTTTCGTGCCAGCGTCATGCGCATGTTGAACTTCCAGTGGAAGTAGTTTCCACTACTTCGGTTTGCTTGAACGTTATAGCTGTGAGGGTTAATCGTGCTGGGTAGATTTTTTGGTGCGGCTGTTAACCTGTTGGTTTGTTGATAAAAACCGAAGTGAACATATTTAAGTCCTCAGCTCACTACCCTGTGCTACATCTAAGCCTATTCGTCCAGATCATTCTAGAAGCTTCTACAAGCTGCCTTAATTATCTAGACCAATTCACGACTACCATTACATCCGTAACTATGACAGAAACTGTAAACATTACTGTAATACTTGTGACGCCATCCACGCACATTCAGCGGTGCGTCTCAACACTCACCACAAATAATAAACTTTCGCTCCATCTTGAATGTAAGTTGACTTGAGACATCACCTACCGCGCTTCGGCAGTAGTCCCGAACAACAATATTGCATCACGGTAATGCAAAATAATGACATATAGCAATCCGTTACTCATTATACGTACACATTAAAGCCGTTTAACGCCATGAACTTAAGGTGGACATTCTTTTTATTTATATATAAAAGGGGAGAAGTCTTCACGAAAAGTTGAAAGGCTATAGCAGTCATGCCAATTGAAAGTATAGCCACCAAAGAAACGAAGCAAGAAGACATCCAGATATATTTACAGATAAGAGTTCGCCGAAGAATTGGAAAGACTATGACAATTATTCATCATCAGCGTTATCGACCAAAAATCAATGCTCTGATACCTGCTGCGCAAGGAGTCAATTGCGATAATTTTGTGGGGTATGTCAGACCAGTGGTAATCTCGTGCGCTAAGGGTAGCATCGAAAGCTCGTGGGATCATGTCAGTTTTGATAAGTGTCGTGGTAACACAGCTTCTAGCACAGAGGATGCGTGCAAGAAGCTATACGATCTTACCGTGATTAAATGCTTGCTATCCCCTGTCTCATAAGTAAAGATTATTAAACAATCTGCTCTGGAGTAGACTACAGTTTAATGAATGATTTGCCAGATACAGCTAGCACATTTTTGCACCGCTTATAACTTGATACAAGCTACAAACTTTAATGCTGCAGATAATGCAGGGATTTTGTCTATTTTGGCATCGTTTAAAATAGCTTGATATGTAGAGCAATATGAATATGAGTAGGGTGCACAAGAAGCCACCATATAACTTTTGATTTAACTCAATATCTCGGCTTTACGTATCGGCGCGTGTTGCTGTGTCCAGCAGCATTGATTCCAGTGCATCGATCGGTGTTATCTTTTTTCTAGAAATACTATTTCGTTACAAATCAGAAGAAAAAACATTTTAGCTGATGCTCTTTAGTGGCACCCAAACTACGACCCACAACACGACTATGGTCTTAAGTCATCTGACGGCGAGGACGATGAGGGCTTTTGTCGTGCATTCTGTATGCCATTAAGTGTAAATCTAACGAACATGTCTACACTGATCTGCGCAGAAGGATTATTTATTGATACCAAGAAATACCGCATATCGCCTTTTTTCGCATTATCGCGCAATTCCTAATGACCTCATATGTATAAGTAATTTCGTGAGTGAGCTCGCCCCTGTAAGTTTTATCACCATGTAAAGCCATCGCGTTCGTCGCAGGTGATTTTGTAAAAGCGACAGACATCTGGCGCTCGTGTCGATAACCCTTACATTTAGTCATATCGCTTACTATTTAGGTTAAACAGAAACTATTGTATTTGTAATCGGTTCAGCAAAATGCCCCATTCTATCCCAGGTGCAGATTGATCAATCTAGGCTGTACTTTGCTTACACCATTTTTGTCGGCCCAAGTCAACTGCCTTGAAGTTATATTTTTTAATCTGCGTCGCCATTATGGACTAAGCTTTTAAATTTTTGGATGCAAAGCTCATTGTGTCAGCAGATGCATGCCCTATACAGACAGACAAACCGAGCGCATTTACAGATTCCAGAATTTTTCTTATGAAACTACGCAGCGTTGTTTTCAACTTGAGTGCGCTTATACACTTGGTAAATTCTGCTGCTATAACGCTTGTACGCGTTAGCGGGTCCGACTTGCTTCTAATAACAATTGCTAGCATTGTCGTATTCTTTTCAATTTGCTGAACGTCATTTCCTAGTTGCAGAATGCTTGGAGGAGAAACCAGTAAATTCAGGCTACGACACTGGCTCTCTCGACGCCTTCCACGGTCTTCTTGTGCATGAATTCTGCATCACACGGAGTGACGGTCAACGCACTGATATATTTTTAGGTGGAAAATTCTAGCCTTTTTCTTCGCGATCAAGTGACACCCACTGGATCGACTGTACACTCATTGATTCTGGGCGGCATGCAGTCACCTACGCGCCATGTACCTTCTTATTGTACATCGATTTCTGTTAATTTTTCGCACCATATAAACAAAAGTTTAGTATAGGTAGACATGGTCGCAGAAATATTATGACCTTTTAGTCAGGTAAGCAACTATTGTAAGTATGAGCAGATGAGATACAGACTTTGAGTTTTCTCAAGCCACATTAAAAATAACTGTCTGATTCACTACGGCTGCATAAGTCGGGCGACCCAAATCCTGACATCCTGTGCTGATTGCCTAAATTTTACAGCAATTGCTCCTCGCGGCAAGCATGTCACGCCAGTAAAGCATTTGCTTCAGTGCTTTGAACGGCTGGAACAGTTTTCGTCCTTGGTGCACCGAAGATATGCTGCTTTGACCGGCAAAGCTAATTCAACAACATGCGATCCGATTGGCTTCGAGAGCCCAAACAAAAAGGTACCTTGATACAGAGCACCACGCGCTTCTTTAAATAGTTTCGGCGAGGGACACTTGTGGTTTCCTACTCTTGATGACTCAAACGGTGACTCGCGCGGATCGCTAAACATATTTTAGATCACGAGGACCCTCGTGACTACAATGCTGTTGCGGCTTGCTTCGAAACCACCCGAAACTTCAAGGTGCGATGGCTTGGCTATCATATCATTACGGACATCAAGTCCCGGAATACCCCAAAAGCTGTCTATAAGTACGATAAATCTATCGTTTATCGTAAAGGCTGCTATAATGAGCGACATAACTGATCGAGTCGCACACTGAAAGCGCTTTATTATTAACCATCATGTTGCAAGAAACTGCTAGTGCCGAGCATAAAGTGCGCATAGAAGTCCGCGATAGTGCATAATAAAATGTTGTGCACTGCGGAATGGTCTTGCATTACAACCGGATTAATTAATATGGGATAATAGTACAACGCCATAGCTTGATGTCGCTATCCATCAAAGGCGGTGGCCTTGACGGCTCATTGCAGCCGATCGCACACCCTCCTTCCAATTAAGATATATCCTCGTTAGCGACGATGTCATCACTGTCGCGTTTGAGATACGCGCCGATGGTGCCGAGGATGATTTGCTTGTGGTCGTCATGTCGCTGAACTTAAGAGCTACCTTCGCTCGGGTATCCAAGCTGTTTTATCGCATACCCGCGATTAGCAGGAGCTGACTCCACAGTACGGTCTAATTCACAAATTTCGCTCACGCGGCCGAGTGCACGCTTAAGAGGGGGAGGGGTTGATTGACCTTCTTCTCAATAAAACGGAACATATTGCAAGCATTTCACTTTTAGATTGCATATTAAAGAATCTTTCGACTTTTATTAAAAGTGAACTACCTCAAGTCAATTAATATCCGAAGTCTAGGCTTGAGTCATTTTCAGAGGTTGAAGTTTTAGCAATAAACACTTGAAATTGCAAAGAGTTTGGGCTTACCTGAGAATATATCGCTTCAACATTAAAGAACTGATGAATCTTTTCGCCTGCTACAGTCACACAACACTATGCGCAGAGGGAATGTCAAAACGAAATGAGATCGCTCATCCCTGGTCTTAGCGTGCAATAGACTACACAAGATCCTTTAATCCGACACTGTATCTTCCTTCAATCTTGAAGAAGTCCCTTTCTACATTTCGCTAATGCAATTCAAATAGGGACTTCTACTCATTCTAATGATACTTTGATGTGTAAATCGGTAAACATATCGCTTGGGGTCGATGTGAATAAAGTTGGCAGTTTTTTGCTTAATCACGGCACTGCTGCCGGGTGATTGCCGATGGCGCAACTCAAAAAGCCACCTCTTTGTCCTTCTGCCGCTCCTCATCTTTGGTGCTTAATATCATGGAAAAGGCTTATCGGTCCCCCTGACTAACGCTGGCACACGTTTCATGTGTCGTTTTAAGTCTTCCAAGGCTCTGGCCCGCGAGTGGTGGTTCCTCCCAAAAAGTCAAAGTGAATTAGGTTTAACAACTATTTTAGGCTCCATCAAGAGTCTTCAACTTCAGTTGCTATGTAAAGTAATTTTAGCTGGCAGGATGCCGACTAAATTACCATCTTGGGCGGACCCAACTATTCGACGTTTCAACAAAGCAATTTCGCCTCGGGAATACGACTATGATATTCTTTTCGCCGCGATTTTTATCGGCTCAGACCACGTGTTTCACAGCGTTTCCATCGCTGGACAAGTCTTGGGTCGTATTGGCACTTCGTACTTCTTACATGGCATACTTAAATATTTCGCAAAAAACTTCCAAGTTTCAAGTCAAATTTGACAGGCTAACCACACCCATACTAATAATGTGGATATTACCTACGGCAATCGTGGTAGAATTCTAGCCGGAGCTACAAGGCCACTGGGGTTAGTAAATCTACTCGCTGCCCAAAGAATCTTTAGGCTGGCGCAACTATCCACGGTGTGCCCAACGCCTATTACGGCTACAAACCTTTCCCATCAATAGAGCCAATTTGGCTCCGGGCGACTTGTCAGCGCGCATTCATGCAACAATTTGTTGGGCAAGGCTGGCTCTCTACTGCAATCACTAGACCCTTATCCAACAGGGCCTAGTCAAGCGCTGAAGTTATACACCGCAAATCACACCTGGACTTTTGATACTTATAATGTATCAGAGCTAAGCGTGACAAGAGTCCAGAATTTTTTTGTAAATTTGATTCACCGACATTGCCCCTTTCTCGACTCGGCGTCTCGGGTAGACCTGGTACGACTATGTGGGCCCGTGACTACAGATCGGGTCGACAGGTCTTGCCAGTCGCTTCCGACCTTCTTAATTGGCTCCAGCACAACGCTTTGTTTCTCGGTTATCGTTTTCAGCATCTTACTGCTGTAGTCTCAACCTACCATCATGGTTGTGAAGTTTTGGAAACTGCCACACATTTATTTTGGTATTGCGATTTTGCGACTCAAGTTTGGTCTAAATGGCTCAATGATTTTCGAGAGTTCTTTCTGGCCACACAGGAATGGGAGTCAGTTATTTTTTCAAACTTGAACCCACCAACCATGCCAAGTCACTTTACGGTTACAGTTTATCTGTGATTTTCCACATTGTCTGAGTAGTGGTTCTTAGTTGCTTGTGGATGCAGAGAAATGATATCTGCTCTCATGAGTTTCAAGCCAACATCATCGAAGTTATCGCTCAAGTCGAGGCTGTTATAGTGCTTCATATACAGCACTTCTATCAAGACTTATGCTCCAAACGTTTAGACTATTTCAGTGCCAAACTGCGGCAATTACTTGAGCTGCTAGCCAGACAAAATTGCTGGTGTAATAACGCTTCGGCACGTTCTCTTTACGTTGGAAATAAACTCGGAGTATCATTGCTTATTATACCAAGACCCATTTTTGCAGCCGCCACAATTGGGTCCTATTCTAGCTGAGAGGATGACCCTCTAAGCTCTTTTGCTAGAAAAAAAGAATGGGCTAAACACAAAATGCTGTTATAAAGCTTGCTTTCGGCCTTTCCCTTACCACCTTTTGAACAATTTGGCATTTTTGGTCTTTCAAGAGTTTTTACTCCTGGAACTAGTCGTAGCCGATATGCTAATTGCGCATGTTTGAGATCACGGATTTTTCCAATCTACGTCACATCCTACATACCGATTTAGTGAGACTACTGTCAAGTTAGCGATCCTTGCAGCTTTCCGCCACCCAGTTATACCGTCTCTCCCAATCCAATTTGCATTGGGCTTCGCCAAGGCGTTGTCGACCCCTAAAAGGGGCTTCGCATACCGACGTCTTATGTTGTAACGATTCGCTCACGACTGTGCCTTCGGCATTCATCGCAAGCTATCAGCTTATCGACTGCCCAATTGTAATCCCCTCAAATAGCATCACCTGTCAGTCTTCGTCCACGGTGGGATTCGATACCGACTTGGCGCAGAGGTAGTTAAACCACTGCTCCAAATGACCCGTTATGAAAATAACGGAATCCAGTGCTTACTCTGGATGCATCTTCAGCTCACTATGTGACTCATAGTTTGTATGCCTGCCGTCCTCGATTTACGCTTTTAGCCTACTCTAGTATACTTCAAAATACCACAACAGTAGCTATGGATTAAAGTGTAACGAAATTTGTTTAGCTAACGCTTACATTTTATGCGACAATTAATACAATCTGCTGTTAACAAATATCTATTTTGAGCTAACTCTATAAACTTATACTCTAAAAGATTTTCTTTCTTTTTTCAAAAAATAAATCCGCACCACTAGATCACAACATTATTGTCCAAAACAGATCATTTGTCCCTCATTTTGGCACGCTGTGGTAGGGGGATATTCAAAGAGGCACTCGACGCTCGCGCGACCTCTTCTCTCTCACCACTCGAATTCCTCGTATCTCCATCACAGTCTCATGCAGGCACCAACAGTCCGACCAGCTCTTTCAGCTTCGACCCGCAAGAGCAGTGGTGCGAGCAACGGGACTAAGAACAAGAACAAGAAAGCGCTACCGCCATCCAAGAGCGTTGACAATAGCATGAAAACTGCTGCTCCTGTCGGTCCGCAACCGATGATTCCACCACCGCTTGCTGGACCGTGGGGCAAAGCAAAGCCTGTTTCAAGCAGTACCCCTCCACCAGGCTTCTGTCCTACGTCTTCTCCATCTCCTTGTTCCGACTTGAGCGGTAGGCCCCAATGTTTGTGGCGAGAATACCATTTTGTGTCTGATTTGAGTTGTAAACGTCTTGTAGACACACACGTGCGATTATTGCGGCATCGTGCATTGTTTGCATTCCGCTTTTTGGTAGGAAAAGCTGTGGAACTGGACCTCGTGGCGTCAAACGAACGATATGCCGGTATCTTGGACTGTGTCGACCCAGACGATTTTTCAATAGTCTTAAAATGTACCAAGCGCTTGAGTAGCAGCTGTACCGATGCAAAGCCATTTGAAGACGGAAGTACCGTCATTTTTCGACGCCACCAATTGGTACACTTGGTCGCAGATGGTACAGTGAAGTACACCGACGGCGTCTTTGCGTCAGGTACGACTGCCGGGTCTAATGGATTCCGTACGGACACGGAAATTAGTCAGCAGAAGGGAGAGCATTTGTATGGCCGCGAACTTGAGACGGCCAGTTCGTGGTTAGATCCAGCACTAGACACTGGAGCGCTCGAGGAGTCAGAGTCTCATGGCCGACGGAAGCATTCGGGAAAGGCAGGATGGAATCAATTTGAAGCCAATGAAAAGCTCTTTGGTGTCGTGTCAACGTTTGATGAAAACATTTATACGACAAAGCTCGACAAATCCAAAATCTCGACCGAGCAGTCGCTCGCCGCGGAGAAACTTGCACACGAGATTGAACGCCAGTCAGCTGCGGGTAATTTCCATCTTCAAGAGGAGCGTGGACAGGTGGTGCGAAGTGGAAAGCATGGCAACGAGGTTGATGAAGAAACACGGTACAGCTCGGTCGATCGCAGGATTGCCCCTAGAAGTGACAAAGCCTACGTCCCGCCAGCGCTGCGGAATACACAGCGTCAATCAAGTGGCGACAAGCCACAGGAACTATTTACGCACCCGATAGCTCCGATTGTCAAGTCGCCACCGTCGGCTGAAAAAAACTCGCCATCTGTGGCTCCAGCTGTCCACAAGCCGCTATCGTTTAGTGAAGCTGTCACTGGCCGGTCCACTGCTGTTACTGTGGCACTTGAGAATCAACCGGATGAAAAGAAAGAAGTTATTGCTACTTTAGATGCAGAGCAGGAAAAGAACAAGGACGTGAAGACTGCTGATGGTGTGAAGAAGAGCGCACACGAGCAAGACAGCGGGCACGAAAGTGAGGATCAATTTTCCCCACGAACGACAGTGACGGATGAGGCGCCGAAAGTAAAAAAGGGGTTGAACCCAAACGCAAAAGAGTTCAAGCTCAATGCTGCAGCCGCTCCATTCACGCCAAGCGTTTCAGACCCGCTCGCAACCAAACAACACATGTCGTTGCCTTACCGTGGGTCCCCGAGTCGAATGCCATACTTGCACCCAGGAATGGGCTACCCTTTGCCTTTGCAAGAAGAATGGATGTACAATGAGCTCGACGGAGACGGAGGAGGTGAAATGGGCATGCCTCCTTATGGTTACGGGGTACCGATGGGACCGAATGGAGTCCCTATTTTATACCCCCCTATGATACCCCAGCAAAATCTGCGCATGGTAGGCGGCCAAAGTGGTGGCTACGGCTATCAATCGACTTACAATCCGCGAGGGTACTACTCGCCCCCAAACAATGGCTTTCCACCGTACGCAGGGGGTCCGCTAGTATCACCCCCTCTCCCTCCAACGCCAAGTGGTAATAAATCTCTGTTTGAAGATGGTGCTGACGACTTGATCGTTCGTAGCGAATCCACGGCATCAGATGTAGTAACCACTTCATTAGAACCGTCGTCAGCTTCCGAATAGTAGTTAGTAAAGTCGTACGTTCGTACAGTGTGTACGCACGGGATCGCGAGAAAGCTCGAATATAGGAAGAGGGATGATGAGAATGGAACAATTGTCGTGCGTATTGCTATTTATTCTTGCACAGGTACGACAGTGGGCGTTACAAGACACGAGAAAGTGTCGCTTAGAGACTGTAGGACATTGCAGTGTAGAGCCATGTTGCCTCCTATTCGCAAACTCACGACGGAGTTACCGACTGAGCACCGAAGCAATGGAGGGAGTGATGGCTCTTTCGATTGCAACAAGAAACAAGCGATCATTGCGAAACTGTCCTCTCCGAGGCATGCTGGCGTTTTCGAGAATGAATCCAATAATCGAGCAACTGGAATAGAACGACTGGCAGAGCGTGTGAATGCTCTTGAACGTGAGAACGGGGTCTTTCGCCAAGAGGTACAACACCTTCGACACTTGTACTCGACCAGTGCGCAACAACATGAGAATGAAAAGGTAGGAGCGTTGTTTGTTGGTTCACTCGTGAAGTAAGCAACTGATCGAATGTTGCATTTGAAGATCGTAATTGAAAAGATATCTGACGACCTCCAACGATTTGCCCACTCTTTTAATACCAAACTTCAGGCAGACCTGAGTCTTCAGCAACGCGAACAGCAGAAAGCTGCATTATTGTTTGCAGAAGTCGCGCGACTTGGTCATCGAATCGAGACGCTGGAATGTACTGTACGACTCACAGTCGAGGACACGCAGCGTAAATTTGAGGCACAAGAGCAGCGGGCAAGCTTCTTGTCAACAGTGAATTCAAACCAGTCGCACCTTGTTTCACCAACTCGAAACGCACAAGTCCAGCGACAGCTCATGGACATTCAGGAGGCAATGGGGCATTTTCGCATGGACTTCGACGCAGAGCGCAGTGCGCGAGCTATCAACGATGCTGCCGTGGATGCGAAATTGGACGCACAGTATAAAAAACTGCACGCAGAGCAAATGACGGACAAGCGAGATCTGGTGCGTACACTTGACGAACAGCGACAACTTGTAACGGGTGTCGACTATCAGCGCATATCTTCCCACATGCGTGAGTTTGCACGCGTGAACGACCAGTTGATTGCGCTGGAACGATGGGTGCATCACGAGTTGAGGCAGGTCAAGCGCGTGTTTCAAGTTGTCACAGATGACGTGGATGCCCGTTTTCAAAGCGTGCTGGTTGAGCTTGCCAATGGACTGAAGCTGTGGCACGCAGACCAACTGCGTCAGGAAGACGACTTTAGACTGAAATTGCACGATCTGGAACAAGCTGTGCGAGACGTTGTGGTTTGTATGCAAAAGAAAGTTTGTACGCTTGAACAAGTCGTTCCTCTAGAGGTTCAAACACGACAAAAGTGTCATGATCAATTGAGAAAACGGGTAGGAAAAGTCGTCAAGGCATTGGATTGTACCACTCGAAGAAGGAGAGACGAGTCGGCGTCGTTTCAGTCTTCGGTTGACCAGCGTGTACAACAACTTGAGGTGGCTGAGCAGGGTACAGTTCATGAGATCACAATGCAAACTGAATTGATGAAAGAGACGATTGACTCATTCATTCGGGACGCCAACGCGATGTTGGTCAAGATAGCAACTGCTAGTGAGCAAGAACATATCAGAGGGATGCAACGTGTAGTTGCACGAAAGACGGCACCGTTGAATACGTTCAAAGTGCAGCTATCGACTAAGACGCGACGCAATCGACAAGAGCTGAGGACTTTGCAGGCTCGGACCGAGCGACACGATAAGAAGCATTGCCAATGTAGACCAGAAGTCGATGCACTCCAAGCTTGGAGTACGATGCACGCTCAGGAATGTCGCTTGTATCTCGACTTTTTATGCTGCTCGGTAACTGACGTGCATCGTGAACACTCCGTGGCACATTGTCTGGACTCTGTGATCGACCAAATTGTTGAGACGCAGAGTTCTGAACGTGTTCATGGCCTGACAGAGCACTTAATGAAGGTTCTAAGTCTGTTGAGTTGTACGACGAAATGGGACAGATTAAACTGTCCAGAACTTACTTTCGGTCAAAACGCCAGTAAGTAATTTAATATGGAAGAGTGAAGGTGCTTTGAACATGCTGGATCTACCGACGGCCACGTATGCGGCGATAGAACGAGCGACGAAAGAAGTTGAATGTGACTAATCTTCTGGTGTAGACAACGTCAGACAGAGCGACAATGAGGAAGGACCCAGCATGGGTGCGACACATGAGAAAGAAGGTGGGCATCAAGAGACTGCTCCGTTGCGCAACCGTTAAGTGCGGAATCTTGTGGCGTTTTTCAAAGTACTAAGTGTATGATTTATATGACACATGAGTTAATTACTTTAAGCAACAAGACGCATACAGGACAGCTTGTGAAAGTACTATGAAAGCTGTCCGGAAGTTGTGCGTTGCATAGGCTTGACGACGACACGCGTCACGTGCTCGGAACAAGCGGTCGAGTCGTGTCCCGACTGAAATTGGTCCTGAGGTGGCGTAATGGGGACATACCAGCCCCACTGTGGACTCTCTGCGCGCGCCGGGTCCGCGTCCGTGTCGGAGGCATTCACTGCAACGCCTATGACCGCGTCCAGCTGTTGCTGCGTCACGCTCTTACGCAGTCCGTCCGTCCGCATTTGGTGCTGCTGAAACGCGGCTTCGTAGCTTTCAGCCACTCCATCACGAGCTTCTTCATCCGTATCACCATCTTCCTGAAGCCTGTCTCGTCGAATGTGTGGCGGCACATCGTCCTCAAACACCTGCGTGAGGCTTCCACCATGCTCGTCGCACCAGCTTACAACAGCTGATAGTTTGCTGCCGCTTGCCACTATAGATGATTCTTTGCGAGTTAAAGTAGGTGGTTCGTTCCGGCGAATGAGCAGTGTTCTCCTTGCGTCTAATCCGTCACCTGCTTGTTCAGCGTCCGTTTCGGACACATCTAGCGCATTGAGGTACGTGATCACGGACACAGCCGTGGCAGCGGCAGCGGCAAGCACTGGGTGATCTTTAAACCATTGCACGCCGCTTGAGAGCTCCTTGGCTGTAGGGAAGAAGGACGCTACCGACGCTTGCTGCATTGAAATGATGGTCTGCGCGAATGCGAAAGACAAGCGAAAGATAAGAGTTGAAGGGTTGTGTTATTTGATTCTGATTTTTGGTAAAGATAAACATTTGCAAACGTGTTTTACTATTTTAGTGACTGCAGAAAGAAATTTGGGACCTGGACACTCACTCAGTCTTTTTACGCACAAATGAAAAACAACGAGAAATAAGCAATTGGGAATATCCTTTATGCAATGAATAGGCTAAATAGAAGCGATGTATCGCATAAACTTGTCAGAATAAGGCTTACACAAAGAAGTGATTTGGATGATGCAGCCTTATATTCTGCACATCGGCAACATCTGTGTGATCTAAATTATAAGGATTGCAATTTGTTATACTATGAACACAAAATAGGAATGCACCACGACATTTATTTTTGTCAGCAAGGGGCTGCTAGATTAATGGAGGATTAGCGTTTGGCAAACTTTACAATAATTATTTATTGATGCCAATAAACAAGAGGATCGTATTTCGTAACAGAAGGGTCTTTTGTTAGCAGCGCAAATCGCGGAGCAAAACACGTTGACCATTCTGACCAATTTCAGATTTTTCGGGGAATCAAGCAGTATTAGATTGAATAAGCCACCATTAGAATGCGCACTCTAGAAACAAAAGCTATCCGAAAAAATACTTGCCAAAGGTCAGACCAATGGTCTGGCTCAAATGTCTCTTAAATTTTCAAGATGAATATCGTTCTAGTTCGCGACAGATACTGGTAACAGCTAGTCCGTCATCTCTCAAGAAAATTTCTTCTTTTGGAGCTTTTTCTAAGTTAAACGCAAATGCGGCTTCAAATACTGCGGTACGCTCGTCTTTACGCTTTTAAGTCCGTGCTTTTCAACCCTACGCTCTTTCTCGCTGCTGGAATACTTGTACAGTGACTGCAGCGGGGCTTGCGTAGCTATTTGTTTAGAGAAAGCGGTCTTCGAGTTCTGCCGCATACCTTAAGGCAATTACGCTCAACTCCAAAAAGGCTAGTATGGTCCCTATGCTAATGCAAAATGTAACCCTATTAATCTCAAAAGCGAGCCACATTTTCTATAGATTTTGTTTGAATTCCCTGCAGAGTATTTTTCTACCTAACATAGTCATTCTCTCGATATACATAAAGCAGCGATCATTTTACCATGCAATGTTGTTTGTTAGTTTCCTAGTACTAAATACTGCTAGAAATGTGCGACGTGACCTATATCATAAAGAATCGACCTACAGTGATCCCTTTTCACACTCTTTCCCACTAAGACTTCGAGCTCCTCGGGTCCATCCAAGTCAAAACATCCTTTAAAGCTTTCTGCCTATCGAAATTCACCATTTTGACATATTCTACATTCAAAAGCCCCACAGCATACCAAAGTAGCTCCGAAGTGATTCGAGAAAAGAAACTCGAGATCAGCCGACATTCTTGTCGTCTGCAACTAGAGGTATGAAACAGACTATGTCCAAGAGACGCAAGCCAAACTCGCAGTGTCCGAACACCACGCGGCATCTCGTCGAGAGTACGGTATGCTGTCAGACGAATATTGCTCGATCATATAGCACGCTTGCGCTACGCGTGTCAATTACCCGCTGCCCAAATTAGACAAGTTCCAAGTCGCATGGTCAACTATGACCCGCCAATCTTGACGTTGAATAATGAAGATGGTGAGTGTTTCCCTCAACGAAGTCCGAGTCAAATTTGTGAACGGCTCGTACTACCAAGCCAATGACTCACCCCCGACGATAGTACCCTGCATACGTCGCACTCACTTGAGCCACACCTTTCAGGCCATTGCCTTACACGCCGCGTGCTTGTTCTTTGGACCATTTTTTCAGCCAATAACTTGAACGAGGCGCAGGTGCACAAAGTGCAAATCCAACACACGAATACAGCTTAACCGTGTGTAAAATGCAATTCCGTTTCCGTTGAGGCTGCCGAAATCGCCCAGAGACAACGTCGGGGCATCTGAATACGTAAAGTGTTGGGGTTTTGGCTATAATGAACGCTAAGCATAAACCACACACATCAGGTACTACTTCCGCGACCCTTTTTTTAACCAGACTATCGTACTCGCTTAACGGTAATAAAAAGCTTTAGCACCGCGCGGTTCTTTATTGCATTCGCATCCTTCATAAGGTTTGACGGAGTTTAATACCTTTGCGAATTATGTATGGAAGCACAAAAAGCTGTACGCTTTGTCCGCAAGTCGCAGAAGCTTCAACGAATGTGATGTTTGTGATTTTGGTACGAATTTTCTCGGCTTAGGATTCATCGGTAATTGTCAGCTTATTATCATCCTGCTATCCATGGTTAACAACGTCATGCTTTCGTGAGCACATCATCCAAAGCGGTCGCAAGGATTATCAAATGATATCTGCTTGTGACACAGCGCTGCACGCTTAGCCGCGGGACGCATACTGTTACCGAAGAGGTATTTGCCGTGCTTCGAGACGCATGCTGTTACCGAAGAGGATATTTGCCGTGATCGAAGCTTCGACGACATCAGGGCAATCTTGCCAAAACGGGTTCGTTAACTTTTACTATTCCTCTAAAAGAGAACATATCCTTCAATGTTAAAGAGACCAGGCTTGGCTGTAGCGATAGCGTCGCGCGAGAATGTGATAGTAGCACTCGACTTATAAAATGAGAAGAGGCGGAAAAGGACAATGTCTTTGTATCATGCGGCGCACAGCATGCTCTTCGCTATGCAGTCGCGTATAACCGATGTCTGGCGGACGTGCCGCACCGCAACAACGGCATGATCGGCTACATGTCCAATGGTGCCGTAGCTCCGAGATCTCCAATATTTGCTTGAGCGTGTGGTTGCATCGCTCCGCAAGCAACGCGTTTGGCTCGCTCAGTGAGACAAGAGTTGTGGCGCTCCGTGATTGAATCAAATTATGGCCCAACTCATGAGTCGGCCTCCCCTGACTGTGCCTACGTGTAATTTGACAAAATAAGTCCGAGTCATTACATGACTTAATGATGCATATTGGACGTGTGTGCATTCAAAATGCCAAGCGTATGCGCTAATTTTCTTGTCGCTATTACCTCAGCTAGTCCAATTGAGCGTGGGCACAATTTAGCAGAATAATTGTATATGCAGGTATCTTGTAAAGCAGAGGGGATATCTTCGTTTCTAGAGCTCATGAAAACTTAAAACTTTACACTAGCAAGATTACTCTGCAGTCGCACTCGTTTTTGATCATGAATTTGACACGACAAAATTTTCGCTAATAGGGTTAGAGACGCTGAGGCAACAAGCAAAGTTCCTTCACATTCTATAGACGAGCCATTCTAATACTTGAGTAGCAAGCCTTTAGTCATTCTCAGACAATTTCCGAGGCGTAATTACGATAGCGCGGCTTGCAATGGTAGTACGAGGCGTCTGCTCTATTAAGCCACTAGACGAGCAAGATAGACGATATAAAATAAAAACTGCAAGACCAACAGCTTGGCGTTTAGAGCGCGCGTGCTTACGCTAATCATTGTTCGAGGCCAAATACTCAATCGTATAGATATCCACAATAATCGACTTAGTTACTTGGGCCACGGCCGGCTCACTGGGCACGAGCTCATACTTCAAACACGGATTACGCATTGAGCGAGATTAATACCGTTGTACTGCTCATCGCGCTTGATCATCTCATTAAGGTTTTTAATATACGCTATGGCAAGTCAAGCACAAGTGTTTGATACAAGTGAGCACGTAATTCGTAGGGTGAGCAGCAAGCACACTAGTGACTTGCAAGCATGCAATGTGCAGCGCAGAATTTTTTTAAGTGTGTAATATAGGTAAGCGCGGTGCTTGGGGGATAATACTTGGCTTGGCCGTACTGTTCACAATTTTCTCAAATAAAAACCTGGCAGCTTCAATGGTAGCTTCGCTCAATTCATCTATTGATGCCTTGGTCGATAAGTCATGAAGCCCGGGTTTGATAGACCAGTGCGACGCCATTGCTCTTTACAAGTGACCGTATCGTCATCTGACAGTATACCATATGACGGGATGCCCAAAAAGCGTTAAGATGCTACGAGCTTGGCTCGTGTCTTAATGCTGTTGTATGTTTCGAGACTACCAGGTCTGAATACATGACTACCGCGGTAGTTTTTTTTAAAAGTATAGAGATTCGCGACGGCATCACGCAGCTATATTCACATTATAAGCGAATACGATCTTCCGGTTCGCGACTGTTCTCTTTTTGGGTATTATGGACTAAGAGCGGACGACATTTTTTTTAGCTTGCTGTGCAAACATTGGGTCTGAGAAGCAGCACAAGTCATAAGCATGATGTATAGTAGACAGATAGATTTAAACGAAATGTTTGAGTAAAATTTACTTAATAAGCTTGATGGGGGAGATGTGACGGAGCTATAGAAATTTAGTGTAGTCGGTGATAGAAGCGTTTTGTTTGAAATGAGTCATGTTGTGTCTCAATCATCGATAAGGAGGCAGCACCTGAAGCTGATGAGCTTAACAATTGCCCCCAACGCCTTTATTCGCACTTTGCCTGTTTGAACTATCTCTTTAAAAAAATCTTGAATTGTCCTGCGCTGTCAAGGACTCTGGAACCATTATTTGACGGATATCGGCTTGGTACTAGGCCTGAGAAAAAAATTGTGCGCAATCCCTCCCCCTACTGAAGGTGGCCCTCTAGGAAGGCTTGTGCGAAATACTGAGTCCGCATGCTTGCGAAGCCTTTCATCCGCCGAATTGTCCTATAGTATTTCTTTCCTTGATTCTTGAAGCGCTCAGCTTTTCTATAATTTTGCGTTCTTGATGATACGATTCCGGTATGTCCGGCCATGGGTTTTGCGGATTATTTGAACCCCAGAACTCTAAACCCTAAACAATTGACCCAGAGATCCTGTCTGCACTAAAAATTAATGCAGCTATTTTGACACAGTCGACCGAGTCAGGCACATTTTTTAAACTAGCGATTTTGCTTAACCGGTCAGCAAGAAGCACGACACCAGCATTTTCCGCCGAAATCTCCGACAGGCTTAGCACAACATCTATAGAAATGAAGCCGCATACGTGGATTTCCAATCATGCAGTTTGAGCCACGAATAGTAGGTCATACGTTTACTCTTGACCGGGAGCGACGCATTGTGAGCCTCCTGAAGAATACTATAGCATTGGAAAGAGACCACTACGTAATATCTTGCTTGATTGCAACAGCCCGGCTTTCGCCAAAATTAATGTAACATTGCGCTCGATTGCGCTGACAATTTTGTGTCTAAGTCTTTACGCTCAATGATCCCACGCATATGCCATCTCGTGCGAATTATATATGATACCTCTGGAGCCACAATTGTGACGTGAGACAGCTCATAGTCTGGGTGACGTCGTAATGCATCAGCCAAAGAGTTTGCTTTGCCAGCTTATACTTCACCTTGAATTCATAGTCCGCAAGGAAGGAAAACCACCTTAATGTCCAGCAAGAAACAATGCTCAATCATCCCTTGGTAGAATATATGCCTTATCTCATGCATTAGGAGATCGGCGCCATGGATGTCTGATCTCGGTCCAGATATATTGCATAAAACGCTGTTTAGCACAAATGGGTAAAAGGTCACTTTAAGTGCCCCCACCCTTAATGACTTAGTGGCCAACCGGACCTTACATGGTATGCAGCAAATGCCATTTATGATGAGTTTACTCAAGAATCACGTGCCGCCCTGCGTGCCTGGGCAGGGTGTCACTCTTAAGGTCTTGCCTAAAATTAGCATATGTCATTCACAACATACAGCAAGTGCTGAATCCCACGAGCACCAATCGGTTACCAAAGTGCCGCACCTCGCGCAGTGGTAGGGTAGTCTCGCCCACACTACCTTGGCCTAATCTTGCAAAGTCATCTCGGACGTTGAACAAGAAATGTGTCCTATAAACATCGCTAAGTACTTTACGTGCTACTTCACGCGTAGTGGTAGGGTCAAAATATATAATTTCTTCGCTTAACGCCAGCCAGACATGTAGCCTATGCCAACATGGCTTGATGGTTTACATGCTACTACACGCTCGGCGTCACTGTATTCCACATAAGATACTTCAATGTCCGACACATTGACCGACTCGGGCCACTGTTTGCTTCATCAATGCTTCTTCGTTCAAGCAGAGGTGACTTTTAGACTCTTTAAGACTCTGCCAAGAGCATAGCAGGTGACGCCTAAGTCTTTGACCTTTAAGCGAGCCAATATTCGTGGCGCTTTCACCAAGCAATATTTAGGATGGGGTCATACATTTTATCCAGGCTCAAGGTTAAATAGCATTCGACACGGCCAAAGTCAAAAGACTTCACGCCTTAATTGATCAAGACCAAAGTACATTAGCTTTACGTCGATCGCTAGGCTCCATGGTAAGTCAGACTGCTCGGAGACCCTTGAACTTTGATTTCTTCTTTTGACAGTGAAGCAATAAATCTTTTTACCCGCCATAACCTCCGGCATTGCGTTGTTGCCTATACCGGTTTGTGTGCTTCGAAAAGTATCAGGATTGGTGAAGTCCCTGCTAAACTTTCAGAAATAACATTCACTCGCTCATAATCCGATCAAAGCATGTATTTGTTGTATTGATAAATCAGTCTTTACTATACATCCAAAAGAACGCTTGAATTTCTTCAAAAGCCGACATGCGCAATCGCTATGCAAGGTGCTGAATCATCCCGTCAAATCAATCATTTGTTTTAAATTGCTTGATTGCTCATCACTTCTGGTGACTCTTTGTCTCCTATGCGACCAAAAGTGCATGTTCCGTTCAACTCTCAGGCACCTTGGCTTGAACGATGTCGTCGCATTTGCGCCGCTTCGTATGGCCCAACCTAACCAGTGTCACTATCGAGAGTTTTTGTCGTCGTCACTCCCACTGTCTAAACCATCTTGCGTCTTCAAGTATGTACCGCCGGCACTTACAGCGCCAAGACTCGAATGCGCATGTTTAGACCCTTTACACTTTTTCAGAAATTATGCGCTACTTTCTGCCAAATCCACGGCAAAAGGAATCCCACCTCATAGTTCAACAAGAATAAACAAAATGAAAGGCCGCGAGTGCGTTAGACTACTGTAGCATTGTTCTCAACATGAGTAGATGCTGTACATATCAACGAATTGCACTTTAGAAGTTATTTGCCAGGTCGCCCTTAGGAAAACCCTGTTCATTATTGGCCGGGGCAGCAGGTTTTTCGTTGTATTGACACAATGATCAGCGATGTCCAGATACAATACATGTACTGGATTACAAATACGATGATTGCGTCTTTGCGAGTACTCACGGCACACCGATATGCATTGCTTATGTGAGCAATGTGTTATCGTCAAAAACAGCATTTGCGCGGTCTAAGCATCAAATACCATCGAAGCTTTGTCACGCCGAATACTCACACTGTAGAGAAAATTTACTTGCCTGACTTCTCTTCTTATACAACATTAGATCTGAAAAAGGTCATTGGCCGAATTGCAAAACTTTCAAAGGGCCTAAACTTCGATTGTAATGACTCGCTTCTTTTTGCGGGGTTTCATAATGTAGCAGCTCTATTGTTAGGTAAGCTCAAAGCAATTTGCAAAGTGTTTGCAGGCTGGAAAGCGATCGAAGTGAAGAGCAGCAAGTCCTTAAGGTACTTTGGTACACTCATCTAGGTGGTATACACATCCTTGACACATGATAGTCAACATTTGAACCTATCGTCGTTAAAATTTGCAAAAACATTGCCATCAAAGGGTTCTCTCAGCAGATGCCAATATCCTCAAAACGACATCGAAATCCCTGCACAATTTCCACGTCGTGCAAAGCACGCCGCTCGGGGAGAGGTACGAACCACGATGCACGCATGCCATCCGTTCCACAAACGACGCTCAAATGTCGCTCCAATCTCGACGTTGACTTGTCCCCACCGCGACGCGCTGCAAGTTGGTCGGCAATCAGTGTAAACAAGGGATCTTGATAAATATTGTACAGCTCCATCGTGAGCATTAGAAAGCAAAAGAGCCCGAATACAGCTGCTGCTGCTAAGATCCAGCCACCCAACTTGCCTGGGAATTGATCGTTTTGCAGTCCACACGCGTATTTGCCATGGGAGCACAAGGCATATTGCATTAGCACAAGCAGCGACGCCTGTACGCTCGTGGCCGTTACGTATAGCAACAGTAAAAGAAACGCCTTTTGATTTCCGATGCCTACGCAATTATTAACCCACGGACTAATCACAAATCACAAAAATTGTTACCGCAGTACTGATTTAACAAGAAACTCTACATGTTCGCACCAATGGTGATCCTGTAGTACAATACATCGTTCGCAGGTGTGACAATGCGTGGCCCTGCAATGATTGTTGGCGTCAATATACAAAGTTGAGCATCTTAATGCAACCAATGGCTCACCTTGTTGGCCGATAAATTGCACATTCGTCGCAGTAAATGAGCAGTGAACCATCGTCCTCGCACTCCTCAAAGTCGTTCATGGCCATTTCCTCTTCAATCTCCTCTACGTCTTGATCAGTATCGTTGCCCTGATCATTTACTTCAGCAGGGGAAAAGGCTTTGAGCTTAAAAGGAACGGTCCCTGGATTGCTAGTAAGCACCACGACGTGACACCACAGGCACATGCCGAAAAGCATCGTAAACCAAACGCTCTCGGACGATCCAATGGGTGACAGCAGCCCCACCCACAGCGAAATTGACGTGAGCACTGCCCCTAGCAGACCAAATACAAGCAACCAAGCGAACAGCGCGATTATAATTCCCGCAGCATCCCGCACGAACCACAGCGGACGATACGCTACAAGTAATCGTCGCAATGACATAAATACAGGTTGCGAACTATGATTTAGTACAATCTTATTGTCATACTTTGTTTACTTTGCGATCGTTCAGTACTCATTCACCCATGGATTTAACAGAAAACGCTAGTTAATAAAATTAAATCATATTTGCTTCCTGGTCTAACAGTGCACTCAATGGGATTTCAGAGCAATGTGTGACTTTATATTCTTATTTGCAAAAAGATATACGATCTTTCGGTAAGTATGGCTGTTTAGTTTCCCCTCAACACCTGATTTCTTTAGCTCAAAATTTATGTGCTCTAGAAAAGTATAAATAAGCAAAACGAAACACGCTTCAAATAGACATCTTGTGGAAGCGATTTCCTTATCGATATAAACGGTATTCCATACTACCAATAAAAGCAGCCATCGCAATCCATAATTACAATATACAAGGTTACCGCTCCCCTCTATCGTAATTCCCCCTTTAGTAAGAATAAACACCCAAGCGCGATCTTTCCTTGCTGCAAAATGGACGAGCAGCTACCCAAAGAGCACACGTCCGCCATGCTCGAAGAGATGATCAAGTCCACGCATCACTTAGACAACATTCTCCAGCGTCTGTGCGATGCAAACGATCCCACACACGAGCAACCTCGTGCTGTTGAGAATTCCAGCGACTCAAGCGAAGAAAGTGATGCCAACTTTACCGACTGTATCGAATCGAGCTCAAGCAACGACATGCAGCCGACCTCACGTTCCTACTTTACGGTAAACGAGTCCTCTTCCATGCCCTTCTTCCTACCTGCATGTAACCTTGTTCCAACATCATCCTTAGAACGTCATCAACATCGTTCAAGCTGCTCGTAACGGACGCTTCCAGCTTGTCAATGCCATCGGGAACCCCCAACAATTGGGCAAAAGTCTCGAAGAAGACGTGGCCCTTCGATTCGCTGTATGCACCCGCGACACGTCGTTTGTATTCAATGCGCGGCTCAGCGCACCGTGTGCCAGTGACTTGCAAGCATCGTTGTCCATCGAGTCAAATGTACCATATACTTCGTTCAAAGCTCAGCTCAAGCAACAAATCCTGGCGTGCGATCACATTGTACCCGTCCAGCGCGTCGACCAAGCTACTGTATTGGCACTGTCGCTGTTGGAAGAGCAACAACGACGCCTCTTGAGTGCATTAAGCAACCACTTTCCGTACCAACGCGATTGTATCTATTGGGTCCAGAGTCATCGAACGTGTGAGGTGCAGTGCCTTCTTTTGCAACAAATTGACTGGATGCAACCCATTCATTCGTCATGTATCGGTAGATTTCTGTGCGAGAAACAAGGCAGAGGACCCAGTGGGGACTAGAGATTACGCTCCAAGGAACCTCGCGTCTGCAAGTGCGAAATGACAGCGGGTCGCTTCAAACGAGCCCTTCGTCCGAGATCGATCGTAAACTCTCTGCTTGTACACAATGCCGGGTCTTTCTGCCAAAATCATGTTATTCCGACACTTTCACGAATGATGCTGCGTTTCAATCCTTTATTGCGATTGAGCTGGCTGTCTCGACACCAGAGAGAACAAAGGCAAAAGGCCACGAGGCGATCAAAGATAAGGGGCACACGAACGCGTTGGAACCAACTGAGCTCCCCGAGATACTCACCGTGTCGATTTGGGGCTCTCATGATGAGAATCCCGTCTTGGATCATCCAAGCACGGCACAAGTCGTGACAAGCACAAACACCTTTCAACACGTGGACATTAAGACGGTAAGTGGTCGCAAAAGTGTTGGAAATGACGCGATTCAAAAGCTGATCTCAATTGCTTCTTTCGGCAGCCGTTTCCAAGAAATCGCATCGTGCAGGCCGCCTGCAGTCGCTTTCATACGCTCTTTCTGAGCGATACGGGCTTAATGTATGCGTACGGCTACTCCATGGATGGTGCACTGGGCCTTGGGTCTAATGTTGTGGGCTATGTGGCGCAGCCTACTCTTGTCAATTACTTTTTCGACCACTTAATCATCGTGCAGTCGATTGCTTGTGGTGGCGACAAACTCGTGGGAGCCCATTCTGCGGCCGTGAGTCAAAAAGGTGGGCTCTATGCATGGGGCGTCGGCATTGCTCTGGGAAGAGGGACGCTTCGAAGTGCTGCCACACCACAGCAAGTAGCTTTGCCACCGGTCAAGGGACAAGCCGAGGTTGCGGTCCCAGTGACAAGAACTGCAAGCTCCGTCTCTTGTGGCAGTGGCTTTTGTGTCGCATTGACACGGGAGGGACACGCGTATTCGTGGGGCAAGTGGAGCAACGGACGTCTTGGCCTCGGGCGAATCCCAATCATTGCTCGCACGTCTCGGCGACATGGAGGTGGAAGTGTACGCAAGCAATTTCAGTCCTTTCAATTGAGTCCAAGGCGAATTGACTATCTATACACCGTCCACGAACACACAGGAGCGTTGGAACAGCCATTGTTCTCGAAAGTGGCGTGTGGTGATGCCCATTGCATTGGTCTCACTACAACGGGAGGCCTTGTGACGTGGGGAAGAGGAAGCAGTGGCCAACAAGGACGCGGTGATGTCAAGGATACGCTTGCTCCTACACTAGTGTTTCAACCGAGTGGGCACCAGCAATGGCGTGACGTTGTTGCGGGGGAGAATTGGAGCATGGCGCTTGCCAGCAATGGGCACGTTTGGTCCTGGGGGGCGTACGGTGGCGCTGTGCTCGGGCACGGCTTGCACAAGAGCGAAACGAATGCGCTGTTAGCCGAAACAGTCCTGCAACGCCACCACCGGCTTCTGTCGCAGTGCCGCTTCTCCACCACAGCGTCCGCGTCATTGCTGCGACTTCCCCAACTCAAGTGGATGACGCCACAAGTGATTCCGTGCTTTGCGACGCCCGATATCCATATCGTCAAGCTCAGTGCCGGGGCTCAACACGCAGCAGCGATTTCAACGACTGGAGACCTCTACATGTGGGGGACAAACTACGTCAATGATGTGGACGCCACTGGTCTCGTGCTTTCCAGTCTACCGAAGCTTGTGAATTCGGGACAAGGGATGAAGGCTAAAGGGAAGATCTCCTATCCTATGGACATTGGAACTTTCAGTGTCGAAGACGTGATATGTGGCGGTCACCAGACGATTGCCTTGACTTCAAGCACGTTTCTTGCTCGATCGTTAAGTCGATTATACCGTGATACCTTGGCACAGGAAACCGCAATCGATCGTGCCAATCCCACGTATGCAGATCTTGTTTTAATCGTTTCGGACCAGCGTCTACTTGCGCACAAGCTGCTGCTTGCTCACCGTAGTCCTGTTTTACGAGCGCTTATCCTCGATGAAGAGCAACGGTACCAAAAGCGCTTGAAAGCGAGGGATTGTGATACCCTCATGGAGCTACTACTACCAACAGTGCGGGTGGATGTGGCTCGACGAGTGCTAGAATTTATCTACACCGACGACTTTACAATCGAAGCGAGCGAGACATCGTGTTACTTAATACACGACGTGTTGCGAGCTTCAGAACTCTTCCAGCTCTCCAGTCTGAGCCTGCTTTGTCGAAAGCGTCTCTTGTCAGCATCACCATCCTCGTTCCTTGAGACCTCTGCACTCTTACCAGATGAGAGCAGTGCAAATGAGCTGAGTGCGGCAAACAGCGAAGATGAAGGAGAGCCAAGGAATGGACATGGTACTGCTGAACCTCCTCGTACACTGAATGACGACATGAAGTGTGCACTAAGGGATGAGAAGTGGACAGACACCATCCTCATCGCAGAGGGCCGTAGCATTCCTGTTCATCGTTGCATGCTCATGGCTCGAAGTGAGTACTTTCGAGCAGTCCTTGCATTCCGTCGTTCAAATGCTCAAACTGCAGCGACTCGACCTGTCGAGACGAACACGACACGTGTACATGTGGAAGACTCGTACGCTGGTCTTGTGCGAGTACTTCGCTTCATCTACTATGATCAAGTGGCACTTTCGCAGCTTCATGAAGAATCAAGTGGTGACGTGAAGGACGGACTTTTAAATCAAAAGGACCGGGACGTTGAAGACGATAAGACCGATCACCTTTTCGAAGATTTGATCGCCGCAGACAAGTACGGATTAGACCGAATGAAGCGCTTGTGTGAACATGCGGTTCGTGTCAATGCCGTCAATTGCCTCGAAGTCCTAGTCGTCGCCAACTTGATCCACGCCGCCCACTTGAAGCACGTTGCAATGCAAGTCGTCCAGACCCACCTTGCCGACGTGACCCGTCGACACGACTTTCAACGTTTCCAGCAAGCCTTTCCTCACTTGCTCGAAGAATTGTATGCCAATCTTCGCGATGCAAGTCGAGACGAGTTCCTATTGCGCGTGCGTTTCCTTGACCCTTTCGATTCGCGTATAGTAGCTCACACGTTGTGTTCGTTCTAGCAATGGCATAAAGAAGTGGCAACGACCGTCGCTGCTCAACGCGACGAGACAAAAGTACACTGGGGCAATCCATCGACGCGTGCAACGTTTCCTTGGGGGTCCCTATGCTTCGCGGGAGCGATTGGGACCTTGTACCTGTCCGTCATGCATGCTCAAGAACACGAATATTCATTTGTGCCTGCCACGAACTTGGTGGCACTTGCTGCGCTCGGAGGTGCCGTCGTGCTGGGCTACTTGTAAAGGAGCAGGTATTGGCACGGCACGTTCATTTAGCTCGCAACTACGGCGTTCGGTTCGAGTCCATCTTGGCGCCTTGACTTGAAACGACACCACTCGCCAGACTTTTGGCATCTACACAAGCAGCAGTTTTACCCCGTGCCAGCTTCTTGAGTGGCTTGCCTTTGCCCGAACGTTCAGGCCACGTTTCTTCGCAAAAGAAACGAGCCGCATCGACGTACAGCTTCCATGCGTCTCGATTGTGTGCGTCGTAGACACGAGGAGGGCCTTCGTTTCGAAGCAAAGCATTGACAATCAGTGGGACGTTGCTGTTCAAGTTGCTAGCCATACTTGCGGCCTTGTCTTCAGACACAAGCAACGCGGTCGGGTAGGTGACTGCTTTGATAGAATAGACAGCCACGAGTAACAGCTCGGCATTCGTGACCACGCGACAATAACCAACCTTGTGTGTGAGACGCTGGTGAGCAGTCTCGACTTCGAGATAATACGTGTACGTCTTGGCCAGTAGTTTACAAAGCCGGTCTCGTGTCTCGTCGGCGCTTGGTGGATCGACGGTAAGAATCATTTCCTGAACTCGACGACGGAGCAACTTGCCTCGTGCTTCCACAACAATCACCAGCATCAACTCAATCACATCGTGCTCTTCTTTGCAAGCAAGGACCCACGACCCCATTTCCTTTAATCGGCCGTACGCGCCATTCTCTTCTAGCAACGCAATGTAAAAGCGCCAATATTTCAAGCGATAGTAATCGTACTTCATTTGACGCTGATTCAATTCTTCAAACTTCTTGGCCGTCGGAATATACTCTGAAAACCAAATGGTGACGATTTGAGGGCGTCGCTTGTCAAAAAGGGGTGCCATTTCTTTCAACGCGCGTGCTGCAGCGTCCGATGGTCCGACAATCTTGTCAAGGCTTCGACGGGCTTGAATGGCCTCAAGTAACGCGTGTCTTCCATTACATTTGACTTCACTATGGTCGAGCGTGACGTAGTAAGATGACAGCCAGTAAACCAGACGCGCCAGCACATACCGTGAGGGATGGAAATATCGGTCTTCGTCTGGAATCGAGTCAAGCGCTTCAATGATGTTGAGTGCCAACCAGCCTTGCGCGAGCATCACGTTGACTTCATACATGGCATCGTCCCGTTCAGCGTTTAAAAGCAGAGCAACAATCTCGTCTCGACGACTACTGGAACGTGACGTGTCGTCTTGTTCCTTCCTGTTTACATTGTCAATCAACGCACTTGACACCATTGTCTTCTGACTGTTGCTGGTGCCGTCCCCTCCTCTCTTCTCGTCTTGCTCGTCCAGGTAGAACGTACGACACACCAGACGCAATGCCGACGTGGAGGGCACCTCGCGAAGCGTGAGATCGATGCGCAATGCTTGCAGAGCATAAAATGCATGCACGAGCGCGTGTTCTCGATCCCCTTGCCGTCGCGCGTCCTCTGCCTTGGCAAAGCAAGTCGCAATTTCCTCGGCACTTGCGTAGGCTTCTTGATCCGCTACCTCGTGGAAACAAAGCTCGCACCAACGTTTTTTCTTTAAGGTTTTGCCCATCATGTACATCAAACGAAAGTGCGTCTCGTATGCGGTCGTATCAAGCTCACAGAGATCAAATCCGGTTTGAAAATACGTGAACGCCATCAAAACTATGCGCGAGTAGAAGTCACGTGGAAAGAGTGTCCGATCGATCTCTTTCATCAACGAAAACTCTTGGAGCAAAGTATACAACAACAAACCGCACTCTTCATTGCACTCGATGATGATCGAATTAACTTCGTTCACCTCCAAGTCGTTTTCAACACACTTTCTGTCCAGATCGGCTTTGTAGTTCCTTGCAGCCTTGGTCGCCAAGTATGCCGCCATTTCAAAGCATCGTTTGGCAAACTCAATCAATTGCATGATGTACGTCAGTGCAAACGTCGCGATTGGAGACGCGTGGGAAACACACGGGTCCTTGAAAGCACCTTCACTCCCTCCTTCGACCACGTTATGCCCATTCGTCGTTTGATCTTGCCACTCTTTCATTCTTGTAAACAGATCCCAACCTTTGATACTATTTGAACAGGAAAACAAACTCGAATCTGTTGCTTCGTGAGAAGATTGAATCGATAAGTGCGTCGCGTTTGTGGCCAGAATGGTGCTCGTATACCAAAGCAACGCTTGGATCCGTTCTTGTCGCCCCAGCACAGCTGCAAAGGCATCGGTAGCAGCATGATACAACTCTTTCATTGTCTTTCCTAATCGAAGCCACGAGTCAATGCGTTCTGGATGGAAGTAAAGCACGTCTTTGACCAGAAACTCCAAACGTTCTCGCACGTGTTGCTCCATCTCGGTCAACTCGCTTAGATTTCCTCGTCGTTTCACGCGTCCAAGGATGAAATTAGCCCCCAATAAATACCACAAATGACTCAAACACCTTTCATCGGGTGACATGACTCTCGAACTATCAATCTCACTCAAGCTCGGTGGCCGCACGTCTTCTTGTAGCAGCCCTCGGGGCGCTAAATACGCTTCTAACAACGAAAAGACACTTGGTGGACGAGCTGAGAGGGCCGCAAACTGCGAATCCGCCAGCGCATCGCGCAACGCATACAAAAGCTTCAATCGTTCTTTCTTTTGACCATTGTTCTTGGGTTTTGTGGTCAACAAGATTGGTACAGCAAAGCGTGCCAGCCGCAACGCATCGTCGTGCTTGACAGGGAGCAGACTGGTCTGGAGCGACGCAAAAGTCGTCTCAGATTTATGATCGTCACAACCTGGCAGGATCTGGACATCATACAGACAGCGATAACATTGACAGACTTCCATCTGAAAACGGCCCTCGACTTCTTGCTGACGATCATCGACCGCGTTTGCAGCGCCTCGAGTCGTTAAGCTCAGTTTGTTGCGAGAATTGTCGTGCAGTGGAAGAAAGGTTGATAAAAGCGCCGAGCACGTGTCAAGAAAACACGAGCGGCACTGCGTATCACTTGCTGCTCCAGTGTCAGAGAGATACCTTGCGCTACAAATCCCATGTTGGCCAAGTCGATCATGTAAAAGATGAATCAAATCGACTAATCGAGCGAGCACCGTGGTTTCGTCCGAAATCGTCCCGAAGCTTTCGAACAATAGTAGAAACAAGATGGCTCCATTCCCAAAGAGCTGTTTCGAGATCTTGGTTTCGCTTCGTGCTATTGTTTCTTCCTCCTCTTTCATCAATCGACCGCACAATGTCATCAGAGCTGATCGTTTCAAGGGCGAAAAGGAGCACGCGAGCGGGCGGTCGCTCTGGAACGTTAGATTCAAGTAGCGCAAGAGCTCGACGACAACCACTCGGATACGATCCCAACGTGGCTGTTTTTTCTTGGCAGCAAGAGGCATGACCGCGGCTATCTGACGAACTTCCTCACTCGACAACGACTGGATGTCGTACAACAACTGGGCCAAGGCCTCGACTTCAATCGTTCGCTCTATACTACAAGCGCTCTCCTGAAAAGCGGCATTATGCAATACGATGCGAACCAAACTCAAAAAGTCCTTTGGCGAATGGAAGCGCAACAAAATGGACGGTTGCAGGCACTTGACACTTAATCCACAGAGCACCAAGCGATGATCGCGATCACGGACCTGCTCGCACTTGTTGTACGTCAATTGTTCTAGCAAATAATCCAAAACAGCAAGAGCACGTAACGAGACAGTGTCGAACAAGTCATGGGCTGTGTTGCCTCCTTGCAGCCAGCTCGTTTCATCCAAAAAGGCAAGCACTGAGCACAACGTCGTCAGCAAAAACATTACTCGATCGGTGTTCGAAAACTGACAGCTTTGCTCCATCGAGTCAAGCAACAAGTCAATCAGCTTCTTGCTCTTGTCGCCTTTCTGCGACAAAGCATGGTCACCATCAACTGAAAAGTCGTGCAGCAAGTCCGTCATGCGAGGACGTTGAAGCGACGGAAACAAGTGGTCGTACAGAATCAAGACGACTTGGTCGTGCTTTTGCTCGTGAAACAACCGTCGGGCCTCGGAGCAAACGTCCGAGAAGCGCAGGCCTGATAGTTTCTCGTCCAAAATGGCCAACGTGATCACCTGATCCGCCTTTAGATTTGGCAATGCCACACAAAACGCAGCATCGGAATCGTCCTTGACTGCTTGCAATTGACAAAATTTGTCCCGACATTGCATGAACGATTGCTGGGCTCGCTGAGGCCTGCCGTCTCGCTCGTCCATGCGTGCCATGAGCCAGAGTAAGCGCAGGAATTCAATCTCTGAAGGACAGCTCGTCGACTCGTTCACCTCCTCCCGCCACCCAAACTCAAACAAGAGCTTCTGCGCTTGACCTCGTAAGGTGTCAACGACTCGTCGCTGCCGCCGCCTCCTTTGTCCACGCACTGGTTGCTGCAAACACCAATCAAAGTGCATTTCGAGAAGAAAGAGCTGAGCACCAAGACTCAAGCCCGTTCCTTGCAAACGACTGCTATGACGGACAGCGTGGTCGGTCACGGTGATCACCGAAGCTTGCATTGGCCGTGTAGCGTGTGCGGCGTTGAGCTCCCCGTTCAGTGCTTTTTCCAGCCACAGACAGACTTGATAGAGATCGTCGCCATCCGTTCCAAGCTTCAAATGAGACCATTGCCCACATTGGTTCAGATAGCAACGCATCCAATCCCCAAGTCGCCGACGCGATGCATCTCCCGCAGCGTCAAGAAAAGTCAAAAGTTGAGTTGAAGTGACACAATCCACACGCGAGGGTGCTGTCGCGACGGGTTGGTCTTGCAGACGTGCCTGAGAAGACGGGGGCTGCGTACGCGACGCCAACACAAAGGACGGTGTTGTCGACAGAGTGACTCCATCGGCATCAGATACACGAAATTCCGTCCCCACCAGTGTCACGTTGAGTGGGGGCAGCCACTGAAACAACGTACAAGCGTCCTCTTCCTTCCTCGTCACCACGTCGGGCAGAAATGCTTTCAACTGGTACGCCAGATCCACTTCGCGTGCTTTCTTCACTGCAGCCGCATGTTCTTCTCGCAATCGCTCTTCGTGACGGCGCGACTTTCGTCGTTTCGGCTGGAACGCCATCAAGTCGAAACCACCTACGTTACTGTCTTGAGTATCGTTGTCAGACATGCCTGGCATGAGACAAGTGTCCAACACCGGAGCTAATACAGGCGAAACAATCTTATGTACCACGTCAGCCTCGGCACATCCTTTCAAGCTCAAGTCCACAGTGCTCTCGGTCCTGTTCTTCTCTCTATCCTCCTCGTGCCTTCTTTCCTCTTGTTGAAAGCCCACCGAAATCTCCACGTCGATCTGCATCACATCAACGTCTTCGTTTCGATCAAGCTCTTCATAAATCTCTAGCAATACCAATCCCAAACGCGTCCACGACGCCTCGTACAGCGCGTACCTCCTCGACTGTCTCTTTATCTCAAGTGCCTCCTTCCTTTCTCGTTGCAACTCTCGTCTCTTTTGCCCTTCACTAACCGCAATGTCCTTGAAATGCTGCAACTTTGTCAACACGCGTCTCCTTCCTGTCCATTCTCGTGCTGACAAAGGCCTTGCTCGTTTCTTGTGGCCGTCGAGAATCTTTAACGTAACACAATTCGGATCCTTCTCGCGCAGGTACTGGGCCACGCTCTCGTACGCTTCTTCGTCCCCAATGTGGTGCAATACTTGCGCCAATGTCTCGACCAATGGCCAGTACGTCGCATCCACGCATAAACCTTCTTCCAACGTCCGCCGGGCAAGCCACCACTTGCCCGTCTCGACGGCACACGTTGCCATCTGATACCAGACCACAACGTCCGTGGCGTCCAAGGCTAACGCAGCCGCAAAGAAGTCAAGGGCGTGCTCAAAAGACTGTGCCTCTTGCTCCATCGTGGCAATGTTTTTGTTGCATAGATACTCCAGGCGTGGACTCACGCGGAAGTGGCCAGTCAGGAGGGTAAGGTACAGCCGCTTGGCCTGCGTCGTCTGGTGTTGCTGCTGGGCACGCAAGGCACGCTCGTACATGGCAGCATTATCGGCGTCCTGGGCTTCCTCGGTCGCACGCGCTTGTGCGAGATGGTCCCGGGACGCGCCACCTGCCACGTTCAAAGCTGCCCATGATGCCATGTGCGAACGCACTCGCGTAAATGACGTATAGATGACGCCGTATTTTTATTAGCTTCTTCGTGTGTGCACACAACACGTGGGCTTTCGACTTAAATTTGATTACATCGCATTGAAAGTACGATTGGTGTAGGGTTTTTTGCGTAGCGATAAAAAACCCAGGTTTTTGGTAGTTAAGGATTTTATCTACTTCTAATAGTATACACATCACTCTGAAGCGATCGAGTATAGTAGGTCGTCTTTGATCTTCCCAGTAAGAAAGTCCATTCTAAAGATAGAGGTATTCGATTCCAGGCAAACATGGCTTAAGTCGCAGAGGACGTGGTCGACATCATCAACACTATTGATAGCGACCCAACAATAGAAGCCGTCCGAGCTCGACGTCAACGGTCCTCCACGTATAATTGTGACCCTATGCAGCTCATTTCTAGACTTTCTCCGTGCTCAAAATCTCTTTCATTTATCGTGATTGATCGACGGCACCAATGAGCACTGCAAATGAACCCGTTCGATTCGGGGATGTGATTAAATTGCAGACCAAGTCAGCGTTTGTCGAGTCGGCATCCCCTTCGTGCCTGGGATTCCTGGAATTGATGAATAAAGCACAGACGCAGGTGCTGGTGGTCCCTCCCGTCAAAGATGAAGTCAAGGATCGGTTCGTCGAGGTCGACTTTATCATGTACGGTCTCAATTCTGTCGAATCTAGTTGATAAGGAACAGGGTCTGATCGTGTCTCCGCTTTTGGCATGATAGTGCTCCCATTCGAGGCGACAAGCAACCGGCCAATGGCTCAATCTTGCTGTTTGAGACGCCCTTCGTGCTTCGTACGTCGGACGGGAAAGATGGCAGCACGTATTCGTTAAACAACAAAGTAGCCGGGCAACGGGATGCCATTAGCTTGCAGGTTTCTTCGACCAAAGGCGAAATGTACATGCAAGTGGAGAAAGAAGGGTGTACGACCGCCACGGAGTTGTGCTACGGGACAGACGGGCTCAATCTCCGCGTTGTGGACTCGAACCGTGTGCGAAAGACGCTAAACCACCTTTTGACTCATGTTGTGAGGCCCAAGAGCGATCTGCTCGGTGGTCTCGTCACGTGCGGGGCCAAAGGTTCTGCCCTTACGTTTAGCTTTCAGCGTTCAGTCGATGCGAGCGGCCAGATGAAGACGGAGACGATCAAGTTGATTAAAAACCCGCAAGCTCGTCGCACGAGCATTGAGAGTCTTGGTCCAACCAAAGTCGATCAACTCGGTCGGGCTGATCGCATTGATAGTAGCGAATTCTCTGATGTCGACGCGATGAGCCGCTCGAGCAGCATGGCCGGTTTCGGCTCGAATCCTGCCAGTCCCCGTAGCAGTTCAATGACGAGTGGATTGGCAATGCCTGTCAATGCCGTAGCCGTCGCTGAACGTCTTACCGTGGTGCCGGATGTAGACGACTCTGAGCCAACGACCACGGCTCTGACAGATAGTGCGCCTCCCGTTCTGAATGAGGTGGCGTCCTCTGCACCTGCTACCGACGATGAGCTTCAGCGTGTATCGATTGCTGCCTCTTCTTCGAAGCCTGTCGCCACCACTGCCACTTCTCCAAAGCCTGTCACGAAGAAAGCGAAGGCAAAGGCATCTCCCGCTTCGTCACCAGTGAAAACGGTAGCTTCTGCATCATCGCTTGCGACGGAGAAAGCTGAGACAAAGTCGGTTGAAGCTGAGTCCGTGAAGACTGAGTCAGTCGTAGTTGAGGCTCCATCAACCGAGTCAGATGAACCAAAGGTTCAGGTCGAGATTGCTGCCCAAGTTGCTCCTGCTACGACCACTTCTCTGCCAGCATCTACTGATGTCGCTACTGCAGCGCCGCATGAGCTAAAGACCGTCGTTGCCGATGCTTCGACTTTCCCTCCAATGCCGGTAATCAACGGCCCGGCACCGGCACCCGTAGTGTTGTCTCCAAAGGCATCACCACCGTCGAAGACTACTTTGAAAGCCGTTGCAACGCCAACTAATGTCCCGCTAGCACCTAAGATGGCACAGGATGAGGAACTGGCGAAATTGAAAGCCGAAGCCGAGATAGAGGATTTACATTCCGCATGCGGTGCCACGTGCAGCATCATGTAAGCGCATTATTGCAGTAGATAGTCGCTCCGGTCATCCTAAATTACCGAATAACCTTTACGAAATCCTATCGTACATATCCACCATTACTTCACGATTGATGCGATCGCTCTCGACTTCTTTGACGTCGTTTACATCCCTTTGCTTCTGCCGTTCGCATTGCAGCGCTGCTCTTCCACTCTGTTCGAGTACTTGTCGTTCACGGGCTGAATTGTCAACTACGGCACTGACCATGAAGCCATCCTTGGTCATATAAGGCTCTGCTAGCAAGCCACGCTGCTGTACCCTCATGCTGCAGAAAGTTGCGTTGGTGTTTTCCAGCATCAGTGGAACGTAAATTGGATCCACGTAACGTGCGAGCGCTTGTCGTACGAACCACAGTTGCAACGTTGTCGAGGGGGAGCAAAAGCTCACGCCTCGCGGAGCGTTTGGACGCCGGCAATCGTGGACGGCCTGGGTCCGTTCCAACGCCTCTGCTGCCGTGATGCCATAGAGACGACCGAGCAACAAGGCTGACACGAGCCCTGTTCGACCGTGCCCGAGACGGCTGAAAATGTATAGATTCTTGCCGTCACGAAGCCTCGATTCGAGCTGCTTGTCGAGAAAGGCCATCATTTCGTCACTGTCCGGGACCCCATCATGGGGTATAGGAAAAGACAAGAACTCGAGCTGCATCAAGCCCAAGTGCACGCACGCTTGCGTCGCCTTAGCAACCTGTTGCTTTGCCAGTTGGAGCTTCTGTTCTAGTGTTTCCCGTGCTTCCTTGACCATCATCTCATCCGTTTTAAGGTCCTTTGTTTCCAAGCCTCGTGTTGCAATTGTACCATGTTTTGCATCAAACGCGACCAGTTCGTGTTGTGCACGCGCGACAGAGCGATGATTGACCGTCTCCGCACCTTTAAGCTCCCTGCAAAGAGCTTCGTACTTGCTGCGTACTTGACGCTCATACTCCCCAACGAAACCGCCTTCGTCAGTCGCGATGCGAGCGACTTCGTCAGGTGTCATGAAACACACAAACACACTAATCTGCTGCAAGAGAATCGCTGTTGCAAAATCTGTACGTGAGACGAGTCGTCGTGCTTTATGGAAAGCTGGTCCGACGGGACAAGTGCCCGCCAGTACGCGAGCTCGAATGACCCAGTACGACGTATCCGCGGGGCCTGTGTGGTTCTCTTTAAACAACCTGAAGGTTGCCATGTCTTCAATCACGACTTGCGTGTCCACGGCAACTCTCTCGTCTTGAGCTGTACGTCGACGAGCGCCAATCTGTGGCAATCTCGACAGCATCTTCTTCATACCGTGGCTTGGATGCCACGTGGTGGTTGCAACCGGCGAAGAAGCACAGGGTACTGATGCCTGTCGCCATTGTGCTATCACTCGACGCGTTCGTTCTTTCCTTTGCCGAAGAAGAAAAGCATTGACTTTCCTTGCTCCAAGCTGTCGACGTTCATTGAGCTCTAGAGCATCGATCGATGCTTCGAACGCCATTTTTCGCTCAGGCAGACGTTCCTTTTCTCGCGTTCTTTTCGCCACACGTCGAGTCCAAGCTTGTAAAACACGCGACGCATCGTCTCGCTCTTGCGTCTCTTGTCGGGCACGATGTTGTAACACGTAGTCCCGCCAGCATCGCCATGCAAAGCCTACCGTGACCATCAGCAATTGGTGCACGATCGCCTGAAGATGTTGTCGACCCACTTGTGCTGGTAGGATCAAGTCATGCTGAGCAATCGAAAAGAAGTGGATGCGAGTCATTGGAGCCCAAGGCATACGCACAGTTGTGTTGGCTAACCTTTCGCCTGAACAGCACGCGTCACGCCGTGCGCCAGTCTCAAAAAACACCGCATCTTCTTCAGGCAAAGATGCGGCGCATCCAATTGCCTTCATCCACTCACGAAAGTGCCATGTGCCTTGACTCAGCTCGTGATAAAACTTTACATCGTCTTGACGTGGAAGTTGCACGGCGCGAAGGGTTGCTGCCGTCTCGGTCAGTATTTCACTCAAGACAGAAGACGTTGGAAACCTGGTCGATCTCGCTACAGTGCCGTCGCTAACTTTGCATCGTTCATTGCACTCAATCCGTCCTCCTTCTCGTTCGCGTCGGAATTTACCACGAGCAATCTGTTCTGCCTTTACAACTGCTCGCAACGCCTCCAACTGTGACGAGAACACGCCAAGTGCCAGTGGCCAGTAGGTTTCAAAGTCGCCTTCCGTCACGTTCCAGCCGGGAAGCGTCAAGTTTGCACGAAAGGAGCCGTTTGGTAACGTTTCTACGCCTCGGAGATAGAGCACACGGTGATACAACGTGCCGTCGCTTGAGATTGTAGCAGCTTCTTGTTTTATCAACGTGCCGTGGAGGAGCTCGCGTGACCACCGCGAACACTCGGAGGCGTGGAAAAAAACGTGTTTTCCAGTAGGAATTGCGAGTCGAGGGGCTGTCGGATGAGACGGTGAAGTACAGAGAGGAGATGCCTTTGACCTTGGTGTCGCCGGCGCTTTCGACGGCGAGTCGCGTGTGTTTAATCGATCGAAACGGATGGTGTGAGTCGAGAAAGAAGGAATCTGTAGACCACGGTAAACAGGTTAAAATACCACCTTTGATCCACGTTGCGTTACGTACGATGTGAATGGCATCCGTGCACCGAAAACAAAGGGCAAGCGTGCAATCGGCACACGTGAAAGAAACGGCCAAGGTGCCACACTCTTCGCATAAACGTCGTCCATCATTGCTTACAGCGTTGCACTCGACTTGAATCTTGAGCTCGGCTTCAGTCAGCTTTGGAAAGTTTGCCACGATCCACGCAGCTACAAAGTCGGATTCGTTACTCGATTGCGCACTCTCGATCGTGTTGCTGACACCGGGCTCCGTCACTTGATTCGCTGGCTCCTCCTCTTTCCACGGCTCCATTTGCCTCGACATCAACATCATCTGCTACAGCAAAAGACACGTGTTAGTCATCACCGGGGACTTACGACCAGCGACACTTGCCCCGTTATACAGTGAAACGTCGCTATAGACAACGGAAAGAAACAACTTGGAAAGAAAGAGGCATGTAGTTTGTATTCGAAAACGTCAAGACAAGTGCAAGCTCTCGGCAAGTACAAAGAGTTTCACGAATCTTCCTTACGCACGCAAACGTCTCCATGCTTCATGTGGTCAATAAGCTCGTCGCTCGACTCTTCTGTGTTGTGTGTGTTGTGTGTGTTGTGTAGATGTTCCACGCTGCTGGTAACTAGCTGTTGTTGATTAATGAGCCCGAATGGCGGTACAACTCGCCACTAAAGTCGCTGTGCAAACTCAATTGATCGGTTCCACTGTCAGGAATGGTCATTGAATCAGCAAACCCGAATCCGGAAAAGGTGCTGGAGAAACTACCTGACGACTGCACGGCCGAATCATAAAACAACGCGCCACTCGATGCTCGTCGACTGCCCCACACATCCGGTGAAGACAGAGCACCACCCACGCTCTGGCTGCGCTCAAAGAGGCGACGGCCTGTGCCAGTACTCCGACTTGCACTTGGTCCCGCATCCGACAGACTCGGATAATCTCCACCAAAGCTAATGTTGACATTCGGCAGCATTTGCTGAAGAAACGCCAGTCCTTCAGACCCGCCGCTAAGACCGCTGTTGCCACCAAACGGCACGTTCTTGCTGCTAAAATCGCGATCGTACGTATCCACGGGAGGAGGAGGTGGCAGAGGCGCACGATGCAAAAGCTGTTGCGAGCTTCCGAGGGCTGAAAACTCGGAAAGCGCTGTCGTTGAAAAGTCCGGGGAAGGGGCACTGTGCGAAGCATCAAAGCCTCCAAATGCGCTTTTATTCTTGACGGTCGTTCCATCCAGCAACTCGTACCGAGCACTTTGGTGTTGTATACCGCCATGGCTGGTATCTGCAGCGTTTGCAAAGGAAAAGCGTGAAGTGTGGGCATCCTTTGGTGGCGCTGCTACCGGAGGACTATGTGTTAATGGCGTCGAAGCCAATTTGACACCAAGGAGCCCTGCAAGAGCTTCCGACGATTCATTGCGCTGACTAAAGATCGCATCAATCGAGGCAAACGATGACGACGAAGTGGCAGAAGCTGAGACTCCTGGAGTTGTCAACGGAAACGGGTCGAGTTGAGTATCGGACAAAGTCGACGCTCCCCATAAATCCCCAGCTACTGGAGATTCCGAGGTAGCTTCTCGTCCACTACTCGCACCATGGAGACCTCCTTCAAATCCAAGCCCAAACGGACTATAAAGCTCGGTCGTCCTCGTTATATTCGCTTCGTCACGCTCCGTCTGAGAAACGATGGGGGTCGGAAACGGCTGTGCCCACGCCGGCTGCTCTGTACTCGTTCCGGTCGCCAATTTCAATGCCTCTAACGGTCCAATCACGGCTTCAGTAACACGCTCTTTGTCTTCTTCTCGGCTCGTATCGACCCGTAACTCGGGTTTCTTGTAGAGTACCCCATCGACGGACGTACTTCCGCTGTGTCCCGCGACAATATTGCCATACGAATGACCTCGTGTCAATGGGAGATACCCACTACTATGTCTTCGCTCACTCTCATCGGGGGACACAGAGCCCGAGCTACTACGCTCGTCGGCACTCTGTCGAAGTTTCGAGATCGCGGCTGCGCTCTGTGCATGTCGCTGAGAATCTCCAAACAGATCGTCGCTCTGTGCTCGACACCCTGCCGTGCTTCGCCCCAACGACCGCGGTCGACTCGTACTTCGACTCGGTCGATGCGGCGGGGGAAAGTGCGTCCCTTCACGTTCTTGCACCTGGCCATTGGACATCGACAGCTCCCGGAATGCAGCCTTGCCCGAATGGAGCGCTACAGGGACAACACACACACATGGCCACATTCAGTCAACATCGTTGCAAGTGTACCACACACCAAAGCTTTTCAATTGTACCCGACTGCATTTCTTCTTTTGTAAAACTATCGTCGTCGTCGCCTAATTCGTGCAAATACAAACACTCGGGATTGTTGCATTGCATGTTGCGCAAAAAAAAGTTGCAATACTTGGTCGTGCCAAACGACGCCCTAGCCCGAGAGAAAAAAAACCAGTGAATACCGGGACAGTTTGATCGGGACATGCAACACGTCCGTACCGTAATAAACTCCCATCTAAATAGTACCCGTCAATGGCAATGATACAGCACAACGCGTCTTCTTTGAGCGCAAACGTAATGTACGCACTCGCCGTGGCGTTCGCGCGGTCCATGGTCAAGTGACTCTTGTTCACGACGGCCTTGACAATTTTGCCGTATTGCCCAAAACACTCGGTTGACCGTAAAATGTCCTCTTCAGCAAACTGAACGGGGAGGCCAATGACGTAGACCAAGTTGCGCTGCATCACCCGCACGTTCTGGAGACTCTTGCGATTCACTGTGGCGTTCTTTGCCTGGGCTGCCGACCGACGCTCACTCTTTTCCTTTAATTTGCGTTGTTTTGTGCGTCGTACCACCCTACGTCGCTGCCATTAGTACAATAAATCGTAGCACACAATCACACACGCTGCGTACTCGTCGCGGTTGAGCAAATTCTTTTGCTTTGCAAGCTCCGCATACGGCTGTCGACAGGCGGGACACAGTCCATTGTATTCGTTTTTAATCTGATGCCAGCACCAAAGACAGACTTGGTAGCCACACGGACATGCGTTGAACGTCTGGTCCGTAATGTCTAGCTCCTCCATACACAGTGGGCAGCAGTCGGGCTCGTCGTTGCAATCAGCCATGGTCTTGGAAATCTACAGGGGGAGAGGTAGCGGATTAGAAATTGGGTACGAGACACGCACGAGAGCACAAAGCGTACACGGACGTGGGTGATGAAACTGGGTCTTCGTCGAGGTCGTGTCGTGTGCTCTTTCTCTATGGCGGCTGGCGGCTGAGTCTTTGAACTGTATTACCTGTTAAATGCGATACATTAGGTATGGGAGGAAGATATTTCCGCGATTCCAACTTCTCAGACTTGTTAACGGTTTTGATCGCTTATATTCCTATCGTTTAAGGTGAAGCTGAAGATTTTATGACGGGCAAGATTGACCAATTATCGATGATCTAGCTCAAATTGTTGCCAGATTTTTTTTTGGCAAAATCCCAGGTGTTGTACTAGTTGGTGGGACCTTTTAGTGGATATTTCAATCATGCAATGGAAGTTCACGTAAAAGTAGTGCACGGTCTGATGACCAACGCCTAGTAGAAATAACTTAGTTCGGTAATATATCAGTAATCTTAATCAGAGTTAAGGTCGTCCACAAGTTTGAATTTCAGGACAAGTGTCAAACGTAAACGTCAGACAATTAGTGATTTTTGGCTCAGTAGGTTTTGACACCGGTCAGAGATCTAATGTCACGTTTAGCAAAGGGCTACAACAGCCCCGCTACACCTGGTAGCACTTGTGGCCAATCGACAGACGAAACTTCGAGATTTATCCTCAGCGAGAATAAAGCAGGAGGTTTACTTACCTAAGGGCATGCAAGGGACGGCCTACACATGCTGACATTCTTACTTGGCCTTGATACTTGGGTGCACAAGAACTCAACACAATCAACAAGCGCAAAAGAGCACTCTGTTTCCGAATACAAGAGCGACCGCTAGAGCAACTTTAGCGAATGCTAAAAGTCATCTCCATCGATGTCGCCAACTCTAAGGTGGATGCCCCGACCAGGCTCAAATTGCAACGATGAGTGCGGAGACCACCAAAAGAGGGAGGCAGTCTCATTCACTCGGTAAGAGAGGCCGAAATGGCCAAACTATCCGACTTGTTGCGGGCAGAGCAAAAGAGTGGCTCTGGGTGTTGCAAGCCTCGATGTGAAAGCACGTAAATGTGCGTTTACTTACAGTGCCTAGTACTTGTACTTAGGAAGTCGACCGACGCTAGTATTTCCGCCGTCCAACTATCTGTGCAAGCTTTCTTGATTATTTGTAGATCTTACTTCATGATCGAATTTGTGTATCCAATTGAATCTCACGTGTTTGTTCGCATCGTGTTCTGGAATCGAGCTCTCAATTTACCAGGCTAAAAAGGTTTGTTTACTATTCCAAAAGCTGGAAGCTCTTCTAGCTGCAAAAAGCGGTAATCTCTCTCAGATAAGGATGCAGTCATCGTCTTATGAGTGGCGCGGCGCGCACGGAGGTCTAATGTGTTTACCTGCTCTATAAGGAAGTCGTGAAAATGACATTAAGTGCCAAATATAATGCTCAGGTGGCCAAGGTCCATCAAGCGAATCAGTCCTCATCAGTCTTAGCGATACTATTGATGACGAAGTAGACTTTCAAGCCACTGGCCAGTATACAGGCATCCATCGATGATATCGCTGTGCTGATACCCTCCATGGTGTAACTTGCGCCAAACTCCAACATTCATAAAAGCAAGATTGAATGGCCAACCAGCCATCGGATAGCACCATCACCTAGTAGGCACATAGAAGCCAGCTGGGCAAGACCAAGATTCTGGTAAGCTTTAAAAAGAATTTGAAGGCTAGCCTCGCAGAACTCCGTGCTTTGTGACTCCACTCGAGCTGGCAAGCCTGGCTTCTCGTAAACCAAGAAGCACCATTTCTAGTCTCTTTTTAGCCAGCTAATCAACATAACAAAGATTCGGATTACGAGAAATGAGCAATACCTGTCACTCTTTGGCTTTTTATCAAATGTCTGATCGACTACAACGATGACGGAGCAGGCAGAAAAGTAGTCAACTAGTGATTCAGGCTATTAAAGCGTTTAAAGATGATGCCAGCCTCTGCACCTAAAGCTACAAGACAGCAGAAATTGTGCCTGCATCATAGGATGTACCCAAAAAAGGGCCGCGCCTTGTGGGTTTGTGTCGCGGGGGAGAGAGAATAGTCGTTGTTACACCAAAATGCCGCTCGGGCAGGAGAAGTCTGAAATTGCCGTTTACTTCACCACGGCAGAAGTTGTGCCCATGTTTTTCTTGCCCGATGGCACAATAATGCATTCGCCTACAAGCAAGCAGGCGCTACGTCGACCGCTATATTGATCCTTCGCTCGAGGCTGCAGCATTAAGCGCCACAACAGATGTCTTCGTCATCTTAAAGGAAATCTCGAATGATTGCGAAGATGTTGTATGTTGATCAGACGTAAGGATATTTCATTCGCAATGATATCAAACTTTGATAATTGTGTAATGTCGCAAGAGATGTTCGTTGACGAATGCCTAAGGCTTGAAGAAGTACCAAGCTAGCAACAACATTTTTGAAACAGCTTTGTTTGGTGGGTGCTAGGGGAAAAAGTGTAAGACTCGTCGTTTATGCAAAAGGTCTAGCCTAAATGGACAGAAAGATTCATGGAGACTTCTGGGGATAGCACCTGACATAGGATGCCCTTGTTGAAAGGTTAAGGCCAGTAAAGAGTAAAAATGATAACTCAATATACATGTTGCATAGTCCTAATGACCGCGGCTTAATGCATATTAGGAGGATCCGCATTGCGAGAATTCAATTATAGATCATTTAACCATTCGAAAATTTTGCTGGTAAGCCTGAAATTGATTCAGTTAACTTTGAATTGATTGAAGAGCTACATTTAGTCTTAATGTTCAGACTATTACTTGCTCTACAAGTCAGGCAAATAGCAAAATTTGAAATGCTTCGGATCTAAGCATAAATTGACGATCAGAAAGGTGAGCGCACGCATTTTCTATGCAAAAAGCGAAGCCAGTCCTCTGCAAGATTTAATTTCTTGGCCATAGATCCATCAGCTATAGAGTCGGATCAACTGCCGTGCGTTTAAGTGCAAGCTTTTAAAGCTGCGATGAAAAATGGCTTACCTGCGATATGCGCTTCAGATTCATCTGGTCGCGTAAATTGTATAATCTTGTAGACCCTCGACTTCTGAGTCTTGTATGTCTACAACAGTAACTGTGAGTACTTCTAGCCGTCAAATACTTGCCTAAACAGTAAGGTCGAGCTCAGAGGAAACGCTTTCAAGAGAAGATGGTGACCTCTTCGGCTTCATGAATGTTAGATACCGTAGTACCTTTAAAGAAGCCTTACATATATTATCAAATGTGTCATTATCGTCTCGGAAGATCGAATGTGAATGCCGACCTACGTCTTCCCAGGATAGTAAAAGACACGATGAATCGATGTTTTGTTTCTCTGTAACTACCGAGCTTACCCAGCAGAATTTTAGCATCGAAAGATGTTCAAGTCCCCAACTTTTAATTAATTTCCCTTCCCATTGATATTTTCTTGCTTATTTCTGCGAATCTAATTGCTTAGCCGACTTCTACAGAGAAGAGTAGCTTTACTCATTAGAAGGTTTGCTTCAAAGAATAGACCTGAACGGAAAGGTATTCTTGAGCTTCTCTTCACCTGTATAAAAAGCGCTCGTACCACTTAATGCTGGCGGAATTAAATATTGTTCTGTATATAGGAGGGTGTGAAGCTTGTAGATGCGTGAGCCGCATGTATTGGTAGCTTTTAGGTTCACGAATGTAGCACCTCAGTGCACATACTGCGCAGTCTTTTTTCGAGCACACGATTGACCCTTTCTGACTACTATTTGTCTGAGGATGGTCGGCTGCAGATATCAGCAATGGGGCTGCAAAAAGAGTAACGGCTCGTTTCTAAGATGCATTAATAAAGTTTGGTCCTATATCTGACACCATCGTAACCGGAAGGCCTTCATTCAAACCAACATCTATGAACAGCCTTGCTATTTATTATTGGTGAGCATAGGCTCCAAGTGCACAATTTTGCTCAGGTGGCACATGTACACCGCAATGCCTGTGTTGCGATTGACTTCTGGCAAGCCGATTACCAAGTCAAGAATAATAAAAAGACCCACGGGCTCGTAGACATAAGTAGTGAATTTGGAGAGAAAAACTTGTTTTTGGTCCAAATGACGACTAATTGAAGCATCATGTGTCTCCAGAAGTACATCGTACTTCAGATTGTTGTACTTTGGATGAATGTCTCAGGATGGATCTTCAAGTTCCACTCAATAGTGAAGCACGTAATTTATACTCGTCTTTGTACATTGTGTCGCATCAATTAAAACATGTTACCCCCTGATGGAGAGAGAAGAGTCAGTTAATGGTTGTAGTATGTTTCGATTTGCTGCTTAGTACGCAAGCTAGTACAACTACATTGATTCGTCGACTTGTAACTTATTTAGGTCCAATTTATGCCAATATGCTCCCTATTACTCTGATTGGTGCAGTTGCAATTGAAGTCGGGGACTGAACAGGAGACTTTAGCATCTTTGCCTGCGATGAAGAGTCGCACATAAGGCATTTTATTTTGGCATCCACTTCATATGCCTAAAGGATCCATCCGTACGTGCATAAACGTTTATAACCGCTGATTTTATTCATCGCATATATGTTTGTCAGGCATGTATCAAATACAATATTTATGTTCTGCAACGAATGACAAGCATCTTGCTATTCTTTCGAGCCAAAAGTGGGACCTCTCTGGTCCAGATATACATAGTTACACTGGGAGTTTTACCCGTGCTTGCTTTATGGCACTCATAAGAAGAGTAATTTCGTTCGATGTTTCAAGGTTACTGCAACCGAAGTGGAATATCTTGCCCATGTTTGTCTTCAACAAGTTGCCAAAACGAACATTCAAAGACATACACCGAAGCGCTGCGAGCAAATCCAAACGGCTTCATCATGAACCACAAACAGGGCAAGTGTTCAAGTTAAGCTTTCCGTGCCGTTATTACAAGCAATTGTGGTGTAAACTTTTCCAAAATTAATCAATACAATAATCCACCGGGCAGATGATTTTAAAACTCTTATAGTCAGTACTGTACTTGCGCAAGTAGCTGGCTAGGTTTGACGACTTCCACAAATCCTTTCGAGATTGTGGCATTGACTAATCCATTGCAGCTTTTCCTTTCTTGAGATTTGTGATAGCCTAAGAGTTCTGCCAAAGCACCCTAAAATTCTAATTCTCTGCCGAGAAGGGTATTTGTCGAGGCTGATCAATCTCCTTATCGCTTTCATGACCTCAACCTTTACCATAAAAGACCTCACTTGGTCCTTAGATTGGCCTATCTCCTATAAAGCGTCAATATACGACTACATTGTCAGATTGTGTCTGTTAAATTCCGTGATGGTCAAAGCAACTCGTGGCCGCCGGCTAAGACACCTAATGGCTCTCTTGACATCACTAATTAATTTCATAGCATGCAATATGCGTTTGAACCGCCGTGAAGTGTATATTTGGATTTGGTAGTAGCAATCTATCAGATCGAGTGCACTATGCAAAGTATATTCGAACATGTTGTTAAGTCCTTTAATTCAAGGTAGGTAAAGTAAAAAAAACTACATCTTTTGAATGAAGGAGGTAACCTGCAAATATGTATTTTTACCAACTTCGACCCCAGCAGTAGGCGCTTCTATTCCTGCGTTGCGTGGGCCATAGAGCCTATACTTTGTTCGGTTTCCGACATTGTGACGCGTTTAAGCTGCTTATTAACAGGGAGAGCTGCAGATGCAGCCGCCTGCTTAGTTCATAAAGACCAGCAATTCATCAGACTGCGCACATTGCATTAAGAGTAGGGGACACTGCTGTGTACGAAACTGCAACAAAGACTGAAAATATTGATTACGTATTCGCAATAGCAAATCGTGTAACGTTTTTGAATTCTTTTTTGATATATAATATCATTGTTCATACCGGTATTGATACCGATGGGCATTCAGTAAGCCAGGTTTATAAGGCCCGTTACATCTAGTACTGAATACTTGGAGCGCTTGGGCAAAACATGAGTCGTCCAGACGTCGTCAGTCAGTTTCTTCGTCCTGCGCGCAAAAACGAATCTCTTTTGGATAGCCGTCAACCCATTATCAGTAAAGACACGAATAGTTAGTAGGAAATATCATAAAGGAACATAGCACGCATGTAGCCGCGCACCTTTGATAGCAGCCTTCCCGCTTGTAGCCCCCGTTAATGGCAGCGAAGCAAATTTTTCGTTGTCCGTGGCATCGATCACGCTCTGTGTCGGCGATCGACATCCTCGTTGGTACTGTTGCGGCGCTGCTTTCTCCAATTTTAAATAAAAGATCGACCAAAACTCGGCACAATTTTGATGTTTTCTCACTTTTAGTTACGACATTGTCCGCGCGCGCATTTTTATCCGTGAAACATTCGCCGTGTTTGCTATGGCCACCAATATTTGTCAAAGGGTCTAGTTTTGCACAAAGCTTGCTGTTGGCGAGCGTAATGTCGATACGTAACTTGGTAGCTCCCCGCTATATTAGTGGACGGTGGAGGTTACTAATTACACCGATTTGCCCTACTCACAATCGGCGTCCATTATTATAATCAGTAGTGCAGTATGGCAATACTGTAGGGCTCTAGATTTCGGTCAGCCTTCTTGTCCTTTTTTGTGCATTAACAAACAGAGTCTGGGTAGAAAAAGTAGAAGTTAATGCCCAAAGCCGGTACTACGACAGGTTAATTACCAAGAGAGAGTTTATGACTTTGATTGCGAGCGGAGTCAAGCACAACAATTGTGATTGGTCCATATTCATCTAGGATCAATCAGCAAGCCGATAAGTGGTCTGAAGAGAAAATGATTCGCGCCCTCTACCACCACGTACAGTATCACGTAATCGATCTCCTGCAATATAGAAACAATGGTTGAAGTCAACATCAGCATCGTCCTCGCAACTTCATGATTTTTCGCGCACATGCGTCCTGTTGATGACGCCCAACGTATTTTCCCTTACCCGTTTTTCCTACCATACAGCATCTTCAGCACGCAACCTTTTTAATCCACCTGGCTATGCATCCTCTGAAACTGCCTATCTCGCTCTGTTTACATGCAATAGTTCAGCAAAGACATCGTTCATTCGCCCACTTGCCAGCTAAGACTCAAATACCAGCCTGTACTTGCACCTTCGCAAAAAAAATTTCCCCATGGCGGTGCTCTCAACGCTCGCCAGTGACGACGCGCTCGATTACGCCGGGCCTGTAAAAGTCATTGAAGACGAAAACCATTTATTTGACGAGCCTCAATCGACCGAAGACGACAGCGATGAGGACGACGTGACCAAGGGCAAGCGGGATTCGAGCGCTACGCTTGCGAGTAGCGACGGCGAGACTCTTACGCATGCAGACCAGGAACGGATTCGTAGTATGTGCGAGCGCGTCATGCAAGAAGGTTCGTGCCGTCCGGTACGATCCTTCTTTCGACGGGCCTCGACTGTAACGGTGCCTTTGAAAGGTTTTGTGCTCAAGAAAGACTTGCAGCTTCGCGACAGCAACGATGAACGCTCAAGTTCTCAGCTGAAGCGCTCCAAGAGCTGGGCCGGCTGGTCACAACGTGATGCTGCGCTTGAAGCGATGGAGAATCGTCAAGTGCTTGTTCGTTTCTCTACCACGGCAGCTACCCGCGATATCGAGTGTGACCACGACTCGCATCGTCTTGAAGAGTTTCCCGAGCAGTGTATCATGACAGCGCCGATGGACATGCAGTTTGGCACGGTTTGGCGTCACATGACTGTCCAGGTAGACCACAACGGCGTCAATTGTGAGCGCGTCTCACTCTTTCGCAAGAAAAATAAAGGAATTCGTATTGCCAAGGATGACCTGCTCGCTGCGTCGCTCACGCCGGGCAGCACGACGAGTGTGGACGTGGAGTACATGCTTCCTGGTCGAGGGAACGAAGAACATCAATTGATGCGTCGGTACTGTACCAAGACCATGCGGTTTAGTGACGAAGCGACCGCATCCCAGTTTATGGCTTCTGTACGTTCATATGTCAAGTGGATGGCACGTGTCCCAGAGCATGTGACTCGGCGTATCAAAGTGGTGGTGAACCCGCACTCAGGTCGACGTCGTGGACGCCAGGTCTGGGAACACTGGAGACCCTTGCTAGAACGTGCTGGGATTCAGTGCGACGTCGAGGAGACGCAATACAGTGGCCATGCGCGTGATATTGGTGCAACATTTGACTTGGACCTCAAGTACGAAGCAATTGTATTTGTCGGAGGCGACGGCACTGTGAATGAGTTTATCAATGGCGTGTTTTCTCGAGAAGAGAATGTGTGGCGCACGCTAGTTGCGACGACGCCAGTGTCACTCATTTGCGCTGGTACGGACAATGCGTTTGGTAAAGGCGTGGGTACACCTACTCACGCATCGGCCGTCTATTGTATCATTAAACGCAAGATTCGTCCACTGGATGTATTAGCCTGCGAAGCCAGTCACGAAGACGGGACTACTCTTCTAGAGTTTGCCTGCACTGGTGTGAGCTACGGTATTGGCTCGGATATTGCCGTTGAATCCGAGGCGACACGATGGCTTAATGTGCATCGGTACTCCTATTTGAAGATCAAGCGTGGCTTGATTGCACCACACAAACACGAGGCTAAGCTTAGTTACGTCCTGTCGGACACGGTACCGGTGAATCCCGAGACGGGCAAACAGATTCTGCGCACATATTACGAGCTTTTGAACGAGACTGCAGAGGGTCCGCATCGCGCGGAGCGCTGCAGTATCTACGACGACTCGGAGGTGTCTGCGAAACAGTGGATGGGCGACGCCGAACAAATCTTTCACCCTGCTCGCGAGGAAAAGTATGCAGGCAAGTGGCAGAGCATCACGTCGGAACTGACGTCGGCTGGTGGCTCAAATGTGTACTTCGAAGCCAAGTATTCGCATCCGTCTGATGGCAATATCGATTTGATTTACTCTCGTAAAGGCAACCTAATCCAGACAGCAAAGGTTGCCGCGCGTTATTTAAACAAAACATTTCTCAAGTCGGAATTGGTCGGTTACTACAAGGTCAAGGCCTTGGTGATTGAGCCGATCGTGGAGGATGTTTTGAATGTAGACGGTGAAGTACTTGCTGGACCAGGTCCGTTTCGCATCGAGGTCGTGCCTCAGTTGCTGCGCGTGCTGTCTGAAAAATGAGTGACTGATTAAAATTAAGATTTGAAAAAACCGTAGTGACGTCGGTACCCGTAGTGACCAAGAGTGAGTTAAATGCACGTGAGAATTGAAGAACTCGCACTCGATTACTAGGCGTCAATGGAAGTGCCTAGTGCCGTAGGAGGGTAACTTTGATGTGAATGAATGCTTTTTAATACATGAACAAAGCTTGAAGCACCTGACTGAGTTAAGTAATCTGAGACCTTACACTATCTTTTATTGTGCTGAAGAGTGTTTGTCAATACTCGCCGCTTGCGACATTTTGTTGCTAAGCACATGACTGAAAAATCGAGGGAATTGCAATGCAATTTACTCGTACCTTAAGGGTACACTTTTCCAACAAGGGAAGGGGGTATGATGAATCAAGATTGACGTTATTTATGTTACTTGAGTATCTGTAGTCCGAAAATTGTTTATACGATGCTACCTATTAGCATTATTATTCGCCGAATGACTGCTCGAAAGTTCATAAGATCGTTTTGGTTGCAATACCGTCAATATCAAAAAACCTACTTTTACTTTTGTACAGCTCATTGTGTTACCCTCTGTTGCACGGAGCGACTCACGCAATCTACATCGTACGCATATTTTAAATAAGCTTTCGTGTTGGCTACGGCACTTTTGCAAAATTTGCGTCTACAAGCATCATAAGTGCAAAGGAAAGCCCATTATCATTTTTCCAAATTTTGTGACTTCTGCTATAATTATGCGTCCAGTTGTTAGTAAGTTAGTGCTAATTCTAGTTCGCTTGAGGAGTGTCTATCTTGGGTAGCATGCTGTCCTTGTCGTCGAGAGCGCCGACAAAGAAACGACCACACGATTGGCGCCGTACGCCATCATGTTATCCGAATGTCGTCTAAAAATCCTCGACCTTACAACGTACAAATAGAAAAGCCAGTTGGGCTGATTATTCAGTATGGCTACGCTCTCGCAGCGTGGCAGTAACCTTTGAGTTTACATAAAAATCCTTTCGAGGCGCCATGATAATTAGACACTATATTGGTTTTAACGGTCTAAACTGGCGTTGCAGAGTACCGTTACACCAGCAAATAATTTTTGTCAGTGTAATCTCGCAACTCGCAAAAGTCATAGATTTCATAGTATGTGATTAAAAAAGGAGTGCGCGACCACGTGTATCACAGTTTCGTGTATGCAGAGGTATGAATCCTTCTCTGGCACGAATTTATAAAGCAGTGCACTTTGGTCAGTGCAGCCTAAATCAGCGTCATGTTACCAAGATACGATCGAAGCGCGCCTGGTACATTTTAAGTATCCAAAGATCTTTTTGACAGGACACTTTATATAAAAAGTTCTACTTTCGCTTCGTCTGGATTTGCTTCGCAAAGGCGAAGAATTGCAAAGCGTGCGCTTGGCAGGAGGCACGCCACCTTGCCAATTGACAAGGGAAGGCTGTGATTATAGGTCCTATAACTTGACATGAAGCGAGGTAGAACCTGTCGGTTTTGTAGCCATGTGAAGTGGCCGCCTTGTAGAAATTACAAGACTAGTCACATCGATTCTTGGGGTTTCGAGAGCGAGGTTTTTTAGCCGCAGCGCAGACGATTCGGGCTTCTATGCTCTGTCGTCAAATCGTGCGTCGTCTTCACCAATAAAAGCACGTGATTGGTGCAGGGGTAGGGCAGTTTTCAACAAGGGGGCTTAAGCTAAGAAGGCCTCGCTTACGACGGATAGACGAACGTCCAGTTCGGATTGTTGCGCTGGCCAAACGCCACCTGGCGCGCTAAAGAGAGGAATCACAAAGCCCGTCGACATCTGGTCCTCTATTTGTGACACCAAGTCGCTCTCTTGCTCCATTCGGTAGAGGCCGCGCCCTCCTATAGTGACGGGGTACGTGTGTGTCTCCTTATGCGTTCCTATCCGCGCCTTCAAATCCGCACAATTCACTTGCAAACGATCAATTGACGTTTCTATTTGTCGTGACTTTTTGTCCTAGCTAGCACTAGATAGCAGCCTTCGTGCCAAGGTATGTTTTTATCCTTCTCCTGCATTTGCCCCGTTGGCTTGAAGCCAAGTGCTCACAAGTCTTGTTGCCAGTGTCCACAATGTCGTTTCGATTTCCACGATGGGGGCGAAAAAAGAATAAAAACAAAGAGCCCAGTGGCAACAAGTACCACCCCAACGGTGCAATGGGTACCACAGGTGTACCGCGCGGCCCACCGTCTGCACCTGGACGTACGTATAGCAACGGTTCCGAGTACCAGGGACAACAGTCGTGGCAATCGAATGGTACCATGCCCCCTGCACCAGCGTCAGCCGACTACCAGCAATCAATTCAGCGTGCAGCCGCGCTTCCGTTCTCGCATCCACTCTACGCAATGGATAGTGAAGGTATGATCCACTTGAAAGCCACGGGGAAAGGCTTGGACGACTCGGACTTGGCAGTCCATCAAGACGAGATCATTAATACAGTCGTCAAGTACGTGCAAGATTCAATGCGCAAAGAATTGAGCTTTCAAGAAGCGTTCATTCCCGCCACGAGTACGGCCGACACACCTGTGAAAGCCAATGTCTTTGTCTCTCGAAACTACGAGACGTGCAAGAAACTCCTTGTCTTTGTGGCCGTGAGTCGCGGATTGTACCCCGGATTATGGAGCCGTGGCCTCGTCTTGCATGCTGGCGTCAAAAGTGGCAGCATGCTCGAGTATTTTCGAAAAGCCATGGACGAAGGGTATGGCGTGATTGTCGCAAATCCCAATAAAAACGTCATTGTCTTGCGCGACGGGAAACAGCGCGTCCAAATCCCAGGCTCGTCGAGTCCCGAGGAACACATGGATTCGCTCTGGGATGCCTACATTGCGCGCTCGGCCGCCCGCCGCGTCTACTTTCTAGGCTACTCGTACGGCGGCGTGTTGATTAAATACTTGCTTCAATCCCGTGGGGATCAATTGATGCGTCGCAATGGCGCCATTGCGCTCATCGAGTCCAGTCATCGAATTGAAGATGGCGACTCGCAATCGGTCAAATCGATCTTGGCACACCGTACCATGTATTGGGAAAGCAACGATCAATTGTTCCAGACCAAGTTGGACGGCGACGCCCCCCATCGTACCGGGTGTACGTGTCTCTCTGCTGGACGTCCACCCCGTGCGCACGCTAATCATTACTACGTCACGGCATTTTGCATTAACAACATTCAAGATGCCTTGTTCCGGTTCTTGGATACGCGCGACGCCACGACGTACGTGGCGGGCGAGAAACCGGTGCCGGAACCCCCGGCGTCGGCCCCTGTCCTCGGGGGTACCAGTCCCCCGGTACCCCACATGAACCGCCAAGAATCGAGTCGACGCGACGCCAACACTTCGAAAATGGGCAATAGTGAGAAACACTGCAATCTCTGTCTCTTTCACTTTACGCTCTTTGATCGTCGCCACCATTGCCGCATGTGCCACCGGGCCGTCTGCAACGCGTGTTCCCGCGATCGGCTCTTTCTACCGGGGTCCAGTACCGCGCAACGGGTGTGTACCGAGTGTGCCACCGAAGGCCCGCGTCCGAACCAACCGCCGGCCCAGCCCTTGCCAATGTACCCTCGTCTCAATCGAACGGCCAGCGACGCCGTGGCGACGACCAATTCGTCCGTGGACATGTCCCAAGCCCGACAGCGCTCCGACACGCAAATGTCGAACCAAGGTCGATCGGAATCCAATGCGCAACCGCCGCAGAATTCCAAACTCAGTGTCGAAGATTTCGATCTTCTCAAAGTAATTGGCAAGGGCGCGTTTGGGAAAGTCATGCTCGTGCGCAAAAAAGTCCCCGACGGGGCTTCGAACCCCAATGCCATCTATGCCATGAAAGTGTTGAAAAAAGCCTCGGTGTTTGCGAAAAACCAAGTCGAACATACGAAATCGGAACGGCGGATCTTGCGGGACATTGACCACCCGTTTGTCGTGCGCTTGCGGTACGCGTTTCAGAACGAAGACAAGTTGTACCTCGTGATGGATTATTACAATGGCGGGTCGTTATTCTTTCACTTGCGGAAATCGCGCAAGTTTTCCGAGAAACGGGCCCGGTTCTATGCCGCGCAATTGCTCATGTCCATGTCCCACTTGCACGACTTGAACATTGCGTACCGGGATTTGAAACTCGAGAATATTTTAATGGATGAAAAAGGGTTCATTGCCTTGACGGATTTTGGCTTGTCGAAAGAAAACGTCGACGTGCCGGACGGGGCCAAGACGTTTTGTGGGACGGCCGAGTATATTGCGCCCGAGTTGTTGAAAGGTTTGCCGTACGGCAAAGCCGTCGATTGGTGGGGCTTTGGGACGCTCTTGTATGAAATGATGACGGGCCAAACGCCGTTTTTCGATCGCAATCGAAAGCGCATGTTTCACAACATTTTGCACCGCGACGTGGTGTTTACGCAAGCGTTTTCGGAAGATGCCAAGGATCTCTTGACGGGGTTACTCCGTCGTGATCCGGCCAAACGGTTGGGTTCTGGGCCGTCCGGGGTGCAAGAGATTATGGACCATCCCTTCTTTGCGAGCATTGATTTCGACAAGTTGCTGAAACGCGAGATGGACCCGCCGTTTAAACCCGTCGTGAACAGTGAAGCCGATACGGGCAATGTCGCGAATATTTTTACCCGTGAAATGGCGCGGGATTCCCCTGTGACGCAAGAATTGGGGGCCACGCATCGTGCGCAAGCGCACTTTGATGGGTTTACGTACATGCCGGGGAATGAACACTTGAATTGAGGACAGCAGCATGAAAGAACGGAGTTGGACGAGCGACAGGATGGGAAAAGAAAGGAATAGGAAGACGACACGAGTGAGAGAGCCGTGTTGGTGTGTGTGTTGTATACAACGAGAAGACGGGATGGAGATCAAGAGAAGAAGAAACGCTCTTGAGTCGGGAAAACGCGACGACTTTGGTTTGAAAAGGCGGACGCATGCCGAGCAGGAGACTCAGCATTTTAGTCATAGCTTTGGCGTGAACATTAAACCTGCACTTTGATTTCTCCTCTTGTGTTGTCGATGTGACCTTATCAATGAAATAAATGATCCGATCGACTTTTCCACGTGTGGATTTAACGCATTGGGTTCTTTTTTATCTAAAAGCTGAGTTTTTAGGACTAAAAGGCTAGGATAAAAGCCACAAAAAAATGGTCGGCATGGAAGATTGTCTACTTAGCGCTATTTGCTATTGGATCCAAGTCAGTGACTTCATAGAGAGATTTGCTTGAGGCCTTGTCCATTCAGGAATAGTAGCAGTGCAAAGAAGCTAACCTGTTTCTCGGCTATACTCGACTTGAAATGCGATTTTTAAAGCCATTGCTGCCAGCACGTGAAAGCGCTTAGTGCGAGGCGGGCCTAGCCTTTAAGCACACAATCTTCTTGGTTCATTCGAAAAATAACGCCTTAGTCATGGTATTTGAAGCTCGTACTTTCCTGACTCTATGCAAAGAAGCGTGAGTGTAGGCGAAACTCAAACTTGCCGATGAAACGCTGCTTTTCTAGATTCATTCATGTGCTTCTGAGAATAGAAAGGTAAAGTAGCTCTGTGGATAAGTGTTCAGCGTTGAGTCTGAACTCGAGTGCTACCCCAATGCGCACGTGATCATTCTTGATTCGAACCGCTTTCGTGCCCATCTCGACTTTCAAAAGAAATAGCTCAAATTTAGTTTCTTAAATTTTAAGCCCAAAGTTCACCGGCTTGTGTCTTTCTAAGCAAAGACACCGAAGCTTTGGCAGCTATACTTTTAGAGCATCATTGGCTCATAGAGCTCCAAATACCAATGCGCTCTATCTGTCCTTCATCAATAAAAGCCGCTGACGCAGCCGCATTTCTGATATCAACAGTTTGTTAGCAGTGCACACTGTGCGTCTAACCCATGAAGGTAGTTCGTCCGAAATCTTGTTGAGGTTGCTGAGTCTTGTGCTTAGGATACAGATCGTTCGATGTCATATAGCACCTTGTGCAGAGGATGCGTATTGGAAATAAATGCGCTTTCGGTAGACTATTGTTTACTATTTGTGGTCTTGCGGGAGTGTGCAATAAAATGTAGAAAAATCTCCTTACAGACTCGAGCGAAGCAGCCTTCGCTGCTAATGCAGTGTCATATAATTTGTACCTGGACTGACGAAGTGAATCTTCGTTTCTTTTGAGGGTGCTGAAGGGGCACTCGCACGAGCTGCACTTTTAGAGCTGGAAAACCACAGGTCACTCGCACGGATAAAGCTACCAACTGAGAAAATTTAGTCCTAATGTAAGAGTAGCTCCTAGGAGATTGACAGCTTTTACAGAGGAAAAAGCAGGGCTGTTGCTCCGAGGAAACGTGGCTCTGACCTTCGTTTAATATGTAGAGCCAATACAAATCGCTTATGGTTGTGTACCTCACGCCAGGAGTTAGTATTAGACTTAATACTAAGACCTTATTCAACTATCAGTTGTGTGACACAAATTGAGTTTGTGTGGCTCTGTTAGACTCCCCCTAATATAATTTCAAAGTTTTTTCAGTACATGTTAGTCAAAAGTTTCCATTCGAGTTTCTGTCAACCAGACCTCACCGCTGTGACGAATTCAGTCTCGTCGAAACACAACAAACTAAATATTACGTATGCTTCATTGCAGCGCTCAAAATTTGGGCCAACTGACTACCTCATCGTCTCCATCTAGTGCATTGTTGGGGTTTGAGGCGGACGAAGAACTTACGACACAAATTATGCTCACTTTACGCAATGTTTTGGCACAAGTATGCATTGCAGTCGGATGACAACCCGACCGCTTAATTGCACAGTCGCGCCGCACTCACTGATAAATGCTTTTTTTAAGGAGCGAGACCCTAGCGTTACGGTCGATTACAACCTCCAATATCGACATGAAGCTTTTCTTGACAATAAAGTAGCCGTATTCGTGACTTACAACCCGTACTACGAAGCCGAGCCATTCTGAAGACCCTTAGCTAGTCAATAGAGCCACACAATCGAAAGACCGTGCATCACACACCGCGTGCCCGCGAGTGATCGGTCTTTATTCATGCTTTCTGTGATTGCTTTTGATCACGCGCTCGAGCCTAACGAGCAAGAATTAACGATAATAATGATGGGGCACAAGAGCACAAAGTGGAGTAAGAAAATTGACTCCAATTTTGATTCAAGTTTGTGGGCAAACTTATAGGTTGAGCCCGACGAGCCGGTTGAGATCGCACGATACGCGATTTGGGGTGGGAATTCGGCCTCCATGAGCACTCGGGATAAGAATAGCCTGCTTTAAAACGATCCGTGAAAAGTAGTTGTGCGGATTTACGTGCTCGTTAAACGGCTTGATAAAGCAGAGGTTCGGTTTCGGCACCGCAAACTATGCTGCTATATTCTGCACCTCATGAAACGCGTGAACATGACAAAAAGCGTTGTAAGCGGTGCATCCAATATGACAACAAAGTTATTAAACTTTATGACAGCACCACCACCGTAAATCTGCAAGTGAAGCGGATCCTTCAGTTAGAGTTTGCTCGACTAAAGACTGCCAGTGAAGTATTCATTGCAATTAATGATCTGCAGTAACATCCCCCTCTGAGCAACGTTTTTTCAGCACTTACCAGTGCTCTCAAGGTAAGCTCTGTTCTTGTCCCCTGCACTTTTCACCGAAGCGCGGGAAAGTGCAGTCTTGTAACTCAACGTAATCGGCTTCTTTGTCTAGTCGCTGTAGCTGATATACTTAAACGCGATTTTCGGTAAAAGTAAATTTTACATAGAAGGACCTAGTAGCTTGAAAAAGCGCTTGACTTCGAGTTGACTCCAGAAAACTCCATAGTAGCTCGTCAATCTTTATTTAGCTACAATAATGCCCTATATATATTAAATGCAGTCATGAAAGAGATTTTCATAGGAGCATTCGTACGAATGAGCTCGCAAAATATCTCAAAATCTTGCAATTGTGCTTGCAAAATTCACTTTCGTAGCCTCCTCGCTCGAATATCAGCGGCTTGAAAAACGTTTTACTGCTTGAATTGTTGCTCCAGTAAGCCCGTCTGCACCTTCGTCTGTACACAAAGCAAACACAAACAAATGTCGCAATCGACGCATTTTTTCAATTTAATAATAAAGACAACATCATGAGTTTATACAAGCGCATTTGCAAAACAGTAGGACAAGTTTCCTGCAGCTTTACTGTCAAAATCTGTCGATCCGTATGCTGATCAACCACTTCGTCCAGAGAATTGCTCAGGAAATCAAAAGCGCGATCGTCTCGCTTTGCAATCATTCGACCTAGTCGTCAACGCCGAGATGGATATATTCAAAAGCCCCATTCTATAATTGAATTTTATGGCTTAGTCAACATGCTAAAATGTTGTAATTTTTTTGCTTTTCGTCTAACATCATCTGCACCAAAACTTCAACACTATTGCAGCATTTGAGACAACCTACAAGCCAAGTGTGCTCTTCCATTCGCAGCTGATAAAGCAATGAAAAGCAATGCTTACCGCAATCGTACGCTGGTGAATGCAAGGACAATCGAGCTCGCTTCAATATTGACATTTTTACATAATTAGTGTTTTTTATCAAACGACAACGCTCCAGTTCTTTAACATGCACTGGCAATTTTGTTAGCTTAGCACTGCCGTATACGAGAAAAAAATTGTATACTGTCCGAAGCTCTTCAAAATGGGTTTGAGCCCATTGAATGCATCACTCTCATAGCTTCTTATTAAACGTTACCGAGTCAATTATTGAATTTGCCTTTTCAGTTTGTATGTTCTGCAACTACCGCATACTTCTTCGTGTCTGCCATGATCGAGTTTGAAATCGTGAGCCCAAGCGACAAACAGTGCACAAACCTAGCAAAGGATTGTACTCGTGCACCCAATTACTCAGGTTTCAGCGCTTCCGATAGTTTATGTTGGTGGCTCGTTAGAACTCAAGACGGATGTCAGCCTTAATCCTCACAGGTTTCGAACGACAAGGCAAGAGTTCCTATCGATTAGTTTCTCTGGCACCGAAGCTGCTTCTGAGTAGCATCTAAGCAACTGTTCATGCCAAAAAACTCATTACTTTTAAAAACGCTTCTTGTAAACAACGTCATTTGAAGTTATGGCTACGTATACAACACCAACAAGCGTCAACTTATCATTAACAGAGAAAGACTGGATTGTCTCAACTGCTTAACGATTATTTGGAGCTGTCAAATACGGCCAGCTTCAGTAAAAAGCGTTGTGCTTTAAATATGTCTGAATTTAGTAGCGTCGGCGATATCGATGCCATGGTTTAAATAGTTAAGCTGCGTGAATGATACTTCCAAAAATTCTGGCGATCAAGATCAAAAGCGTCTACGGCATTCAAATGGCCATGCTAAGCGATGATATGTTTTCCTCGTCATAAGTTACTCGATTTACTCCAGGCGATGGTGTATGCGAGAGCTTTCTGTATGAAATGGTGAAACTACTTGGGACCCTCTTATTAAGATGTATCATGCACGCCGTATTCGCGTCAGCACAAATTTGTGTTGACACACTTGCCCGGCAAGGAGTTCTCGTCAGCAAACAATGTACCATCAGCAAGGCCGAGCCTCGAATGCCTCAACTTTCAGCCAAATGCGTTGCGCCAAACACACTTACAGCAAACGCTGTCCATGACGAGCGTTGTACAATGGCTTACGTGTTACTTCATATGGCTTCGTCATTAGCTGCTCGGCCCACCGCCAACCATACCTTGCATAGTATGCAGCGAAAAAATTCTGCGATGAGCGCTGCTTAGTGGGCTATGTGCCCTATACGTGCACCGTTAGAACCTCCACCCACTGTTATATTCACCTTGCATGTAGCTATAGCTGTGCATGACGAGTACCGGTCAGTAAATAACGTGCCACTTCTCGTGCGTCTGCGGAATCTCGCCCTAGATGCCTTGACCGAAGCACCGAGGTCTTGTGAGAAGCGAACAAGAGTTCTGTATCAACACAATCTGCGCGCCAATCTGTCAAATTGATTTAGCTAAACAAATGCATTGTATAAGATATGTAACCATATATTCTATTAAACCGCGATCGCAAGACTACAATCGACTGAAATCCGGTCATTCGTCGGAGAACTTTAAAAGAAGAATGCTAAATCTGATAAGTCGTTTATTGCGGAGAAAAGAGTGCTTGATGCTTTGTCTCAAGCTTCCCTGATGTATGTCATGACCAGACGCAAAGCTGTGGCTTCAAACTTTTACATTTGTTAAAAACTTACTCATCGATTACAAAATAAAATCTAGGCCAGCGGAGGCGCGCCCTGTACAAACACAATATGTTTCGCTGTCGTAAAATACTAGCTGACGGTCCGCGAACGAATACAAAAACCTGATTGTAGCAATAACAATTACATTGCATATTGGAGTAGAAAGGAGAATTGCTGTTGCCCGCCTGGACTTATAATGTGCGATGTGGCGTAGCCTTTTGAAGTAAATATTTCTTGTCAATCGAGAATTGCAACTGCGTTGGGTAAATTTATTGTGGCGCAAAGCTTGCAATACACTCTGTAGACTTTTCAAGCACATAAGACCTCCCACAGCTTCACCGAACAGGTACTTGATGAAGAGGTGTTGGGGCAATTGCAAGATTGCAATGCTTTTTAACTTACACCGCGTTAATTTTCTTCGAGAACGATAGAGACATGGTAGCCGAGGGAGTTAATGTTTATGGTAATAAAGCAAAGCCTTGAGCTCCAATAAGTGCAAACTTACAGCATCGGGTGCTTAAAATACTTGTGGAATTGATTTGACTTGTTGCTGGACCGCGTTTTTGCGCGTCAACAATGAGCTACACCGATCTCGCCACAGTATTATAATGATGATTGCGATGCAGCCTTGCTAGCAAAAGATAACAAAGTCATCTACCGTATTTTTAGACGACTCCTACACTGCTTGAAAATCCAAGAACTAATCAGCCGTCACGCTTTCGACTAGCAAAATCAAAAACGTGGCTCTAGCACATGTGACCAATACAAACAGCTAATTTCTGAGCTTAAATCTAATGTCGACAAACTAATTGCATTCGAAGTTTGTAAAGCAGACAAGCACGCCACAAGCAAAAACTGTTTTGCATCGCCCACAACGCATTAATTATCATTATAATTGGATTCGCGATATAATAGAGTGTGAATTTCTGTAAATACGTTTCTGTGCAGCGCTGTTGCATAGACTTGCCAGCTAAGTCTATTGCTCAAGCCAACTTAGATGTGTTCGTCACTTTACGCGTCAGAGTGTACAACTTAAAAATTACAGTTTGGCTCGTGCAGTGAAACTTAAATCGCTCTATCTAGCAAAGCTACATTGACTATGCATTAGTCTAGCTTCAGACTGCAATCGATGCTACAGTTGTATTGCTGGAGATAAAAAAGTCAGACTCACGATTTACACGTCGCATTGCTCAGGCTTCGACTCTAGTGTCTTGACACTAAACGTACACAATTCGTTAAGGCACATTGTATTGCACCACGGTCAATATTTTCCTTTTTATGCACGGAGTCTTGTAGTTATTGTATCACTCTGTCAAAAATAATTGCGACTTTTTTAATGTGATTTTCTCACGTCAAGACACTGTGCTAGTCTCAGCAGATCTAGTATGGTGTGTATCTAGCTTGCACCAAAGCTTTTAAATAAGCGATTAAGATTTTTGGTCTCATAAATTTTTGAAATGACAATTAACACCTGCAGCAGTGTTTCATCAGCGTTAATAGTCCAAGTGATGGTATCGACTATCTGAGCGTGTTGGTTAAGGTTCGGATGTGGCGACTTTGATATAAACCGTGATAATGGATCTTCTAAAGGCGATCACCTTTTGGGTTTTTCGCTAGATAAAATACACAGGAAACGTTTACGTCTATGATCAAAACTATATCTCTTAAACATGGATTAATCGTGGCTAGAGAAGCACAACCACTGGATCGGTCGGTGTCCAATCTTGTGCACCCGGGTATATATAAGTCTTGCTTATACGCTTTGTTGTGCCTTACGGCTCTGTTACACGCCCAAAGTACATATGGGAGGGACCAAGGCTTGTGGGTAGCCCCGTTTGTCAAAGACGCAAAAGATAGCGCTTTATATGTGAGTGATGTATGCGCTCAGCTGTTCCAAAGGCTCGGTAACGAATTCCTTGGATGGAGACGGATAGTCGGTCACTGTATCTTTCTCTTCATCGTTAGGTCTTTCTAATCCTCCATGTGGCGCCACGATTGCTAATGATGGTCGAGTAGAGCCATAGGGCACAGAATCATCTAGCCTATTATCTCAAGCCTGTCAGGAGGCCCATCTAATGATTGCTACGTGAAGTAGTAGCTCTACCAACGCGCTGGTCCGAGCAAGCAAGCAACTCAACGCTCCTATGATAATCAGCTTTCAGCTTTAGTTTAAAATTGCATAATATGTTATGCTACCTTCTTTTGCTGAGCAGGCAGTAAGCTTTACTGCTGTCGCTGTTCAGGAATTCCCAAAGCACATTTGACGCTGCCCCTTGAACCCTCTAGCCAGGTTGGTCTAATCGCACCTTCATGATTCACATTGGGTCGACGCAGTGCTTTAATATCTTTCACAATTACGTCTCTCTTTGTTTTACCAACGAATTTGCTAAGATGTACGCTTTCAACGGCGATCTTATCCCGGACTTGCGAATGGACTCCTTAATTTCCAGACATGGTCGCTAAGTAATCGTGATCGCATCGTCGATGAATTGCGTCTGACTGAGAAACTTGTTGAATTCGAATCAGCACAGCAAAATTCACCTGGTGCGAAGTGGATCCACCATTAACCTACACGTACCGCAGATCCGACTTTTGGACAACAAACGAAGGAGTAAATTGCTTTTTAGAGAAAATACCTTTCGAATAGTCGTGGACAAGCATACCCACATACCTTATTAAAAACTTATAATTATCGTGAACTAATGCAGACTAAGTAAGCAGCGGTGAGATCAAAAGCAAACGATCATGACTCAGCTCTTGCTCACTTATGGCAAGGACCAGCATTTATATCCTGACAGCCGGCATCAGCTGAATGGCTTAGAGAATATCCGGGGCTTCGGTCGTTGATAAATTACGTAAACAAGTGCCGATGTGATGTGCCGGTATATTCCTTCTACTGACACAAAATCGTACTCAATCCCCACTTTTCTTTAGCATATTGCGTCGCAAGGGTCAAGAGAAAAGATTTTTTTTAGTCCGTGCTGTTGCACAAATTGTGACGAGCCCGATTCGATAAAAGTGTGGACCACATATCCTGATAGCGTATCTTCTTTCTTGGTCGACAAGGCAAAATCTTCATGGAAACGTGCTTACGCGGCTTGTGCGTGACTTAAAACAAAGAAGACTTTGCTTCACGACGAGGATTATCTTGAAGTGAAACAAGAGGGGTTGCATTTCTGCGTGGAGAAGCTCGGTCCACTGGTGAACCCCGTTTTTGGCAAGCAGCCGGCGTTCTTCATCGACGAAAGCCGCTTTATTCCACATCGAATGGTCGTGCTGCTGCAATCTGCGCACAGCTTTATATTTGGTCGAAGTGGTCTGGAGAAGGAGGCAGAGTAACAACCTCGTAAGGAGCGTTCATTTTAAAGCAGCGTCGCAGAGGCTTCGACGTGAGAATTTCCGACGTGGTATTCACACCGCGAGAAGATGACAAGAAGTTGACCCGTCGACGGATTTGGACGTATCGTGGTGAATCCTACGTTCCCACCTTTGTTGTTGAGATTGATTAGCTCTCTGGTCGAGACTCCAACGTCGCGCTCACGATCGCAAGATGCGAAACGAATATTTTCAGCACGGCGTCCAGTCGGGTTGGCTGATCGTTCCACGCCCAGACTTCCAGCGGGTGTATGTATACTGTCTCGACGAAATGGAGATGTGCCCTTTGGATGACTATGACTTCCCACGCTTGGTCAAGTACTTCGAGATGCATCTTTGCTCACGGAATCGCTAATTGCATCTTGGATACGAACACACCAGATCAACTTCGTCTTCTGACGACGATCCCGAATCCTGGTCCCAGATCATATCCAACACAGGTCCGTTAGCTGAAATCCAGAAAGAACATCACCTCCGTCGAGATCTCACCAAGCGGCGTTGCACGTTTCCCCTGTCGTCGAGATAGTATACATACATCCGCTGAAAGTCTGGACGTGGGTCGATCAGCCAACCCAACTGGACGCCGTGCTGGAACTACATTCATTTCGCATCTTTCGATTAAGAGCGCTGCGTCAAAAGCCTCGACCAGACAGCTTATCAGTTTCAGTAACAAAGGTGGAAACAATACGTCCACATGTGTTCACCAGTCAAATTCCTGTCATCATCTCGCGGTGCGTATGCCACGTCGGGCATTCTCACGTAGAAGCCTCTGGGGCGCTGCTTTAGTATGAACGCTCCTTGCGAGGTTGACATTCACTTTGTGCCAAGCACGAAGTAGTGTAATGATCATTATCACGAAAGTGATGTAAGCTTTAATGCGCTCCTTGCCTGAAAGGCAGTGCGGAAGCCAACACCTCGCCATCTTTTTATATTTAAAATTGAGCATTAAGTATAAGCTAACGGTGCAACAGCACCTGTCGATTTTTGGTGCTCAACAAAATGTCCGAGTGCACTTAATTTTGTGACACAAAACTGATAGATCATCTTTTACAGCTCTGATTGCGCCTAGCGGCATGCTATGGGAGGGTTAGTGCTGCTATGAGGGCTATCAAATGTCTTGGCGACGTTGACCGTCTGATCGTATTTGGCCACCTATGTTTTTTTGACTCCATAAACTTGCTACAACCCTGGTGTAACGCAAACAATCATTGCAGTATGATGGGCCTCAAATTATAACGTCTAACCTAATTCGATCTTGAAGGCGTCTTAGGTGCCAGTCGCACTTGATTGCGCTGCTCTTCGAACTTTTCTCTCCCTATATTAATTGACCGTTGCTGTTTGCCGGTACGCTACATTTCTCAGTCCACCAGCAACAAACTTATGGGTGATACACATATATATGTGTTGTATACTAAGCTTCATACAGGTCGTATGCCTGCGTTCCAGCACTTTAGATCGGGTACGACAAGGGTGTGCTACAGCAACAAATATATACTAAAATGACGTTTTGATTTTTTTTCATACCATCGTATCGAGCTAAGAAGATAGTAACAAAATGTGCTTAGCTATCACATCCTGTACCTTGAAAGCAATCGGTGCTCTTGAAGAGCGACAACACGCTTGCAATCGTCTCGCACGTGAGTAAACTAAATAGGACACCGACCACAAACCACCCTGCTAGAGCACTGTATCCTCCATAACATCGAAGGTGCTGTACATCATGCTTCTGACGAGGAAGGAGTTTGATACATGCAATGCTGACAAGTTGAAATGTCCATGCAATATGATACGTATACATAACTTGCATGCGCGTATCAGAAGAGTCCAGCTTTATGTCCTCTTGCGAAACAGAGAAGAAGGAGCCAATCGCATTGGAAGCTGTGATGCCCAGTGGAATTGCCATATGACGAAATGTAATCACTAAGCCGTAAGTAGTCCCTTCGATCCCACGTGGCGCTAACTCAACAATCGGAAGCAATTGCACAATAAATCGTAGAGCGACCGCCGGTGCTGTAAGCACTCGCATATAGAGCCAAAAGCTTTGATTGCGGACCACATTAAAGACCGTGCACGTCACGGTCACAAATTCCATACTTACAAACCAAATGCTGGAAAGACAATAGATATACCGCCACGATACCTGCAGCAAGAAGCGTTGCATGACGAGTAAGCCAGCAATAAAAACCAAGCTCCACACGACCAATGCAATCGCTTTCGGCCACGAGAGGACATGGACCCAATTTGCTTCAATGGCCGGGACAGCACTCGAGTTCAGTGTCAAACAAAAAGTGGTCACGACCTCAAACAACAATAATTGCCACATTGTACGACTCTGAATGAGCTTCCAGATGAGCTGCCATCGCTCACGAACATACATTTCGCGACCAAGTGACGATGGATTCGACATTTGGCGCCTACGGGCAATGGAGCATCCATCCACTTCGGACAAGACAAACATTGGGACGGACGGAGAGGTCGGGTTGTCATGCAATAACCAGATGGAACCTATCAATGGAAAGATAGAGCATGTGGCCAATACCAGCAACACTTGATTCACATTCAACGACCATGAAAAAGTACCACCATAAGCGGATCCGTTGAGCGTCCCTGACACAAAGACGTTCATGAGAATAGCACCGACCAGGATGGCAGTATAGACGGACACTTGGGTCCGTCCTCTCGACAACAAGGGTTCTCTTTGTGCAATTTCGACCATAATGGCATCTGCTGCCACGTTGGCTAAGAAATACCCGACCGTACCAAGCAGCATAAACACCAGGTACCTCCACATTGCGCCAGCCTCTCCTGGTTGAGGCATTGGCGACGTTCCGAGACACGAGAGACTCGCGAAACTCACGATCCAGCCACAAATCATCATGGGTTTACGCCGATAGCCGCCGCATACATTTAAATTGTCCGTCACGAATCCACCAATGGCCTTAAAAATCCACGATGTGTTGAGAATCATTGTCGCTGCTTGGACTTGATATTCTTGCAATTGCAGGTAATCACTAAAGAACGGGGTAATGAGACTATTCAGACCACCGCAGAGGGCCCCGATGGCGACGTAATTCACTATGAGGCCAATAGTTTTTCGTGTCATCAGAGCCACTTGGCCTCCAGGTCGCAGCGCGCCATTCTGTTCCAACTTTAAGGCACCGTACTCTTGCATGGCCAACGGATCGGGGGACACGGCATGTTGCAACACCAGTGGATCTTCAACAAGCTCTGCAGGAAGAGAGTCGATGCTAAGCGAGAGCGCATAATTCGACGACACTACGGAGCAGCTCTTGAGCCAGATGCCGGACGAAATGGACCGCGAAGCCATGTGACAGGCGAAAATACGTCAGTAACCGTCAAGCGACTCGTTGCACGAATGCGTCATTCACGTGGTCTCAGCAACTCGACTCGTGTGTGCGCTGAGCGAAGGTTGGTGAGATGACCTGTTGGCGTCGTCGGTGGTAGCCGATGATGCTGTCGTTCGGTCGGGATAGGTGGTCAATTGTGAAAGACCTGATGGATGGGGTTTTGATCGATGCTGTTCCTGCCGGATGTGGTGATACGAAAGCATCGTATAACCTGCGTGCTGGGGCGAGGTACCTCACCACGACAAGAGCGTTGCAGCGAGGTCATTAACCGTTTAGATGGACAGCAATCCCAGCGTGCGTACGATTTATTAGCCTCGAGATCGCGGACAGTTGCCAATGCAGATACTAGATCGTTTACTCGCTGCCTACTTTTGCTTATGGTTTCCCCAATAACATGCTGACTGAATCTCGATAGCGTAGGACAAACTAAGTGCCGATAATTTCATGTTGGTGCTGCTGTACTGCATTACCTACTACTGAACCTAACGTTACTTTCAGGAGGGATGTGCAGCATGGATGAAACCTTCATATCAAGACTGTATCTCTCTAACAGCGTCACTTTTCTGTTGTTCAGCCGCGACTCCCTACGATAGTCTGCGAGCTCCTTAGCAGACAGCTCACTTTTTGCCTCGCTGCTGGTTACGCTTAGGCTCGTTATACAGGAGGGCATCGTTTTAGACGTGTAAACCTTAAAGGTGTAGAGTGCTCTTTTCGGCTCAACCTTGCTCGTTGTACCGGAGGGGGCAAAGACAGCAATGGTAGAAGTGGTCCATCCGGAATGGCAGAAATGTTGTTTTGTCAAACTCATTTCTTGTCAATCGTAGTAATTAGCTCAAATCCCGAACAAGGTCCTTTTTTATTCAAAAAAAAATACCGGTAGAAAAAAACGCTAAATAATTTTACCTATGAGATTGCTTTTATCCCAAATGGTGAACAACAGTGGTATGTAAGAAAAAGTCACTCCTGAATTTTGATTACTAAAGCTGCATCAATAAATTATTTAGAAGGAGTTGATAAGCTGCAAAAACAGTGAACAATTAGCTGACAGAGAAGGTAAACCTGAAATAATCCAATAAATGACGCAACCGAAAGTAAGTCGAGCCCGCCCGAGTTGTTATTTATCGAAAACTACTTGCTGGATAGTAGTCCACAAGTAGCAATAACATCACTTACTGAGGATGAAGTGGTATTGACGAAGTCACGCATAAGCGGAAAATACTGCAGCAGATTTCGATTTTAAGCTGAAACTGTATTTAGAAAATGCCAACGTGTTGACAACAATATGTTTTTTATTGAAGAAATCTATCACGAAGAGTCGTGCTCGACATCGCCAAGAAAAGCACAAATTTGAAACTGTAAGAGAAGTGAGCGAAACTGAAGACCGTGCTTAAGTGCAGGTCCAACCGCGATGCCCAAAAAAGTGCTCGCGATTTTGTGAAACCCAAGGTCCAAAGTGTCGAAGTTGATTGTATATTACAGTATCCTCGATAGGCCAGAGTTGAAAAAGAAAGGTGGCTATCTTGCCCATATTTAACTGCATACCAGTGGTAGAACAAAAGGTTTGTACTCGAGTTAAGAAATGGGGCGCGTGTGAGATTGTTTGTATTCCTGTGACATCATCTGCAAAGCTTAGGGTGTGATAGAATGAGTCCCGGATTTAAATAGCAGATCCATCACTTGTTGCCCGCACGTAGCAAAGCAGAGGCTTAACAACACTAAGTGAAATCGGGAGAAAATAGATCACTTTGTCCAACGCTTTCAAAGGCAATAAGTCGAACGTTAAGAGTTGATGAAGACTCGAGCCATCGTCTCTTTTAAAAAGGTCTTGACCAAATGTCAAAGAATAAGTCCAAATCTCCAATGTTGTAATACACGATTAACTGCCTACCCAGTTGACACCATCGAACGTTTTGGCAAAGTCAAGGCGAATAGCACCGACTGGATCACGGAAGTTGGTCCGTAGACAATAATCGTGAAGATCGTGAAGGCATCGTAGCGCGTGGCGTATGTCACATCCCGGAACAAAGGCACATTGGTCAATATCTAAGAAGTTAGGTAAAACTTTGTTGAGGCGATAAGCTAAAGCCTTGAGTTTGAACCTGGCATTTTCGTCTAGGAACGTCAATGACCGATAGTTCTGGGGATCCGAGCAAGAGCCGTTCTCAAAAAAAGCAAAGGAGTAGTTCCATGGCTTTGGAATTTGGTAATTGAGCCGCATTATCAGGCTCCAAAACCTGAGCACATTTGGTCGGAAAAAGCTGATTGAACTCCGCAGGAAATCATGTCGAGTCGGATGATTTTCCACTGGCGGTGTGCTTAATAGCATAAAGAAATTCTTAGCGATAAGAGGTGCATCAAACATAGCGGCGTGTGTTGGCGCTCTCTTCCGATGGCTAGACCAATCCCTGCTGGTAGCTCCATTTGTCAAAGACGCAAAAAATAGCGCTCTATATGTGAGTATTGTATGCACCACAAATTGCGAGCAACACTAGTCCCTCAATTGGTAGCATTGATCCGTAAGATACAGTGAGTAGCACAGGTCACACGTTAATAATGAAATACTATCAAGAGAGGGTTTCATGGCTCTGCACAAGAGGTATAAAAAAACGATGCTTATTAAGATCCAAGTGTCAGAAACGTCCTTATAATTGACAAAGGCACCTTGTCCAGCTGACTATTTGACTGGATTAATTGTCGTGTAGCGAAAGTGTCCTCTGCACTGCCAGAAGTGTCAGAGCTACCAAACTTCGAAGGGCTACAAACGACTAAATTCTTGACTGAATCAAATGCCGATATATATTAACGATGGTATTTTTGAAACTTAATTATGTTTTCTTTGTGAAGCTCTAGATTAGCCTCATCGGCATTAAACGGTATGCCCGAGCTCAGAGATATGATAGGACACATTTCACTAAAGGAAGACATCTAACATAATTTTTTTTTTACCAGAAATGGTGGTTGGCGAGACATTTATCTCGTGCCAGGCACGAAGTAGTGTAGTGATCAGTATCACGAAATTAATGTGAGCTTCAATGCGCTTTTCGTCTGAAATGCAAAGATGGCTTGTGCGGAAGCCGAAATCCCCTCACTCGTCACCACCTATTTGTATCATTAACTGAACATTATTTATAAGCCGAAAAAATGCAACAACACCTGCATGATAAGTAGTTTTTTGTGCTCAACGAAATATCCGAGTATATTTTGTATAGTGCACTAAATTTTGTGGATAAAAACGGATAGACCATCGCTTACAGCTAAAACTAGCGCCTAGCGGCATGTTATGGGAGGTCAGTGCTGCTAAAGGGCTATCAAGTGTCTCGGCAATAGGTCGGACAAGGCCACCAAAGATAGTTGTTTACTCAAGCTTGCTATCGCAAGAAGTAGACCTGGCACCGATCGACACGTATTTTTGAATGACAAAGTCGTTTCCTTTACAGTATAATAAAAATTTAGAGCAAGGTTTACCTAATAAACTTTTTCGGTATTTTTATAAAGACTCAAGGGTGATCGCCTTTAAAAGATATATTATCACGATTTATATCGGAGTTCCCACGACCAAACATAAGCAAATCTTAATATTGTCGATACCATCTCTTGGATATTTAACTTTAAAAAAAATACTAGAGCGCATTGGTGCAGGGGGTAATTGTCGTTTCAAAAATTCATTGAAGCCAAAAGTTGAAATCGCTTATTAAGAGCTTTACTGCAAGCTAGATACACACCATAACAAATTTGCTGAGATCAGCACAAAGTCGTGGCTTAAGAAACGATTTTGACAGAGTGATACAAAAAATACGAGCTTTTGTGCATATTAGGTAAAATATTGACGATGGTGCAATACAATGTACCCTGACAGATTGTGTACGTCTAAAGAGCCAAGACGCTAGAGTCGAAGCCTGAGCAATGCGAAGTGGAGTGAGTACAATGTAAGGTCACGAAAAAATTAGTAAGGGTTGATTTGTGCAGCCCTTTAATTTTTGTCGTGAGTCTGACTTTATTGTCTTCAGAAATATCACCTTTCGTTTTACCACCTGATAAAGGATAAGGTTTTGTTTTTGTTTTGTGACCCTTATATGAAATGTGCCAAAAAGAGAATGGCTCAATCATAAAAGTGATTACAGCTTGATGCTAGACTAATGCTCAGTCAATGTAGCTCTGCTAGATGGCGCGATCGTAGTTACACTACGCGAGCCAAACTGCAAGTAGCTAGTACTACGCTTTGATGCGTCGAGTGATAAGCACATCAAAGCTGGCTTGAGCTCAAGACTTGATAAGCAAGTCTATGCAGCAGACTTGTTGCCAGAAACACATTTAAGCTGACGCAAGCCAAACAAATGGTTAGCAAGATTGACGTGCAACATAGCCGTTGCACAGAGAAGTATTTGAAGAAATTCGCACTGTATTTCTTCGCGAATCCAGTCATAATAAAAATCAATGCTTCGTGGACGATGCAAGACACTTTTTGCTGGTGGCGTGCTTGGCTGATAATACAGCTTCAATGGCAATTCGTCTGTCGGTATCAATTCCAAGCTCAAAACCTAGCTGTCTAAGTCCAACACACTGCTTGGTCTTTTGTGCTAGGGCAATATTCTCTCATTTATTAGACTAAAGCGTGACAGTTGATTGCTTCTTCGATTTCCAAGCAGGTAGACGACTTTGTTCTTTTTTGTTAACGAGGCGCCATCGCAGTCCTCGTAAAAATGCTGCGGTGAGAACGTGGTAGCTCAACGTCGACGCATAAACAAAAGGTGATGAATTATATTCTTAAGGTATTTTCGTGTCTTTAAGCACCTGATGCTGAAAGGCTGCGCTTATAGGAGGTCAAAACTGTGATTTATACTAATTCGCTTGGCTGCCATGATTTTGTCTTTCTCGTATGAAAACTGACACGATTTGGAATGAAAAAAAATTGCAGCCTTGCCATCTATCCTTAGATCGTTTCATCAAGAAGCGATAGCATGGTAACTCAGTGTATTGCAAGCTTGACGCCAAGATAAACTCATCCATCACAGCTGCAAATTTCGATTATACAATAAATATCTGCCTGCTCAAAGAGCCTGCGCCACATCCAAAATTATAAACATGTCCATGTACATGCAAGCATCGGCAATTCTCCATCTCTACTCCATTATGTACAGACCCTGTGGCTCAAGCGGTTAGCCGTTCGACCCAGGACCATAGGGTACCTGTTTCGATACCCATAGGATCCGAATTAAGGCAGCCGGGGATAGGTCACTAAAGTGGACGAGCCATCACACCCGAGTGTGTGACTGCCCTACATATTCGCGCCCGATTTGGTATTAAAAGGGTTGGGTGGCGGACAACCCACTGACCGAAAACGCCCCAAAGTGTAATGAGGAGTACGGAAGTCGGTCTCAATATGGGTCGGATTGCTACCAGCATCCCGCGATAGAGTCAGCTTAGTCCTAGCGCGTGGGCTCCGATAGCTTAAATCTATACTCCATTATGTAATGTTGTTCTTTATTGCAACAAATCAGGTTTTTGTACTCGCTCGCGGACTATCGGTTAGATTTCTACGACGGCCAAATTGACTTTGTACAGGGCGCATCTTTGCTGGCCTAAATTTAATTTCGTATGTGTCATTAGTAAGTGAGCTGTCCAGTAGCCTTTGAAGTATGAAGTCACAGCTTTGTGTTCGGTCGTAACTTGAATCAGCGAATTTGTAGACACAGCACCAAGCGCTCTTTCCCACCGCAATAAATAACTCTTCAGATATAAAAATCTTCTTTTCTAACAAAAGAACTCCGATAAATGACCGGAATTTCAGTCGAGGGTAGCGTTGCGGTCGCTGGTTAATAAAACGTGTGGTTATATCTCATGTGTATTGTGCTTGATCAGCTAAACCAATTTAACAGATTGGCAAGAAATGTGTCGCTACAGAAAGCTTATGTTTGCGCTAAACCTAGGTGTAAGGCTTCTTGACTATAACAGCATTAAATGCTAGTAGATTAAGGTCAATTCATCGCGGGCGAAGCTTTGCGGATGCAAGTAAATGGACACATTAAATATTGATCGATGCTCGTCATGCACAGCTGTGGCTGCACGCAAATTTAAATAACAGTAGGTTAAGACACCAAAGCAAGGTTCTGACGGTGCGCGTAAACGGGATGTGACCCACTAAGCAATGCTTACTGCAGAAAGTACTCGCTGCTTGCCATGCACGGTAAGGTTAACTGTGGTACGAGCAGCTAATGACGAAGCTAATGAAGCAACAGGTAAGCCATTAATTAACGATCGCCGTGGGCAGCACTTGCTGTGAACGTTTCAGCGTAACGTATTAGGCCTAAAGTTGGGGCATTCGAGGCTCAGCCTTGTTGATGGTATTTTGCTCGCCGAGTGAAGTTGTAGATGACCAGAGCCTCTTGCCGGGCATCAAGTTTGTCAACACAAAATCGCGCTGACGCAAATAGGGCATGCATAAAACATCTTTAAATGTGTCATAAGTAAGTGTAACCATCACATAGAGAAATTTCTCGCGTAACACCGTCGCATGAAGTAAATCAAGCCATTTATCGAGTGGAGAACAAATCATTGCTCTGAGAACTTTTGGAAAATTAGATACTTGATTTGGCAAGGTCATTTTGATGCCGTAGACGCTTTTGATCATTATCTCCAGGTTTTTGGAAGTATCATTCACTCAGCTTAATTAATTAAGCTATGGCCCACATTCCGCCAATGCTACAAACCTTTCCTTTTTAGGTGAACGCTAATTTTTCCAAGCTGGCTTCATTTTACAGCGCCAATTGCTCGATAAGTAGATGGTACAATGTTATTTAAATACTATGAGCTGACTCTAAGAAGCTCGATAATTATCACCACACACACAAGTTTCGTGTTCAGCACGAAGAGCGTTTAAAAAGTAGTACTTTTTTCTGGCTCAAAAGTTGCTGGTGCTGCTCCGACGCAGCCTTGATGCACCCGAGCGGGCTTCAACTCATCTTGATCAGCTTTGGAACGTACACAAATTCTTTTCCTCTATAGCTTAGCTAAGATTACAACAGTGCTGGTACATCTTAAAAATTGCAGTGTTGTCGCTTGGTCAAGACACAGTAATCATGTCAAATATGTAAAAAACGAAGCGAGCTCGTTTGTATTTTCGTACACCACCGTACGATTGTGGAAGGCATAGCTTTTCAACACTTTGTCAGTTGCAAATGGAAGCGCACATTTGGCTTGTAAAGCTAATAGAGTGGTATAGTATTGGTGCACTTGATGTTTGACTACCGTCTCAACTTCTCATCGTGCTATGTAAATTATAAAATGAACTAGGCCGAAACGAGACGGTTAAGACTATGATTTTCTGAACATTCTCGTTTGACGAAGTGATGATCAGCACACTAATCCACAGGTTTTGACAGTAAAATTGTAAGATCCTTATTCTGCTGTTTTGCATTTACGTTCATATTAACTCATAGTGCTGTCATTCCTATTGGTCTTTAAAAGTGCATCAATTGTGACTTTTAATTGTGTTTGCTCAAAGAACGCACGAAGGAGCAGACGGGCTTCGTGGGGCAAAAATGAAGTAGTAAAGCTGTTTATAAGCCGCTGATTCTTGAGCAAGAAGGCTGCAAAATTGAAATTTGCAAGCATGACCGGAAATTCTCGAAACAGATTGCGACTCTCCTTCATAAATCTCCTTCCTAATGTTATTTGATGTATATCTGGTGCATCGTTGTAGCTAATGAAAATCGACTAGATTTTATCGAATTTCTCTTAAGTCAATTCGACGTCAAGCGCTTTTTCAAGCAACCAGATCCTTCTATGTAAAAGTTGCTTTTAGCGAAAATCGTGTTCAATTAACTGTATCAGCTACCGCGACCAGACTAAGAAGCTGATATTTTTAAATACAAGACTGCTCTTTCTGTCGCTGCAAAAGGAAGTGCAGAGGGCAAGAAAAGGGCTCACCTTGTGAGCACTGATAAGTTCTGAGGAAACGGTGCTCGAAGGGGGATATCACTGCAAGTTATAAGCTACAATAAATTCTTTACTGACAGAGCAAACTCCTGCTGAAGGTACCACTTCGCTCGAAAATTTACGTTGTTGAAGCTATGATAAAGTGCTACAACTTTTTGCCATTTTATACCCACCGCTTACAACGCTTTTTGTCATTTCAGACATTACATGAGGTGTAGGATGCAGCGATATAGCTTGCGGTGCCGTCACCAAACCTTCGCTTTATGAAGCTGTTCAACAAGCGCGCTATTTTGCATCGTAATTTTTTGCGTATCTTTCTGAAGCTTTGCTTCCCTTGTGGTGAGTCTCGTGGAGGCGAATTTCCAACCCTGGATCGCGAATTGGGCGATCATAAACGGCGCTTCGGACAAGAGCTTTAAATTTGCCCACAATTTTAGACAAGATCGAACTGAGTCGGTTATGACTGCACTTCGTGCTTTTGTGCCTCATCATATTGATCGTTGATCTTGGTTCACCAGACACGAGCGCGTGATCAGATGCGAGCAGAGTAGACTGATCACTCGCGAGTATGCGGTGTTTGAGACACGATCTTGCGATAGTATGGCTAAGTTGGCTGCCCAAAGTCTTGAGAATGGCTCGGCTTGCTAGTACGGACTGCAAGCTTACGGATGAGTTTTTGTTGTTGCGACCACAAGGGTAGGGTCTTGTTCACTTGAAACAAAAAGTTATCGTTGAGTGCGGCGCAGGTGTGCAAATTAAGCAGTCGAGTCGTCATACGTTTGCAATGCATGCCTGTGTCAAAGCGTCGCATGAAGTGATCATAGTTTGTGTTTAAATTCTTCGACTGTCTAAAACTTTTAATATACTCTAGATGGGGACGATGAGGTAGTCAATATTTTAAAAATTCGAGCGCTGCAATAAGCTATATGTCTCATGTTGTTTGTTGTATTTTGAATTAGCGGAACCAGTCACAGCTGTGATTTCTGGTTGGCAGAAACTCGAAAGGGAAGTTTTGGCTTACATGTATGAAGTAGCTTGGAGATTATACAAGGGAGATGGTGATGGAGCTACACAAATATAATTTTTGTGCAACAACTGATAAGCAGAATAAGGTCTTAGTATCAAAAGAAATTCCAACTAACTACTACGATGGCTCCAATTGTTGGGATTTTATGCGGAGTTTTGAGGTCGACTGAGATGGAAGGCTAGCGATTCTTGTACTCGGTATGTGATACTGTGAAGAGATATCGATGGTGTGTACTAATGGACTGTCACATTGCTAACAATTCTGTGTATCACAATTAAGAGTCTACATTTTCAACAAAAACATCTCTTCATTCACTAATGTCGATCCGCAAAAAATGCCGCTGCTCCACCATTTTATAACGTGGCTTTAATATTGAGCCTTGTACTACAAGGATCTCGAAAAACATTGAACATCCCTTACTTATGAGATCTCGATCAAACATTAGATAGATAGCAATTAAGCCCCGACTGCAGCAAATTTTAAATTGGTCCGCGACAATTTTGTTGCAGAAAACGCTGACACTTTTTGCCGCTTGCTTTGCTTAAATCGGTCAGCTGTATGTAAGACTTGCGTCAGCCATAGTTGAAGCTGTTGCAACAGCTGAACGCGCAACAATTGTAGCAGCCTGGGCTAAAGGGTCCTTTAAAGTCAATTGTGAACATCGAGACGCCGGCCATAGTCAATCGACCTTAATAGCTTTAATAATAAAAGATAAATCAATTTTAATTAGATGGTCAAAATTTGGTAACAACGCATAAAAAATGGCTCTAAAGCTCCAGTATGATTGCTCTTCCGCTGTCAGTATTCTAAGCTCATCGTACAACAATAATGATAAGATAAATCAATTATTAGCAGTTGCTCAACGAGAATGACGTAAGACATTGCTCTTGATCGGGGTGCTCATACGCTGTCAGTATTCTAAGCTATAGTGAAAGCGTTAGGTGCTCACATCGCGGCTTTAATCATGAACATTGTCGTATTTGCGGGCATGATTGGGTTGCCGACGTGAAAGCTATATGGATGCAAGAAATTACTTAAAAAAGAGCGTCGAGATTAAACAAGTTTGGTAGCGTAACTTGGGATTGGTTCGGGAACTGCTGTTGTACTGCCAGACCGAAGCTCGCACATTGCCTACAAAGCCGAATCGTCAATACCTACCTTTTCTATTCGTACGAGCTTCATCAGAATCACAGATACATGCAAGTTACAATCTGAAGAACATCTCAGCTTCTTACAATATTAAGTGACAAATGGATCAACCAGGTTTGTCGGGTGTCGTGCTCCGAAAATTACTTGATGACGCATTCGCCAGTGTCAATATGGCTACACAAATACACATGAATTTCACAAACACAAAGCGCGAGAAATACGCGTAGCTGATGGTGCGTCAAGAGCATGCACCTGCATTGTGGATATGATGTTAGTTAAGTAAATAGATAGCTCCAAAAATCTGCAGGACTTGAAGCAAGGATAACCTAGAAGCCGACGCACTCTTCGGTTACAATTTGTTGCTATGTCTCGCGATTATTCAAGAGAAAGCGCATTCTAGGAAGTGTTGCGCTCTCAATAAAGGTCATCTTCTATATTCAAGTGCACGCCTTGTTCATAAAAGCACATGGCGACTATCAACAATTCAGAGATTTGGTTGCTTTTGCTCGTCGCGACGGAAGAAAATTCCTTATAATAATTTGGTCAAGTCTTGGGCTGGCAATTTTGTGACAACGCTAAAGAGAAAGATAGCTTGAAAGACCAAAGCGGCAGTTGATCCATGTTCAAAGAAATCTTGGGGCCGTTTCGATAATATCCGCGAAAGCGATGCATCATGTAGCTCCAATAAACTTTGATGAACTCTAGCCTATACTTGACACTAAGACAGGGTCGACTTAATTATTGCTCGCAACACCAAGCAATGCGACGTTTAAATCATAAACAGCAGCGCACGTGCGAGTCCTAATGCAAGAATCGTGCAAAAAGCGTGTTTGAACAAACCTACAAATTGTCGCTCTCATATGTGAAAATGGATGGTCGAAATTCTTTTCTAACCACTGTCGGCTTATGAAATGGACATTTCCATTTTGAGCGTAATGGTGGTGTGGTAGATTAGTAAAAGCAGTATTTGTCATTTTCATTCTAGTAAAATACAGGCTTTGTGAAAAGTGTATGTTATTAAGATAAGCAGAATCTCAGTCGCGCTATGAACGACATCGTTCGGAGTATATGTTAGTTGTATTAAGTGGCCTGATTCGATAACAAGTGTCATCTTATTGTTGTCCCAGCTGAAGACGAAAAATGACAAAAGACAACTCAACTAGAATGCGTTTGATGCTTAAGGCGGCAACGGTTGTGTGAAGGAAACACATTTTCAACTCTTGCTGTGCAACGGCAATTTCTACGCTTCACAATGCTTTCGATTGCATTTAAATGTAAAGCCTTTATATCAGGTTTTGTTGTCAAACAGCACTGTTTTAATTCGGCCACAACAACGATATGTCTGTCCTACATAATAAATTACTGCAACAAAATGTTCGCATAATACACAAATGTATCCGAAAAATATTGATGTACGTGAAATCGCATCATTGCTGGCAATATTTGCACGGGTTCTTGTAAAGCAACATTTGCAAAAGTGGATTAAGCGATAGGAGAAACAAATATTATAGAAGTCGCTTCGCCAGAGATAAACGCAACCTTTTCCACTTTGAATGCTGATGACAATTCTTACGTGTTTTCGACCAAGAGGAAGATTAGGCACCTTGGCCTTATGCGAGTGCAAATAATGCTATTTGGCACCATAAGATACACTGCGGCTAAATGACTAGTCGGGACCGCAATTCGTGAGCAATTCTGGCCGCGTCTGAATAGTAATTGGGAGTCAACCTCGTAACTGACGGCAAAGTTATCTACTGCTGTTTTTCCTGCAGCAACTTCTTAAGCTCCTGATTCTGTCGAGCCACGTATCTTGCATTGCTACCTGCTGCTTGACGGATTTCAATTTCCTGCATAAATATATACAAATTTGTCACTTATACTTTACTAATAACGCCACGCCGCACAAACCTCGCGCCGAAAGTTATCGTCAGCGTGATTCCTCGCCCATTTCATGACGTAGTAGCCTCCGATGATCGGAGCGGTGAAGTACACGATACCCATAAAGCGTTGCCCATTCTTGGAAAGAGGAATCTTTATGCTGTGAATTGTCTGTTTGAGCGCCTCATGGCGCCTCCCCATCCGGCGCAAAAGCTCCATTTTAGGGTATATAAAAATGTATTTTTAATAGTACAATACAAGGTACTTGATCATAGAAAATTCACCCAATCAAACACGTCCAGAAAAGCGCACAAATAAGGCAATGGTATTTAATATATGCCTTGACCTGAGGATTTTGGCCTTCTCTCACGGCACAAATACTTCAGTGAAGAAGCGCCTTTCGAAAGCATCCTGGTCTCATTCGTAGTCTATTTGATGAAGGCAAGAGACGAGAGGTGCAATGTGTGGTATGTAGAGCAATAAGAGACAAGCTCGGTAAGATTTTCGTGTTAGATACCGGAGAATACGTCCAAAACCTTAATGGCTTTGAGTGCATGCCAAGAGGCTCTGTGGCGTATGGTGGAGCAAGATATATACTTAATGACAGAATGTATACACAGTTGCGTTGCTATACTAATTGATTGTACAATTTTACTGACGACCGCATGATCGCTGTTATCACTATTGTTCTGGTCGAATAGAATCTGTCAACCTAAAATGTGACATGATGTCTTGATTTCTCATCTTTCTCGATGCAATAGAATACGTTTTATTCGTGGTGTATTGTCTATGCTCGCGAATCATCTGTGTCGATACAGTTGTCAAGGCCTGGACTTGTCACCTCTAATTTTAAAATTGGTCTGGCTACACCACCGAGCCTACTAAGGGAGTATTAGTCGAGGCTTAAGCGCTACACAAATCTTTTATCAACTGATTTGAGATATACTCATACGGATTTGGTTGCGTCGTGTTGGCCCACTAGACTCGGCACCTCTTCAAGCGTTGCCTTGTTACTCTAGTGTGAGCTTTCCTTGATGCTGTCAAAAGCTTCCTATGCTCTAAGCACCACTGGTGCAGGCCCCACATAGCATAAATTATACTTAAGAGAATAGCTGGCCAAACCACCTTTTCGATTTCTTTCGAGATTATGGTCAAGATGGTAAGGCTTTTTTCTTCTCCATAGCTGCTCAAAACCAACCAAAGTCGTTTATTTACTCTGTTGCACATTCACATTTGTAAATGCTGGTGTTGCTTTTACGAATGTCCTTGGTGCCTCAAAACTTGACTTAGGTGGCTTTAACGGGACTCAAAAGACAACTGATATTCTTCAGACCAGCTATGGACGAATGCATCGTCAGCGTATAAGCAGGCAAATGCCCGTATTGGTCGAAACAGCGGCGCGATTGAACAATTAGGTGTCTCGAAACCATTGACAGCCCTCGTGGTAGCACTAAACACTCCCATAGCATGCCGTGAAGAGTACTTTTTGTCGTGTGGGCTCTTATAAGGTTATAGCCTTCAACCAAAGCTAGTATCCCATAAAATCCAGTTTTGCGCATGAGTTGTCGGTAAAGAGTGGAAAAATTTGACTTCCACTCCGTATCACAATTTGTCTTGAAGCAAAGCGATCATCAGGCAGTTCATACGCTCTAGTTGCTTGATCATTACTTGGCAAAATCGTAGTTTTTTTCTGACACGAGGTCAATCTGTTGCCTTACTCTTTAATTTAGTTGAGGGTTTGGTGGTGGATCACTTTTGATTATTTGTTTAATGAGCATAAGACAAAATTTGGTCTATTGGGATATGTATGAGCTCATGTACAAGGTACACTACCTACAAGACTAATTTGTCTAAGAAATCCTCATCGATAACAGATTATAAAGTTGCACTCCCATAAGGCTTCTATGCTCGGAAGCGCCACCCCTGGTATATTCCGCAGGGAAAAGCTAAGTAGCTTGAATTTTTCCAAATCTCAGTAGATTTTGCAGACGTTGTAGCCAGCAGAGCATAATGATTATATTTAAAGACGTCGTTACGTTTCCCTTCGTGAAAAATAATATAATATTTTGAGCGTGTAACTGCCAAGGCTTCCTTTGTGAGGAATACGCGAATTGAATGTGTCGCATTTGTTAGTATTGGAAAAAATAAGGCATATATTGTTTGAACATCGAAGAAGGGGCAGGACTTCTTGCTGGGGAGTTATTTGGAAGTAGCACATTGTCTAATGACCACCGCTCAATGCATATGAGTAGGTGAATTATGCTAGATATTATTTGCCTCACAGGAAAAATTATCGGTATAGCTGAATAGATTTATATCATGCTCGGAATTTTAGAAGCTATATAGTCGTTCAGATAGCGATCTGTGACTCGTACTAGCTCAAAGTATAGAATTAAGGTAAGAAGTATAAATCCACGCTTTCTTGAAACAAATAGCTACAGCAATCTCGCTGCACCCGGTACACATTAAGCCAATCAACACCAGAGTCTTCCAGACTGCTCATCCGTGAGTATGAAGCAAGATGCTTATTTGCCTCTGGTATCTTAAGAGGACGATGGTGGCCATACCAGTTAGCAGATTTTGTAACTTCTAGTAAAGTCTTTATAACAGTGCCGGTGATGAAAAAGCGTAACCATACAAAATCTGGAATCACAATGACAAGAAAATTTGTGTCAGAGAGTGGTTCGGCTCAACCTAAGGAGGGAGTGCGGCCTTGATTGAAGTATTGTTTTTGAGTGGCCACTTTTGTGCTACCCCTTCGAGCTACGAGATATTTTCTTTTATCCATCCAAAACAATAAAAAAATTTGTGATACAGAGAAAAAGATCTTCTGCTTTCTTCCTTCAAAAGGTCTTTACGTTCACCGTGAGTAGATAGTGGCTGAGTGGGACATCTGCCTTAGGCGCCGGAATCATCTCTCTTCATAGAGGCTTCGACAAAGCGTTTTCACAACCGAAAATTGCCTTTGGGCACGTACTGACCCGTGTTGAAACCAAATATTTTAATTTTCGTGGGCAAGCAGCTTTGTAAGCTTAATAAGCCCATATGGACGGACTGCGCACGGGTATGGCCACGACGGAGTTATTTCGTAAAAATACCCAGCGACCTCATATTGAAGGCTGTGAAAACGACAATAATTGCCAGGTTAAAGATAATATTAGGTAACACGGTTGATAGGGGGGGGGGCTCATAGGGCAAAGGCCTTTCATGCAGTCTGGTTTCTAAGGATCTCAGCTATGATGATGCGGAGAAGGTAGGCCTCCATACTGTAGAGCAGTTTGTTAGCTTTTAACGGTGCTTCGTCCGTCGCCATTTGTGGATAAGCTTTTCCTTACACGAGGTGCGCAAATGTTAAAGAAGAAAAGATCCATTATCCAGCTAGCTTGCTGAAAGCTGCGGAAAATGCCGCACCTGCTGGGGAGGATTAAAGTTTCAGGAAGTAAGGACATGTCAACTGGGCATAGTTTCAAAGTACCGTAATTTATTACATGTTTTGTGCGTGCAGTATCGAATGTTAACGTTTTGATAATTCATAGTGTATTCCAGGTCGTTAAGCAATTATGTGCGAAGCGTCACCGAAGAAGGATATCGACTATATGCTGAGTTTCTAATAGCGCATCAAAGTAATCTTGTCAGCTACAGAATTATAAGTAGGTCCCTTGTGGATCAATACAAGGTGTAAAAATATTCGGCTTTGATTACCAAGAAAGCGTTTAGGGCTTAGGCCAAACACGAGGTATGACTAAATTCTGTGTTTAATATATCTTAATCACCACAGACGCTGGGATAACCTGAACTTTAAGTCTTTCAGCAAAGCTTTGAAGCAACTCTGCTGGACCGATTCGGTGCATAGGATGAACACTGATGGTGTCGAGGACAAAAATACGAAGCGTGTAAGGTACTGAGCGATGCTCGTAGTGAAGAGCATTCGTTGTCTACCCGTGATGCCATTAATGGCGCTCGGCCAAGCTAGTAAGAGCGAGGTCTTCTATTGAGCACGTAAATAACGGAGCGGTTCTTATACGACACAGTACTCACTACATGCGATATGGCAGACTTCAAGCCACGTAGTATAAGCGACGCTTTATCGCTGTTCGAATATGGCTGGAAGCATAACATCGAGAGACTTTGAGCAAACCCTGGAAAAGCCTATTTTATGCACCAATCCTGGCATGAAGAGACCCGAACAACTGCTCAATGTTGTCTGTGACTAAACATATCCAACCATCAATCTCATATAGCTACAATTGCCGACGGACGAAATCGAATGGGCGAGTTTGAAAAGCAAATCGTAAACGACCATGAGGCTTACTTATATTTAAGCTGAACAGAGATAAATCCTTGCGCGTGTGCTAAATGCCCCCAAATTGTCATTCGATAACATAGGGCCCTTACGCCAAGGTGCCGTGTGATATTTGGACGCAGTGAGGTAGGCGCGTCTCTCACTAATACTACTAGAATCAGAGCTCAAAACAGGATCTCGGTGCGGCTGGCGAGTTAGAAGAATGATCTGAGAGTTTTTTTAAGTGGACTGTGGGGCTCATGTAGTTAGTTGCGAAGGCTTCTGATCGACAACGCAAGTCACAACGGTAATGGAACCTTCTAAAGGAAACTTTATCTTGTATAGACTCAAGGGGTCCAATGTTTTGATAGTGAAGAAATAATGGATTTACACGAGTCTTATGTATGTCAAAAAAGCTGACGTTAATACCACATAAGTCAATTGACGTTTTGAACATCATACAGAATACTTGTTTATGATCCAATGACATCTACTCGAGGCAAATTCGAAGGAACTTCTATGCCAAGCATTTATCGTGGAATATTTTACTCAGCCAAGACAGCTTAGTAAAGCTCTGCTAAGCACCAGTCATAACTCTTGGTATAAGGCAGATATCGATCTGCGACTAGCACTAAGAACAAAGATCAGAGACTTGTTCTCACGCTTCCTGTAAGCATGAAGCTACGGCAGCCCCGTTGTACACTACTCGACGGTAAACAAACAAATAAAAAATGACTAGATCGGTTGCGACCATGTACACGCGAGCGTTGTGTGCGAGATGTGTGCGACGGCCCCAACAAGCTCAAAAACCGTTCTGGAGAAGCAAATCGATTTTTTTGCGTAGAAGAACATCCGCACGGATAATTTTCGCGTTTTCAGGCGTGCTGGGGCCAATCTTTTCGGCGTCCAAGTCGGGATGCCTCTACGTAGTGACTTTTGTCGCGATGCAGAGTCGCTTCGCGACGATCTACACGCTGCGCAAGAAGAGCGCTGTGCTTGAGGCGTACATGAGATACTACCACGACATCAAGCTAGAGTGTGGTATTGGCGTCAAGGCACAGCACAGCGACAATGACGGTGAATATCGCAACACGAAGAAATAAAGTTGTCTGCAAAATAGGACTAAACAAGCGTTCGCCGTGCCGTACAACCCGTAATAAACGGCATGGAAGAGCGCATGAATTGCACGTTGATTAAGATTACTCGATGCAGGCTAAGCGAGGTCAAGATAAACAAGGTCTAATAGTGCGAAGCTATGATGACCGCTGTGGACATCCGCAACGTGGTTCGAAACACATCGAGTCCAAATATGAACAATTGAAATTCGTGTCCAAACGCAAACCACGCATTCAATGCATGCGCGATTTCGGCATCCAGTTTTGGGCGCACGTGACCAAAGAAACGCGGGGAAAGATCGACAGCACAGTCGTGTGCTGTCTGATACTTGGCTGCCCAAAACAGCACAAGACGTATTGACTGCTAAATTTAAGTTAAAGAGCGATCGTAAATTCGCGCAGCGTGACGTTTGTGGATGACGCACCAACGATTATTGCACCCACACAGAGTGCGCCAATCGTGATCGACATCATGGAGGACGATCAGCTTGACTAAACGCCGTCTGATGCTACAGCGAGAGAGAGATACAAGACACGTTAACGGGACCGAGAGTAACACGGACACGCTCAGAAGAAGAGCGGAACGAGCAGCCGGGAGGTGCAGTGCCGACACAAAGATCGGGTACACCAAAACACGACGGTGAGAACGAGTCGCATGTGCGATCGATGCGCAAGAAGCAAGCGGCGATATGAGGTTTTAGACCTGCGACACGAGGAGTTCAATTTGGACAACTACGTATCTGAGTACGACGCGTTGCACTGCGTCTATGCTGACGATGACGGCGAGAGAGCGGCGACGTTCTATCAAGTGCAGCAAAGAAATTCCACAGATGAGTGGCTACGCGCAATGAAAAGTGTAATCTAATCACTGGCGCAACACATGACGGGGATGCTCGTGGTTCTACTAAGCGACAAAGAGATAATAGGGTGCAAGTGGGTCTTTAAATCAAGCGCAAGCCGTGGCAAGACTGTCAAAGTTTTAGGCGCTGCTCGTTTCCAAAAGCTTTACCCAGCGGCCACGAGTGGAATTCTTTAAGATGTTTGCGCTGGTAGCGGGCAAGGAGCCAAATAACGTGGCATTAGTACTCGTGACCGAGAAGGACCTGGTGATAGAGGATGTCGACGTCGGCACTGCGTTTCTGGCTGCCGAAGTCAAGGGGGCAATCTACATGGATTAGCTTGACGGCTTAAAGACTGAACAAAAAGTGTCCACTGCGAAGGCGCAATACGGCAAAGCAGGCGTCTCTCAAATGTAATATCCTACTCAACGTACACCTTGAAAAGAAAGGATTTGAGCGTTCAGCAGTCGATTTGTGAAATACGTGAAGAGCTAGGAGCTTAAGTCAAGTTTTGTCATCATTCACGTTGACGACTCGATGCCCTTCGCGCGAACTGGGTCTGAGGTACGGCGCGACTTGGTGAGCAAGACCATCCGAATGGACCAGCGTGTATACATCAAACGACCGACCGAGAAGTTTGGCGTCGACAAGTGCAAGGAGGCGTACGAACGAGAGCTACAAGCTAATCAAGCTCCGAGACGACAACGTGTTGGCCCTCAAATGACCGTACCGCAAGACAGTCGATGCGCTGATATATTTAACAATATGTACGCGGTCAGACGCTACTCACGCAGTGGGCGAGGTGGCCAAGTACAGCGAGCGGTACGGAGGGCAACATTGGATAGAGGCCAAGCGCATACTAAAGTACTCGAGGACGACTGCAGATTTTAGCATCGTGTTTGTCGGGAAGAGCAAGGGAGAGCTACTGGTCTTTGTGCATGCATCGTAGGTGAGCAACTTGAGTTTGCGCTGCTCCACGACAGGATTCATTTTCTTTCTTAATGGCAACGTGGTGTCGTAAAAATAATACGAGGCAACCTACACTTGCGACATCAAGTACCGAGGGGGAGTTCATGGCGCTATACTCGAGGACTCAAAAGGTGGTGCGATTGCTCTTGCCGCTTGACAAAATGAGTTGTGCTTTGGGAAGGCCGATGACGATCTTTCAAGACAATCAGGGCTGAATCGCGTTTGAATAGAATTCGATCTTATCAGCATATAGTTTTACTTCCTACGTGAGAAAGTTGACGAAAAAGCCATCGAGCTTCAGTACAAGCCAGCGGACAATATGATAGCAGACAGACTGACGAAGGCGATCGGGCAAGTACAGCATGCAAGCTTCGCCTTCGGTTCTGTGTTTAGCGGCGAAAGATGGCCGATTACGCGCACAAACACCCAGGGAGAGTGTAGAACTGATACAGCGGGTGTGTTAAGTGCACGTTTTGCATACTTTGAATAGCGGTGACAACCGGCAAATCGGAAGCAACTGGTAAACTGGTAAGACTGCATGTAAAGGCCGGTTCAGCGCTGGAAATTGATGTGGGTACACAAACTTGGTTACAGGCGAATGTTTGGTTTAGTTTCGCATGGAAGAGAAAAAGCTTAGATGTTGCAGTAGTGCAAATTAAGTCTTGAGCGCATCACTTTGGTTTATACCACTTCGGTCACAAGCCGTCTTCGTATTACTCCTCTACGTCCGACCCGACCTTCAAAGACTAGTTGTATCTTCCCTATTAAGGCGTCTTGCTCCTACGTATTTCCCTCGTTTCCTTGCTTTGAGGGCGTGACTTCTGCCAACGACCCTGCAAGGCATTGAGCAAGAATTTTGTTTACTGATATGGCCTTCTTTAGAACAGGTACGGATCATGCGCCCGTACGTGCCGTAGCCAAAAAAATGGAACTAAATTTGAGTCGGTGGACTCGTATATCTGTTGCCCTAATGATCCTTAAGAGCAATTTAAGTCGCTCCTTTCGTCATTGTTGTCTACACTCTACAAATCAAGGGCGAGGCGGAGGCCATCCATGAACGCAGACACCGTGACTCTGCGCCCGAGTGATAAATAACACAAGTTCTTTCTGCTCATTTATACATTTTATGAAGCTCATGTCCACGCAAGAAAGCGTGAGTATTAATTGAACTCAATGGTTGACGGAAGAAACGTTGCTCTTACTGTTCATTTGCGTGTCTCTAGCATTCAAGTAAAGTGGTGTCACGGGTAAGTGCCTAGCTTAAAAGCTAGCTTTCCAGGCAAGAGAGTGCAAGTGGCATATGCACTTGATCATCCAAAATCAAGGCTGCCTTAGTGGCCATATCTACATCCTCAATCAAGAGAAATGATCCTCCCTAAGACTTAGTCTTTACTGCATAGTAGGCGCTACCATTGGGGCTACAATGTCTGAACTCTATAGCATAACTTTGCTAGCAGAGCACGAGCGCCGTGGCGCGTTCACCTTCTCGAAAGTGGGGGTAATCCGACTCCTCAGCCCATAAATTCGGCAAGTCTCCCGAGCAGTACAGATCGCGTGTCCAATTGATGCGAATGTATGGTTCGATTTATTTTAATACCATTGTTATGGCTCGGGTAGATAGCCTACGCGTAAGCTTCGGATTGACAGCAGAAGCCATCAAATAGGCTTCAACACACAGCACCTCACACAGAGGAAAGACATGAGATTTTTATTTGAACTCCAGTTTACCAACTTCAGTCTCAGAACTGCACTTAAATTCCAGTTTTACTCATGCAAACCGGTACAAATACCGATTGAATCCCTTAATTAACCTCAGGCTGGTCATCGTCTAGCAGGCACGAAAGTGCTTCCAACAGCTCTTCGTCTGAGACTTGATGTTTGCTACCAGAGACTAGCTGCAAATCGTCGTCGATGACAATCATCTTCATTGCCACACTGGTAGAACTGCTGCTCCCTCTTGCAAGCATTCTGGAGTATCCTGTGTCCGTAGTTACGACCATAGTATTACTCTTGGTCTTCTTTACCAATTGATGTCCAACACGTACGTGCTGATTACGCACATGGCGATTTAAGTTACCAAGGGAGCTGAACGTCTTGGTACAATTGTCAAATTCGCAGCGGTGGATGGATGTACCCATGTGCACGCGCATGTGGCGCTGCAGCTTGTGCTGGTTGGTAAATATTTCTGCGCACGCTGGCGCGGGACACACAAGTGGGTGCAGCTCATCACCGTGCAAGCGGCGGTGGCGCGCCAAGTTGCTGCTTGTAGTGAAGCGCTTGCCACAGCCGCGCGCAGGACACCGATATGTTTTCTCGCTTGTAAGCACGGCGAGGTGGTCTTGCACTGCGTAGCGGCGCGAAGATCGGCGTGAACACTCACCATCCTGGAACGTCGTCATAGACGCGAGCTCTTTGTTTGATGCAAAAGACGTCATTTCAACGGATTGATGAACCTTCGAGACGAAGTTCGGAGCCATCATTGAGTTGCATTGGAACACTGATGATGACGACATCCTGCGAGAACGGTCGATTGGAATGAGTTATTTGATGGACGCACGCTGCGTTGGAAAATGGATAGCTATCAGTATCTGCAAAGCAGACCGGAATACTGCACCAGCCTCACTCAAATACAACGCAAGCATTTCTAAAGTTCATGTATTGGTGTTGCCAAGTTGATGTGGGTGTAGCATGTAAAGGTGCAGTTTAGATTATCGAATGTGTGCGCTGGATGTACGTGGGTGGGTACGTGTGGACATGTTGTGCAACTGCATCCCAAATCTTGCGTCTCGTAAGTGAGTCAGTGCTTCTATGACGCTTCGCGATAGCGCTTTGATATAAAATGCAGCCACGCGAAGTTTCTGCGAGTCATTGTGGACATTTGTTCTGTATCATACATGTATTAAATGCGCTGCGCGAAGAGCGGTCCGCCAGAGATTTGCACGAGATATGAAGCCTGGCGATCTCCATGGCTGCCATATATTTGACTGCAGTGCATAACCCACGGTGTCAGACACTCAAGATTGCGAGATTGTCTTCGTGCGTCTGGTGTCGCAGCACGGAGTACGTGCTGCACCATGCCACAGCACCATATCAAGATCGCGCGTTTAATAAATAAAGAGGAAATTATCGACTAGATACATACATGACTTTCGTAAATGCCTGCTCGCGATCTAATTATTCTGGGGTCACTGGATGTAGCTCACGTACTCAGCGTAGCGAAACGTGCGACACAAATGACGGGTAGGCACAAGGTACATATCCAAGTGTTTGTCGAACATTTGGTGCACCACGTTATAATCAATGTTGTAATCAACGATACCACGGGTAAATAAGCTCAATTTTTTTTGTAAAATGATTTGATGTGCCACTCAATTATTAACACAATATTATAGGTGAAAATTAAAAAATACCCGGGCTTTAACACTTCAGATTGCCGATCTCCGACTAATTGATTTTTTTCATTCATTTAGAAGCTCTTTCCGACAGCCTATAGCTATCTCATTGCAATGTCTAGCCACATTGCAAGAGCTATTAACCCACTCCATATGTGCCCCTGGTCAATCTTCTTGACACAGCAACTACTAATTGGTTTTCTTTTTCTCAGGCGATTTAATGGTGTAGGCAGCAGCACCCAAAGTAATGATCCCCGAGGCTGCAAAAATAGCGTAGCAACTCGTAGGTCCATCCGCGTTATTTATAAGCTCAGGCTTGTATGTCCAAAGGCTATGGCGCACACCGCAGAGCACGTGATAGCTGACAGGAAAAGCAACGAGCGCCTTCGATAACGGCGCGAAAAATGGGATCGTGTCCTGTGCCGAATGGATGAGTGCGGGAACGTCAGCGCCTACAAGTCCAAGTGCGCTGCCACCCACGAAAGCAACGGACATACCGACGCCTGCAAAGCGATTTGCGATCGACGAAATGGCCGTCACTGGAAATTTGTAGATTTCTACGTGGGGCGAAATAGGGCGTCCTAAAGCCGCCTGAGTAGCTGAATAGCCCTCGGTGCTGGTTGCACGCGCAAGCGTGGGCACCACGGCGCGCGAGGCCACTTTCTTGCTCAGAACTTGCAGTCTCATTCGTTAATAGGTGGAGATTACGGAAACTGATGGGGTGGCCTTTTTTATTAGATCTTGTCAAAAGACATATCATTGAGAGAAAATTGCTGATGCATTCGCTGGAGCAATTGCCTCTACAAATACGTTCCCTCTACAAATAGCCATACTGACGAATTAAGTCTAGGTGTGATTGGCCGATGCCGCACTTAAAAACAATGCTGGCAACGACCCTACGTTACTCGGCGCCCCAAAAGCGCATACTCACTCGGCTTCAGAGCCAGCGCCGCCACGGCGGATCGGTTTCCACGAACAAGCACATTGAGGTGTTTGAATCATGCTTTCGTTCTTTTATAGGCGACCCCGTGCGTTATTAGTCTGCCATAGAAGCTGACCATATTGTGAACTTTGTAGAACTGGAACAACTGGCGGGGTGACTCGGAAAAACGCTTTCAAATGAACGGCCAGTTTTTTTCGTCTATGGCGGCGTGGGGCCTTGTTCCCTTCTGCCTCTACTTTGTCATGGCCTCCGGTGAGCGCGTACGTGTCCAATCTTTACGATAAAAAGTAAATTTGATTGACTTAATAAAGAATTGCAGCGCAAGCGCGACGTGCGCAACGTGGTCCCGGAGAATTCTCGAAAGTGAAAAGAGGAAGAAGGGTGTAAGCTTACTTACTAGCTTTATAAATAAAAAAAAAGGTTCTGTCAACTTGGCAAAAAGAAGTTAAGAAATTGCTTATAACCGTTTCGCCAATCATTTGATTCCACTTTTTAATGTGCATTAGAAAAGAGATACATTAATTTTTATCATGGATAACAGCAGAGCGACCTTAGAGGCATTTTATGCGCGTGTGATACACCGCGTGTCTCGTTCCTATCAACAATCAAGTGAAAGTATGTCTGACGCAGATACCGAGCGTTTGCAGCAGGTTCGTGTGGATCTAAATTATCCATTCTTGGCCTCCATTAAATATTCTAGTGCTGAAGAAATGGCAGGAAAAGTTAAACTTTTATACTGGCGAACATAAACATTCAAGTTTGTCAATAAAAACAATCAGCAACACACTGTCAACTATACATTCAGCAGAAAGAGGCAGAGAAGCTTTTAATGAAGAAATTGAGGTTTTGGTGCCGTGTACGATCTCTCGTGCCACTGTCCGATTAGACAAGGAAGTGGTCGGTCGACCGAACGCTCAATTGGTATAGTACCGATGTACCAGTGCCTTTCTGAGAGCAATCATATGATAAGTGCTGCTGTCAGCAGCCAACTGTCGTGTCGTCGACAACCTCGTCGATTTTCTCCAGAATGGTGGGGCACTTTGATGACAAATTTGCACTTTATTTTTTACTTATCGAAATTCGTGTTGACTAGCTTGGATCGAAGAGAAAACTGCACCAGCTAGATGGTTTCGTTTTGAATGATGAAGAGTGGCAAGATAGTGACGCTCAAGAGGTACTCTTGTCTCTTTATAATTGAGTACCCAATTATGATGCTGAAAATACCCGTTGCTCATTTGGATAATTTGCAACAGCAACGCAATTTATCGCCACCCAAAGTTTTAGTACAGGAGGCTTGTGTTCAACAAGAAGACTATGTTGACAGCGAAATTGAAGATTACTTTTTTCAAGATGACAGCGAGGAAAAAGAAGACACAGTATCGGCGGAAAGTTCAGCTGATCCAGTACTACCGCTGCTAGTGTCCGATAACGACTTTTCGCCTGTATCAGGGATTTCAGGGATCAATCTACCTTTGCAGATAGCTGCAGCATTTTCCAAGTTTATTCATCGTGGAAGACGCCGTGGATATATTGGTCGGTTACATGCCATTGTGCTGACGTGGCCATGTTGCTTGACGGCAAAAGAATCAATTTATTCTGGTGACATGGTTTGGTGCTGGCCCAATGCAGAGCGAGGTTATGTTGGCGAAGGTGAACTCGTCAAAGTGATTGCAGTGCAAGGACAGCTACACGAGCTGACGATTAGGCGCAGCGACGGATCAGAAGCTATTGTTCAACTGCGTCAAGTCCGTCGACTAAAGGAATACCTCATCCGGAAAGGTACTGTCCGATTACGTAGCGAGCACAATCGGTAATTTGTAAAAGTTGGTGTGTTAGTGTCGTTCTGTTGATTATTATAATGGTTTGTGCATATGTATACTGTTTAAACACTTACTTTGCCGAGGATGTCCGAAAGTGTGCTCATTGACCTCTTGATTGTACACGAGACTATCACACCATAACCGAAAATTAGGTTCTTGACACTATACCTTAACGAAAAAATGCACTTATATTCACAGACATTTTATAAAAGACTAATTATCCTCATTGGAACTCAAATGTCTTCTAACTATCTCGTGTAATGTCGATACTTAAGGCACGCACTCTACTCAAAACGTCACCAATTCTAAGATGATCTATTTGTAAGGATCCAAACAGGTACGTGACATAGCGTGATGTGTACAAACAAATTTTGCATAGTCTGCATCATCATAGGCACCGAGTGCATTACATTGGTCACATGCACCAAAGATGACGTCTAAACTACGTGTAATAAATCAATACTTAAAAGCACTAGCAACGTCGTCCATGTGCTGTGGACTTGGATTCTGAATAAGATTTGGCCGAGCGGATCCAAGCGCTGTTAACTGGTATGATGTACTAGAACTACGATTTTCACTTTCAGCGATGAGGCAATCGCCTTTATAAAGCTCTGGTTATGACCACACAGCGGTCTACACCGAGCATAGCCAAAGAGATCCATCATTTTGCTCTTACGTCTTTTGAAACATAGACTCACTACATCTGATTCTGATGTCTCACCCAAAATAAATACTGACTTCACATAGACCAATCATCCATAACCAAATATATAGCACTCCTTTAATCTCACTATAGTCGTATTAGTATCGTTAATAAGGAAATCGTCCACGCAGACACTAGTGATACATGTCTTGTTGTCTTTCCTTTTGATGAATACACGCTGATCTTTCACAGGATGAACAAAAAACCTCATCATTATGGCTCCAGAAAAGATGTAGAAGCACTTTTTCTGTCTTATTTATTGAAAACGATGTTTTTCGTCTTCATAGCAGCACCAGACATTCTTTACCATGTCGTCTGTCTAGTTGCTATCACGCTGAGCTTTAATGCGTACACGCTGAATCCTGAGTATTGCTATACGTCTAAATTTTACGGCACTGTCATTTGCTGCCAATCATAATTCGAATTTAGCTAAGAAAATGCCGTACAGCATACCTCCTTGCCGCTTTTTCTATGCCCTAATATTCCACCAATTTCAGCAGTGTATGCCATCTCAGGTGCAACAGTGCCTTTATTCTACACGATTTTTCTTCGACAGCGACACAGACTGGATCGAGAAGACTATAAATGGATTGGATTTTGCACTTGTTCCATTGATGTTAAAGAGTTTATGAGCAGCTTTTGAAGCAACGACCTTCCCTCCCTTTTGCAAATGCTTAGGTCAAGTTTCGCACGTATGTACATTCCATGTGATAGTGCAATCCCGCGAAAGCTTTCGTACTATTTGGAATTCGTACTGAACCACCGAAAAACTTAGCTTTTGTGGTTCGCAGACATCTTTCCCGAATATTCGTCAAATTCTTCGTCTGCTCAATCTGCAAAAAGTTTGCGAGGTGTTGTCAAAAAACTGTATCACCCATAGAGAGCTTGTCAACACCTTGCAAGGAACTTTACTTGCCGGTAAAAGCGCAAGTGTGTCGTCGCTCTTCTACAAAGACGCACATCTTGTGCATCCTATTTGTGGACACGCTGATTTTGCTTTCAGGTTAGTCCACCTTTGAATACGCTTCGTACTCAGCCACCTCTTTTTTGTATACCCAATCTGAAATGACATCGTTAATGATTTCACCAGCACTGAGTTGAATGAAAGAGAGTGTTGAAATAAAGATGAGACCCACAGTACATTCTTTGGATGGGTTCGATAGCTAAGACCACCATCGCAGCTAGTGATGACCTTCTTAATCGCTGACCTCACGTATCGCCATTTTTTTAATCTTAATAAAGCAGAATAAATTATCCTTTAGTAATCATATCAGTGAGGAAGCAACGAACACTTTGAATGGCGTTGACTGGTGGACGAAACATATCAAATTATCCCGTACGCCAATTTGCTTCTCGTGCCGTAAGAATTCTATGGATTTAACTCCTCACGTTGCGTGAGCGGAAATAACTTTGTACAATAAGAGTCATGATTAGAGCGCGAGCTATGCACTAAAAGTCATTCTTATTGGTGATGAATGAATAGAAAATCGAGAAAGGGCTGCATTTTGCGTCGCGGCAGAACAAGAATTGATCACAATACTACATGGAGTGTAAGCTCAAAACTACAGAACCAGCTCTGGTAATAAAAGGGATGCATACCCCGACAATTAGAACCAGCAATAACACCGAGGAGTGTAGCATACTGATCAGGCAGCTGGATAAAGGTAAATGTATAGGATCACGACATGGCACCAGAGCTGCCAACATTGAGGTGATTTAAAGATCTAGCTCGTAGTGTGCAAAAGCGGGGCAAGTGAACTGTGAATCCGTCCCAGCAATTTATGCGATGATGTCAAAAGTTGACTTGATCATGGCAACTATAGATCCTTTTTGCTTCGTACATGAGGAAACCCGTAGCGCTCCAATTTGTCGTCCTAAGACAGAGGTGTCTAAGGATCACGTTGTGGAAATAACAGTGTTCACGCACTCTTAAGCAAGGTCCCAAACCATTTTTATTTTTCCACACACGGCGCAAGTGCAGTCTTTGTCGCCAGAAAAGCTTAGGGACATCATTGATTCACCGAAGCAGCCTTTTTTTAAGCTGTATAGTCGTTTGACCAGACCGACTGCCTTTCCTGTTTGGTATTTTCAAATCGACTTTTCGCATAGAAGCCGAAAGCAATAAACGAAAAAGGTTTTTACTATTCAATGAAATCCAGGTTTTTGGGAAAGGATGCAATGCGGTCGTCAATATCTTGTGTTATAAATTATTTTATGCTTAGAGAAGTCCAAAAAATAAAGGCTACTGGTGCATGGCAATTACCCCTTTTGCGACATGCATACTTAAATGTTTCAACTGTTTCTACTGTGTCAGGACCCCAACCGTTTTCTGGTAGAAATTGAGTGATGCATATATTGCAAAACATTTCGCTTGTAAAAAAAAGATGCAAAGTATGCCCTTAAGTACATTTTGAATAAATTGGCACATAATTTGAAAACTTTTGTACACTTCGGTCCCTGCGACCGAAACCATTCACGAAAGATGGCGTATCGTTTGCATGAATTCTCTTTGCAATTTGTTTGATGGCCCCGTCACCAGTTTGGTCTAGCTTCCATAAAGGCTCTTTAGTTTAAGGATTTTTATTATTGAGTAAAGCCCAGTTACGCATACCGATACCACGTAATAAGTAAGGGCTCACTCTTCCACTACCAGAGGCGACTTATACAAATCCACTGCTTCATGGCGTATAATACACTTTCTTGTGCCTTCTTAGACTAGCCCCATACTATCAATGCACAGTGTAAGAACTATGATCTTTTTCTCTCATTATATAGCTGAAGTTTTATATATTGTCTCTGTTCGACGTATTTGTGCTTCTCCTGCTTGATGCTACTCTATGATGAACGTAAATCCTGCTTTAAATAGATATTGTCACTCGCATGTGGATCTCTAAGTACTCAATAAAATATGGCGCAAATGATACAGGTTATCGTCGCATTAAGTAACCAGGGCTACACGTCATGCTATCAGGAAACTATTGGGTGCTCGGTTTTCAGCTTTTGCTTTCGAGCACCTAATCGCATAAGCCGCTTTTCAAATGTGTCATTCTTGGAGTGGTGCTGATATTTGCAGTGATGCAGTTACTAGAAATCACTTATAACCCTGAAGACTAATCATTTAATTTACCGATAGATAGTCGAATTTAACCTCATATGTATTGTCATCACAACAGACAAGACCTAAATTTTTTTCCGTCTGTGGCCGGCTACAATATAATCTTACTTGCTTTAATCTCTCTGCACTGTTCTTTTCTGGATCTCATTTGTGTTGGAATCAGCATACTCGTTAGGAACCCTCTAGCTTTGTTGAGCTCTATTTTATTTGTCCACCATCACGTGGGAAATAGGGGCTTTGAAGTTATCATCAAATCGTGACCCTTTATGTTTTAATGATGCTGTGAAAGCCCACATTGCAGTGAGTGTTCGCGCCCCAATTTTATAAAATTAGATTTGCGGGAAATTCATCTCCGCAATTTACTAAAGGTGTTGTTTCTTTGTGTAATACCAATTGCGATGTGGTGACAAAGAAAGGTAACTTTGCTCACCGGCAAATTATATCAGATGGATGCCTAAGGCTTTCACATACACGGTCGTGTTATCTATGAGTACTGGTTTTAGTAATATTGCTTTTGTGTGTCACTAAATAAATTCCAAAAGGGAGCCGCTAACAGCTCCCCCCATTCGTTAAGAGCCCCCTTCTCCTTTACGCAGTATCCCAAAGCTATAATAAGAGTTTATGATTGGCTGGAGAGACGATACGGAAATTGTGGACAGACAAGACACATAATGTTAATGCCGATACGGCTCGCACAGCCAATGCAGAGATCAAGCTTGATGCTCTGGGTGCTGTCGATGATTGAGGGTACTCTACTTAGTCTCGTAGTACCTAAATTAATTGCTTGTTCATGCCAATCTGAACATTGTGAACCTGCTTCCGAAAACAATGATCTTCTGCCGCGATCTTTATCAAAGTATCAGCTTCCATACGTGCAGTTTTGCAAGTTTTTGCTATGCGAATGTCTAATGTAACAATAGTTCTATGTACTCATGACGCTTTCGCTCCAACATATTCTCCCTTCGATCCTATTTTGATGGCATATATCCCTACACCGCAGAAATCATAGCTTAAATCAGTAAGACGCGAAAACTGTGCTCATTTTTCAGCAAGTAACCCACATACTAATAGCAGCCACCAACAATTCCAACGCTTGGATGATGGATGATATGGAAGATACTTATTGCTCATTCTAGAACCTCCCGTAAATCTTCGCGACGATTTCTTCCAAGTCTTCAAATGACGATATGGTAGTGGTGCAGTGGTGCTAGGGAAAGAATGCTCATGCTTTCGGACCTTCATTTCTTACTGATCAGAACCCCCCACTCGAAAAAAATCCCATACACCACAGTAAGATCTTCGACACCAGCCAGTGCTTCCAGCCCCGTCACATTCTGAATCCCCCCCTGCAGCATATCTTCACTTTTCGCTTTGACAGCTGAAATTCTCTTCGTGCCACGCTTGAGCTCGAACTCGTATGACTGAAGGTCTGTACTCCAGAGCTATTCCACCCCAGCTAAGTGTGCGAATCTGGTTAAAATTGAATTTTTTTTTGCCAATAATTGTTCAAATTGCATGTAGCGTAATTTCTCCGACGCATTACGTGAGGACAGACCGGACGCGATTGCAGTCTCTTCCTGTAAAATATCAGGCACCTCTTGTCCTACTTCATCTTCATGCAGCGAGTGGTAATTTCAATCATAGACATTGAGTGATCTGAACGTTATGTCATCACTATCGCTACCCGTGGCTGACACGCTTCGTAGACGTGGCAAGACCGAGTCAATGGAGGATCAATGGATCTTATTATCCGATAACAGACCTCAATGGGCATTTATTTATATAAATCTAGCTTACAAACGCACTTTAAAGAGGCTGGTGAGGGCGTCACCCAGACTGGCAGCGATTGGCCCGTATTTACTTTGACTAGCAGCTGTTACACGCCTTTTTCTTCTGGCGAAGTTATGCAATGCAGTCGTAAAAGGATCCTATGTCGTCCCACGTGGAGGAAACTAAATGATGGCACGATAGCAAACATAGACATTAATCATCAAGCCTAAGCATCAGTAACTAGCAGACGCACCATATCGTCACTATATGGATTGTTTGTTATAGCTTCTATCATCTTGAAAAAGAAGTTGCCGTTGCTGCTAATATATCGAGCTCACGGCGAAAAGCTTTTCTGTACAGCGAGTAATACTGGTATTTGCATCTTATATTGAAGACGATGATCGCGCGATAGTACCCACTCTGCGCTGAACACGCTCACGCATTACCGACCGTCTGGTGCAAGTGGTGTGGACACGTTCCAAGTTCCACGCCTAACCGACCGTCTGGTTAGAGCGGTGTGGTTGACACGAGAAAGGTTTGGCTTAAGGCACTGCCGTATTACCGCTGTAATACTGTATACTTCACCTAGGAGGGAAAGCAAATTACGAAAAGGGGGTGGGGGCTGGTTAGTGGCTCCTATTCCAAAATTGACAGCATTCATATTGAGGCTTTGCATGAGTGTTTCAGAATGTGCTGCATCGCTATGAGTGTACTTTAAACATTTGGCTCGAGTAATTAGTCGCTCGATCCGAGACGAGGAGGTAGCTTAGAAGTGAGGCACGCGGAGATAGGTCACTTGAGCAAATGAGCAGTCCTGCCAAAAAAGTGTGACCAAAATGGGCGAGTGGGTTGGGCGCCTCACTGGCAAAAAAATCCTAATTTGCTTTGAAGGGTTTGGAGCCCGGTCCTGCAAATGGGTCGAGTACTAGCATCTCGCACCGAAGACAATTAGTCTTGGCGTAGTCCTTGAACACAATTGCGAAGTTCTATAATTATAGATTTAATTACTCCAAAGCAACCCTCAAGAGGTTTGCCACGTAGCGAGCGGAAAAATCCTCCTTGCTCTAGATTATAATTACTGACTGGAAGGCTCGACGTAGCAAATGGTAGACTCTATTCATTTTTAAACAAGTAAGTTGCTAGGTCTCCTTTCACCAGTCCCTATGTATTCTTGCGATCTACTTGTTTGCATCTCCTCAGTCACCATCGTCGTTTAAAATAAAATTAGTACCGAGAGCTATCACAAATAAAATGACGAAACGATTTAATAGTACACTAATAGGGTGTACCACGTCACGTTACCACATCGGAATCGCCGTTTGAATGAGGACGATACGACAGAAAGGTGTCATGACACGAGGACGAGAAGCACAATATAAATTACACCATCAACACTACGCACCTATGTTAGTGCACAAGCGATTCAGTCACTGACATGGTAGCGCCCGATCGTAATGTTGGATGCTTTGGGCGTATGGAGACTTCAAGCTTTACGACTTGTCAAGGATTGCTGCAATATCAAAGCAAAGATGCGCAATGGAAAGAGCGCTGGTTTCTCCTCGATGCAGTCAAGTCGGCACTAGTCAAGTGCAATCTGAATAATCATTTGCCAGCAGGCTCACACGGAAGTGTGTTGGGTGGCAACGTCTTGATTGCCGATGCCAGACCTTTGTCGGAAGCACATCTAGCCCAAAGCAAGGAAAATGGTCTGGACGGAGCAGATGTACTTTTCGTTGTAGGTTTTGAAGTTCTTACGCACAATGGTACAAGAGTACTTTTTCGTACGAAGACGTTAAAAGAACAAGATGTGTGGCTGACTGCCATTCATAAAAGTGCTAGTGGATTTGCCGTGGGAATTGCGGCTAGACTGGCGGAACGTGAGTTACTGGCAGGAAAATTTACATTGGTACGTGAACTCGGACGAGGCGCCTCGGGTATTGTTTCTCTCTATACATGGCAAGGCAAGCCGTACGCCATCAAAAAGTTTGTTCCGCAGAAAAGCAAAGGTCTTCCAAATCGCCGAGCAGTGCCTGTTGCTTCTGGTAGCCGGCTATCCGCTCAAAAAAGCGAGCGAAATGAGATTCCGTACGATGTTCGGCGAGAAATGGCTTTGTTGAAGAAGGTAAGTAATCTTCCATATGTCATTCGCTTGCACGATGTTATCCTTGACAAGGCAAACAAAGAGTATTATTTGGTGATGGAGTATATGGGAGGTGGTGCTATTGCCGAGTGGGATGGCTCTCGAAAGTGCTATGTTAGCTCACGAGCCATGAGTGTGGCGAGTGGCAGCGCGTGTTTTTTAGACGAAGACACTGTGCGCACATACGTGACTAACCTTGTAATTGCCATTCAAGGTCTTCATTTGAACAACCTAGCTCATCGAGACATTAAACCCGAGAACCTTATGGCGAATGAAGAGCACACTTTATGCAAGCTAGGTGATCTTGGAGTTGCTCGGTACTTCAAAGAAGAAAACGGCGAGCTCCGAGACGAGGAAGATGTGGATGCAATTGAATTGGGCGACCTCGATCAAAATGCGATGTCTGTTCAGCCTCTGCTGGATGCAACATTGCGTAAAGCAGACGAAAACATGAAACATCTTCGAGGACTGATCAAGTCGACAAAAGGAACGTTTCATTTCTTGCCCCCCGAATCTCTTACGGGCGAGGCCTATTGTGCTTTCAAGGCAGACATTTGGGCAATTGGTGTCACTCTGTATGCTCTGCTGTTCGGTTCACTGCCGTTTTATTCAAGTGATACGAGCGAGCTCTTTGGCAAGATCGAGAAGGATCCTCTTGCATTTCCTGCTCACTGCAAAGACAACGATGCAAAGGATTTGCTGATAGGAATCTTGGAAAAAGATCCGGAGAAACGCATTACGTTGGACGGGATCTTGCAGCACCGCTGGACGCATCGCAACATCGACTCGAAGAATTTGCTTAAGCAATTGAGTGCCCTCAAGCAATCCCCTGCTTTTTCGGTAGAAGATCACGAGCTCGGAGACGCTGTGTCTGTTCACCAGACGCAGCCACTAGATGATTTGGCTATCGATGCAGACGCTTCCTCTTCAGTGGATGAAAGGTACAAACCCTCACTAATCGATACATCCGAGACAAAATGTCCAGGATGGTTTGAACCGATCCGGGAGCTCGTCACGGCGCAAATGCACTACGATTGGTGCCATCATAAAGCTGCAAAAGGCTGGAAGTATGGTAATGTGCGAGATGACGCAAATTTAGTGCATCCATCTATGTTGCCGATGCGAGCTTTAGACGAAATTGCGCAAGCACGCAAGTTTTCGTCAGTCGACGAGCTCATCAAGTGCGTTGTTGCGCTTGGAGTCGTTGTTGTTTATCGCCGGCCGCTAAAGCTAAAGACACGAACTGTCCCGTTTTCATTGACGCACGTTCATTTGTCGTGGAAACTTATGATGCTCATTGATCTGCTTGCTGAGAACTCGCATGGAGTGTGGGCGAATGAATACACAGCTAATGGCTGGCGCTTTGGCGTTCAGTTTGATGACGTCGCAAAGACACATCCATCGCTCAAGCCATATATGATGCTCAATGAGAATGAGAAAACGCTCATGCGCAATAGCGTAACCTCCGTGCTCAAGTCGTGCATATATCTTGGCTGCAAATTTTCAATTTCACATTGCGACCATAAACGATTGCAAGTTTGAAGTTTTTGTACAAAAAGTCAATTTACCTTAAGACGTAATATATCGCTTGTATTATTGCATTGCTTGCGTCGAGGTCAAATACATTGCTTATTTATACATCATGATTTCTTTTTCTTAGATACAGCAAGCTTTAAACGGATTGGCTGAAACTTTGGACTGATCTGCAAGCTCGCAAAACTTCTAGCCGCTTGTTTCTGAAGCTCTCCTCTAGTCAATGGTCGGTCACCGTCCTCATCTTCGCTTCTAGGACTTTCCGGTCTATCCTCAGCAATCGGAGCATTTATAGCTAGGTGTCTGTCGGTGTTTAGGTCGTCTCCCGTTGCTACAATGGAGCTCGTCGCTACTGAAGTGCCAATTTCTTCATTTCCATTGGTAGTTTTTAAGCTGTCACTATAGTCGGGTAAAAGTGCTCTTACAGCATTGACCGACCGCGTAGGATCGCTAGGACGTAAATTTGCTCCGAGTGAAGCATGTTGAGGGCTTGCGTATTGTACGTGACGCGAAAATTGCTCAATAAGCTCGTTGCTACGCTGCTCAATGATCTATTCGAGGCACAATCGTGGCAATGAGCAAAGAAGATCAGATCGAGAGCGACAAATCGCTACATACCCCTAAGAATTGTAAAATGTTCCCTTCTGTAACGCCTTGGGCAGCCAGGAGATCATTCATCGAATTAATGCGCGCCTAAGCGAAGGCGTCGATCGCAAAAGTTATCAATAGAGGTATGTTAAGTATGCACAAAACCTACCATCGTGGCGAGTTGATCCTCGGACTGCTTTCTCGTGCGCTTTAAGATATCTAGACCATTTCCTGCTCCGGCTACGGGCTGCAAGCGTATGATCACAGCAAATAATCCATTGAATTCGAGAGTCGCCATGCAATCCAACAGATAACTTACCGGCATGACGTCGTTGCAGCCAAGAGTGTTGTACAGCCTCTCGACAATCCGTGCGAGCGGCTGAAATTCTCGGACAGCTGCAGCTCGAAGTCGTTCAATTTCCGCATTTTCCCTATAAATACTACGCAATGAACCAGAGCAATAAGAGTGTCAGTAACTTCGCTCCTACTTCAGCTGCGACCGTACTTTTGGCGCGTTGCGACAAGATCGTCGAGCATTCGCTTTCGTGCGTTAGCATTGCCGTCTTGCGCCTCGCTCTTGAGCCTACAACAACAATAGGGCCATAGGTCTATCAGTATTGTATAAGTTTGCTAGTAAAAAACACACTTCACGTTAAAATCTCCCGTTCCATCGCCGATTTATCATCCTCGAGTTGCTCGGCTTCGTTATTTGTGTTCTGAATGTAGCGAAAGAGAGCAAAATTATCCTCTTCCTTCTTTGAGTACACGTCAATGATCTTATGATAATCATCCACTTCCATTTCGTGCTGTAGCGCCACAAATGTTGTCTCAAACTCCTGTAGCTTTTCATTTATGGTATCAATATTTTGCTTGTCTTGCAGCATCTGACAACAAAAGCTGTTTGAGTGTAAGGCTGTTGTGTAGCAAAAACAAGCAAAGTATACCGTCGAATTGAGCTTCTGTAACGTCTTTTTTAATTGCTGCTCATCCTCAAGCTTCATGTTGCCTCGAACAATCTCATCGGAATAATCCATTGGATCCTGTTCGAGAATTTGCTTTCGGTATAACTCCGCACCCTCTTTCTCCCGTCTAATAATCGAGGCAAGACTTTGGTAGACGTGGTCAAACGCCTCCTGCTCGTCCATATTTTGCCCTGACAGTGCATTCGCTTGCGATAAAATCTAAAGTGAGCAGAAGCGGGTCAGCCATGTGCTTATTAGTATAGTACGTGTGTACTCACCCGGTCACGCTCGGCTACAATTTGGGTTGATTGCTGAAAAGTCTCTTGCATCTTTTTCTGTATCTCGCGCAGACGACGCTGATTCTTTTCAAACACGGTCTGATTTAACACTCGATTAGCACGCAACTCGTCCACTCGATGGCGAAGATCAGCATTGTATGCAATCATCTTACTTTCTCGAGTTTTGCACGCTGACAGTCGATTCTCCAGCTTCATAAACTCTCGCTGTTCATCGGCCATGCGAGAACGGACTGCATTTGCCCCACCACCACGTTGATCACCCTCCCCACGTTTCGATCGCAACTCTTTAATTTCGCCGTAAACTTTTTTCCAGTGATCGTCAAGCTGACGCAGTCGGTGTTTCTGCTCGACTAGTAATCTCGCATACTTGTCCCCTTGCATCTGTAGATTAAAAAGCTGTTCGCTCTGCGCCCGAGCCTTCATTGTAATGATTCCAATTTCAGGTGTGCCCCGTAACTACGAGTCGGTCCTGGCAAATTTATTGAAACGCGCCAAGTATTTCTGTCCTTTGGATCAATATCATTGTCAAGAGTCATTGATATTGCCCACGCTAGATAAAGCTCCTTTAAAATGTCACGAAAAGCACCTCGTCACGCCACTAAGCAGGAAAAGAACTTGCCTCGAAAACCTCAAAAGCTGCCTACGATAAGACGCGGGAGTAGCATACGTGTACGTCACGCTGTCTCTATGTGTGCATTGCAGTACATTGCGTGATTGATTTTGCAGTTGACGGTGATGTTCATTTCGTGTTGCACCGAATAGGATATTCGATGCTCTTCGAGCTGGGGCAATCAATCATTGATACAGAACGAGGAGCGACGGGTTCAAGAAGAATGCGTGGAAATGCTCATGGTCAAACTCGCCAATAAGGAAAAGGAGGTAGAGATGTTGCGATGCAAACAGGACGTGGTTGATGCGCAGTCTGCAGGACGTGATCGTCAACTATCACACCAGCAGGAAGAGCACGTTCGAGTTATTGATAAAATGACGTTGACAAACCAGGAGCTACGACGAGAAGTGCAGCTCTTGCAGATTCAATGCGGACAAGTAGGAGACCGGATAGACCTTGTTGCTGTCATACGTTTATCACAAACTTGTGCTTATGGTGTAGCTGCAAAACAGTAGCGAAGCCCAGCACACTGCTGCATTAGAACAGAAAAGACAACGCGAGAAAGACGTTGCACAAGCCAACCTTAATAATGCGGCTCATCACCGGATTGTAGAAGAGCTTCGACGAGAACGACAACAAAGCGTTAATGACCAATTTGCTTTTGAAAACAAGCTTCTAGGATTAATGCAGGAACAAGAACTTCAAAGCAGCTTGGTAGGTTGGCGATTGCCTATTAGTATACTGATGTACTAATTAATTAATACTGCAGGTGAATCAACTTCAATCGAAGTGTCTTCGACTTGAAGACGAGCTTAAACGATCGACCAGTAGCTGCCAACAGCTCAGAGAGGTGCGATTATGCGTGCTACGATGAGCAAGATTGTCTTAGTTTTAACACTTGCATTTTGAGAAGGCTTTGGCTCATGAGCACCAGAAGGGTATGGACGCTGAAAACATGGCAAAGAATTTCGATAAAGAGAAGTCTGCTTCGGACGATAAGCAGCGATCATTGATGAAGGTAAGCTGATCGATTAAGTTGTAAAATGAAACATTCAATGACAGTGGGATTGTACGATGCACAGACACTGAAAGCTGCTACTTCAAAGGCGGCTGACATGGAAAGAAAACACAAGGAGCATTATCAGGTCAAAGACCAGCTCACAAAGCAGCTTGCAGCATTACAAAAAGAAAATCTCGAGCTGAAGGCACGCAGAGGTCAAATGAGCTCGCAGACCAAGTATTTGCAGGCTCGCGTGGCGACTTTAGAAAATACTAACACCATCCAAGAGCAAAAACTGGAAAATGCCGGAGTCGAGCTGGACAATGCGCGCAAATCTAATCGCGACAGTCACTTCCGAATCAAGCAGCTTTTAGAAGAAATCACCTTTTTGAAAAATCGAAAGCTATCTGTGCTTTCTCCAGCAAACGATCAGGCTTGTTCTGATAATCAAATTGCTGTGCTGGAAACAGACGCAACAGACAACGTGCCGTGCTGGATGAAATCGTGATCTGCGGCGCTTCATACCAAAGACGATATACAAACAAGTCGGCTTTTAATCTATTCTTTTATCAATCATTGTAGGTCCATTGGCTGCGTATCCTTCGGGAGCTGGTCTCTTACCTAGCACCGACTCAATAAGCTCTTTAACTTTAGGATTGGCAGAATTTTTCTTCTTCCGACGACTGCATGCATTGCCACTCACGCGTTCTGCCCGCCCTTGGTCATTTAAGACGCACTGACTTAGTTTCTTGTTCATGTAAAAGTCCCGCACACAGAAGATTGTCACGGTCTCGCCATAGTCTGTCGGCAAAAGTAGTTTGACAAAATAAAATGTTCGGTACTGTTGAAGATTAAGATAAAAGCAAATCGCCAACCTACAGTGAAAATTAGACTCGCGAAACTCATTCTTTAGTACGCGCTTCTTGGACTCTGTTCGTGTTGGCTCAATTTTCTTCACCTCTGTAAATGTTGCGACAGAGGCAGCACCAAGTGTCAACACAAATTATAACAAAAAATCAACATTTAGTCCTTACGTTTGGGATGGGTTGAACATATGCCCTCACGCGCGAGACAGCACTTCTTGCAGGCCTGATTTACGCAGCCGGCGGCCACTTGTTTTCTGCTGCTGCAGAAATGGCAAGAACGCCCAGTCGTGTCGCTTTTGATGCGCTTAGCTATAGACGCCTTCACTCCGTCAATCGATGCAGGATTAACCTTCCCAGCTGCCATTGGCTCTATTTTTCATGGTTCTCAAAGTCGCCGCATCCAATTAATGTGGTCACTCAAATAGCGGATACTAATACGGAAAAATTTAGATGCCTCTAGAACTTGATATCCGATTTGAAGCGCCTTCGAGAATCATATAAGTTGTCGTGGCAACTTCCGAAGGTCGCAAGTTACAAAATGGTGAATTTAAACGTGAAGACGACGGCAGGAAAAAAGGTCTCGGTGGACGTGGCTCTTGACAGCTCAGTGTTGAAGTGCAAGGAATTGCTTGTAGCCCACACCGATGTGCCCGTTGCACTTCAGCGCCTCATTTACAAGGGCAAGGTGCTCAAGGACGAACAAACCCTTGAGAGCTATGGTACGAGGCTCTATTGTCTGCTATAACGTGTGCATTGTGCTAACAATGAATGGTTGCTCGGCGCCGAAGGCATCCAGTCGGAAGACACTATCTATTTTGTCAAGGGCTCAGCACGACCAGCGAGACCAGCTACTGATACGCCTGCTGCCAGTTCGACTACTGCAACTCCAAGTTTTGCACCGGCCCAAGTTGGTGCACCTACACCAGCGGCCAACCCTTTCAATTTTTTTGGAGCTGACACAACTAGTGCAAACAACGGCAATATGTTTGGCAACTTTATGGCTGCACCTAACATGCAACAAATGCAGCAGCAAATGATGGAGAACCCAGAGATGGTGCGGCAAATGATGGACTCGCCTATGATGCAGAACATTCTCAGCAACCCGGACATTATGCGCAATATCATGCAGAGTAATCCGACCATGCAACAGCTTATGGATCAAAACCCACAATTGAGTCACATTATGAATGATCCTGAATTGCTCCGACAGAGTATGGAGGCTATGCGCAACCCCGCGGCAATGCGTGAAATGATGCGGAACCAAGATACTGCGCTACGGAACATTGAGAGTCATCCTGAAGGTTTTAATGCCTTACGACGCATGTATCATGACGTGCAGGAGCCGCTAATGGATGTTGCAGCCAGCGGCTCTCCTGCTCCTCGCGGTCCGGCTTTTACTATGCCTGGTGTTGCTGGCGGCAGCTCTACTGCAAGCACGACGCAGTCACAGCCTTCGAGTGCCACCTCATCGACACCTGCTGGTGCTGCTAATCCATGGGCTAATCCGACCAATGTTGCATCAAGTGGTGCTGCTGTAAATCCGTGGGGTACTGCTGGTATTGGAGGCCCGGGAGGTATGGGTAGCAATCCGGAGTTTTTGGCGCAAATGATGCAAAGCCCCATGTTCCAAGCAGCTATGAATCAAGTGTCGAGTAACCCAGAGCAATTTGTTGCACAGATGGAGGCGATGAATCCGCAGATGGCAGCCATGATGAACGCTAACCCACAGATGCGGCAAATGATGTCGAATCCCAACTTCTTGCGCCAGGCTATGAACCCGGAGAATTTGCAAGCCATGATGCAGATGCAAAACGCTATGAATCAGTTGCGTACTTCAGGACTGATGCCAGGGTGCGTATTTGATCTTCATACACTTAACGGGGATGCTTACAGGTGTCAAACAATCTGCTGATGTTTACAGACTTGAAGCTCTAAATCTCGGTGCTAATGCTGGTATTCCCGGCGCCGCTGTAGCAGCTAACTCGACTGGCGCCAACCCTTTCGCAATGTTTGGTGGCTTTCCCGGAGCTGGGTTTGGGGGTACAGCAAGTACACCCGCTGCTCCCGTTGGTAACCAGGAGGATACTTACGCGTCACAGCTGTCGCAATTGAATGACATGGGCTTCTCCGATCGGGACCAGAACCTTCGCGCATTACAAGCCACGTTTGGCAACGTGCAAGCTGCTGTGGATCGCCTTCTTGGCGGCTTTATATAGTAGTGTGGGCCGCCGGACCAGCAGTACTTTAGGCTGTTCAAGCCGCTGAAAGAAGATTTGCGTCGGATAAAGCACTTTTTTCAATTTTTAATAGCAGCACCGGCTTTTTAATAGAGATGTTATATTGACTTAACATACACAATTTAAGGTACCTTACTATCGCCAATTCCGCACTCATGGAGCACGACAGCGCGCGCGAGTTGCTCCGCGCGAGCGCCACGGATGCGGATGCTGTGCGCCAGTATCTACAGTCCATTGAGGCTGATGAAGTGCGTGAAGTGCTCTTGATCTTGGGATACTATGTTTTTAATCATCGCTCTCATTTGCACAGCTTAACGGCCTTTTAGACGGTATTGCACCACGTGACTCAAAGTGCGCGGTCAAAGGGAAAAAGAAAAACGAATATATCGTACAGGATGATTGGCTACCGCTGGTTCATTTGCTTGTGCATTGTGAGACTACGCGGCTTCGCGCCGCGTCTAGAATTATTCAGGTTTTGCGTCAGGGAAGTCCCAGCGAACTGGAGAACATGCAGCTGCTTACGGAGATTAATTTAGGCTACTCAAGTGCCTTAGACGAATTGCAGGAGCATAAGATGAAAAAGACACAGCATTTTGTCAAGAAGAAAAGGCTGCTAGACGAGATTGATGTGGTGTTAGACATTGTCTTTAGCTTTTTAGAGGAGGTGGTGAGAGATGCCAAGCCTAGTAATGGCAAAGTACTACCACAGTTGCTGGGTCTCGTGCCCTACTTTTTAGGGATGAGTGGCGAGCTGAGTGACAAAGTAGGAACCAGTGAAAATTTAGCTAAATTGTTAGAGCTGCCGTGGAACTGCCAGACTGTACCGAGTCTGTTGGATGTCCTGGTGGAAGACAGTGCACTGATGTCAAAGGGTGGCTGGAAAAGGCTCCAGGTGCGAAAAAAAAAGGAACAAAGGGGATGAAATGCGCAGAACTAATTGCTAGTGCTATAGGAAAATGTGGCCCGCATGGTGACAACGTCACCTGAAATGGCGAGTGAATCGATGAACCCCTTAATTTGCGAGTGCATATCGGTGGCTAATGTGACGCATGATCATAATTGGATTGGCATTGCACGCTATTTGTTGCGACAACTGCCTGTGCATCTGCGACTAGAGGCAGAGTTTAATCTACAAATGGTACGAGAGAGTATGGATTCAATTGATGATGATAATTTAATTCACCGCATTGTTTTGTATCGATTGGTTGCAGAGCTTCTCTCAAACTCCACGCATCATTTCTCTCGTGTGCAAATCGATTCAATTTAGTGTAGTGTCAGAGGGATGCGATACCGAAATGACGGATCCGAGCTGTGCCCCAATCACCCTTAAAGCAGACTGGCGTGACCTTTACCTCTTGCTCCATTCGCTGCAAGCGTCGAAACCAATTCTGCACCATCGGATTTCATCTTCACGCGTCGCAACTGAAGCATCCCTCTTTACGGAAATTGAACAGCTTGCATGGTGGATTCTGCGTAACGTTTTTGAGGCATATACGAATGCTACCTTAGCCAACACCGTTTCGCATACAGCGAGACAATCTCGAGGGAAGCATGCGTTTGATCAGGTAGAATTACTTCTGACTTTTGGTGGAAAGCAGATTTACTCTCGCGAGTGGAAAGCCTTGCTGTTGATGGATCTTGCTTTCTTTTGGATTAAGCAAAGTAACTCCACTCGAAACGACGATGGAATGTCAACACAAAAATTCACGATATCATCGATGTTATTGCAGACCATTTTTGAGACAGTACGAAGGTCAGCTTTTTAAATTTGTTATTACGTCTAGCTAATATTTGCAAATGATGATTTAGGTACCAGAGACACGTGCCGAAGTGCTCTGCAGCCTTTTTGAAAGCTCCCAAAAGCCTTTGCAGAGAAAGGTAAGGGCGCTATACGCTATCCTGTGTTGGACAACATCACTCATGTGGCTTTATTCTTCCAGATTGCTGGAAAAACTCTCTCTCAACTCTTTGATTCACAGTCAGGCAATCTATTTCCGCACCTCAATGCCATTCAGGACTGGCTTAGGTGATTAATTACCTGTATGGCACACGATGCTCGTATGGAATTGAACACTTACATCTTGTCCGTACATGCGTGAAGTTTGCAGTTTCAACAATCATTCGAGACTGCTCGCGAATTTTTTCTTATTGTCTCGCGTTTGGTAATCTTGTACAAAGGTACGTCATTTGCTGATTATTCGTAGTATTGTCATTTAATGTTTGAGCAATTTTATGCGTTTTGACAGATTTGTACAATTTTTTTATGGTTTTCCTTCGAAAGCTGTTGTCAGTCAGCGATCGATTGCATAAACAGTTTGCTGTGGACATTTGGTGTACGTGGCTGGATTATCGGCTGCCTTTTGATGAGCTGCAAGAGGTACGTTTTGGTACATAATTCGCTTTTTGTAAGATATACGTTGGGTTTCGAATTTTCTGACGCTGAGTTCTGCAGGAAGAGATCATTTCTGCAATCAAAACTAGTGTGACTGCATGCTACGATATTCAGGCTTGGTCGTTTGGACGTTTGGAACAGGTGTTTCAACGGAGTGGTTTTTCGATAGAGGAGCCTGCTATCTTGTTGCGCAAAAGTTCTTGGGAAGAGCTGCATCGATTTTTATCTCTCGAGGTGGGAAAATTTATAGTGCCAACAGCTTCGGCATCCACGAGTAACAGAGACGGATTCGATGATGCAGACAAGCACGATGGTGATTTAGGCTTGCTGCGATTTCAGTTTAGCTCTCTTGACGCGTTTTACCAGCGAAATACTTCTCTGGATGGCGCGGCTAGACTTGGAATTATTTTTCAAAAGTTGCTGTCGTGTTTGATATACTTTGAAAAAGCTGCAATTCAATCGAAGCGTTCATATGAGGGCTTGCCGATCGAGGGTCTTGATGATGTAGACAGCGATAAAAAACAATGGCTCATTGACTTGGTTTCCAGTTGGAAGTATCTTTTTTGTTGGATTTGCCAGGATTTTGACAAGTTCTTGACTCAGTCAGGGTATTTTGGGCTTTATGAAAAGAGTGTGTGGTGGAGACTCGTTGCTCGTATCTATATCGGCTGTGGAATTTGCAGTATTGCGATAGAGATGTTGTTGTGGGGACGACCTTGTCGGGACTCGACTGATCGAGGCATGAAGAATTTAGGGCACTTTGAGGATCACCCTGATGATTGTGAAATCTCAGTTTGGTCATTAATGGAAGTGGAGTTTACTTTGCATCGAATGATACAAAAACTCTCATCACATCTTGTGAATGAAAAGAGCACAACACTCTCGAAAGAATACGTCAGGGCTACACTATACGGGCTTGAAAGAGTACTACAGAATCACAAGTTTAAGCTTTTACTTAATATCAAGAATTTTTTGTGTGACACACATGCGACTAGGTCGCCCCAGCACGACAAACCGACCAGACTGTCATTTGAGGCCACACTTTTTACTCTGGATTCGTGTTGTAGTGTTTTGGAAAATGAAAATCCTTTTGGGGCTATCTATTCTCGTGATTGTGATTTAAATGAACTCTGGCAAATTCTCGAGGTTTTGATGTGTATTTACACCGGTCTTCGTGACCGTGTTGTGTTACAGTCTGACCCGCCAGATATCGACGACGTCGAACTTTTATCCCAAGATAAACGTAGTGAAAGGGTAAAGTCGACGTGCGGGCTGCAATTTTCATCATATGCAGATAGTATTTCGTCAAAATTTCCGAAATCGGCTCTACATTTTGTAGCTCCAGGTAGAAATGCAAAAATAGTTGTGGTGCTGGACACGAAAAGAGGAGACGAGATGCTGGAGCACGTTTGCGGAGCTATTGGACGGATGCTTGATGTGATGATTGAGGGATCAAATGTTAGTTGTGTGCACGCTAGAGTTGGAGAATTGCTGCGCAAAGAGTCGTGGAGGGGACAAAGTCATTGCCTTGAAACGCAAGAAGATGATAATAGCAGCAATTTTGGCCGTTTATCTCGCTATTTGCTAAATGACGTCAAAGCGTGTGTTCGACAAGACAAATGTCCAAGAATGAGCGTGTTGTGCGCGTCTCTCAGCAAAAGGCTTGGGGATCTTGCCGCGGAGATATCGGATGTGAATGTGGTGCGTTCAGATTCTCATGTCCTCTCGTCCGTAGCCTATGATATCTTATGCGACAATGTCGTATACAATGCTCGCCTTCTTCGGCTTCTTTTGAGTATCTGTTTGTCCTCTCAACTTGCGCTTCACATTCAGGCGTTCGTGGCAATGGAAAACAAGATAGAAGGATTTATATGTGCATGTGGCATCAGTATTGAAGAATATACGATGCCGCCAAAGGTTCAATGCCGACCAACTTTCTCTAAAAGGCGAAACACTGAGAAACATATTCATCGAAAGCGCTTAAGACAAGAATTTGGTGCAAGACCTTCGTACGAACGAGTGTGTTCTGATTCGGAGTCTGACGTTTACTACTCTTCTGACCCAAACGAATTAGATAAGTCGAATGAGTCAGATTTGGAGTTGGACGGTACCAGTGTCAGTGTCAATAATGTTGATGACTGTGATCGCATACCGCACCTTCGATCTCACGCTAGCCGAAGCCTCGCTGTCTTGGCTGTCCTTGCTGCGATTGAACAATCTCAGACCACACTCCTTTGTGCTATCAATTATCAATTGAGCAGCAGTGAACATTACTCGTTTCCCCATCGCCACGAAATTTTGAGCTATATTCGTATTCATGAGCTAGTCAACACAGTAATTTGCAAGCATCGTGAGTATTTTTGGGAGACTCGAAAAATGATGCTGAAAGTACTTCATATATTTGATATGGGTATGCGCATCGGCAAGGCAAGTGGGGTATTGCGAAAAGGCTGCGGACCTGGGCTCGGTTTCTTACATGATATCACGAGCTGCATGTATAAATTTTCGGTGACGTCGACGCTGACAGGACGTACGTGGGCTAATGCTGTGAAGGATTTGAGTCAAGACTCTGGGACTAAAATGAAGGTACGCCTTTCGACTATTCAAAATAATGGATTGTATACTCAATTACTCAGTGTTTGAATAAAGGTATCTGCACTTTTGCTTAAGATGGATATATTCTTCCTGCAAGTTCCGAACACCGTACAAATGTGGCTGAAGGAGGTGTGTAACCGTTGCCTCGTGTAAATTATTGCTGCTGCTCATTTTGTAACGTTTCTATTTCAGACGAGTGTGAGTGATGAGGTAAAAGAGCGTTTCAAGGCATTGGTGGCGGAAGTGAAAAAAAATATTGCCCCATCAGATCAAAATAGTTTTTGTTCTGGCAAGATTAAAGCTCGACAGCGTCTGCTTGGTGTTATTCCAATGGTGAAGAAGCGGCGGAAGCGCTTGCGAAGCCGTCATCCTATCATTGACACTTTTCTTAACGAAGAGAACGGTGATGATGCGTTTGCAGACCTGGAAGATTTTATTGAGTAGGATGATGCAACAATATTTCCACCGACCTTCTGTTAAACCGAAGGATTCGCTATTTTTAATTTAGAGTTGATAATGACGGCGTGCAATTTCATGTCGTTTGTGGTGATTTTCTGGCCAAGTACTTTGCGAAGTCCTGCACAATGTATTATAGTGGGACACTGTGGACATGCTGATCGGTGACTAGTAGCTTACGCACCTTGTGCTCAATTTTATACTTTCGAGCCAATGCATCATCAATGTGATCGCTTCCATTCGTCGACTTGTTGAAATTCGACTTACGATCCCCACATGCAGGCATCGATAAGTGGGCATTTTTTTCGCGAGAAAATGCCGTCATGGAGAAACGTGTTGGTGTCGTTGAAGTTGGATTAGGGTTTGATTCGCAATCAATTTTGAAGTCTACTGAGCTGAGCACCTGAGATGGATCAGATTCGCTGGACAAGTGATCACCGTCAGCTAGTGCTAGTAAATGATACCCTTGTTGCGATAACGCAAAACTCTCGCTCACAAGTTGCTAAGCGTTACAGCATAAGTTTGCTAAAGACACAAAAATGGTATGAAAGACTTTAACTCTAGAATGCGTACTGTATGTTTGGCGTCGTTGGTGCCAAAGGCTTGCAGTTGCCGCTATACATCGAGCAAATCGTAAAAACAAAGCTTAAAGAGAAAAGTGTTCAACGTACTTGCATCACTGCGCACTTGTCAAAGCAGTCGGCAGCCTTTTGTCGCAATTCATGGAAACTTAACATTTCACAGTGCAACTGCTTCAAAACAAAGAGCTACACACAATGCACCGCGACGTAAAAGTAATTGTTGTAGTGACCATACAAGAATTAACAATGTGCTACCTGAACAAAGAATTCCCATTCAATGTTGCCGGTCGATGGCAAGACGCTTTCAAGGCAATCTAGATCAGCCGCCTGTCCTTCGAATTGGCGCCCATTTATAGAAATTGCGTAGCCGCGCTTGCGAAGGTATTGAAACACTTGATTAAGATTTTGAGGCTCAATGCCGCTTTACATATTTGCTCAGATTAGTGAACTCATCACAGTTCCCACGTATGACGTACCCTTTTCTAACTTGTTCGATCGACTGATAGTACATTTTAAGTGCTGTAATTTCGTTTTCATCCAAACCTGGAATTTTGTTAGCGTTATTATCATTGCATACTCGTCTACATGGAGACGTCATGAATAATGCTGTTTGCTGATCATGATTTAGCTCGTACTGCCCTCGCTCGGACGTCTCCTGATTTTGCTTCTACAATCAACAAGTACCGTCAAACAACTGCAACAAAACATTCTTTTCTGCAGTGCTGTACCCTTTTAATAGCTTCAATCTCTTTAAAAAGCAGCCCGACAGTTCCTGTAAATGCTTGGGATGATTCAGCGATAAGCGCTTTCCCACACTTCTTGCCATTATGGATAGGTCCGTGGAATCTGATGCGATGAGGTAAGGACACGATCCTAATTAATACTATTCTTTGGAATACCTCGCAGCTTTTGTGCGCTCTTCAGTCGTGACAACATGTCGGTCTAAAATATCCAATGATGGAATTGCCCGTATCACTTGCAAGCGGTAATTCTCCTCTTCCGCGACAGCATTGCCAAATAAATCGAGGTCTCGTAAGCGAAACAATCGACTCAGGACTTTCAAGGTGTTTTGAAGATCCTTTAACTCGTTGTTGTATAAACGAAGTTCCTGTAAAAATTTAAGGAGAGGCAGCGAAGATCCATCGAGAGAGCTACACATTTGCAATTAGGACTAAAACTTGCTCATCTGCATCTTGAGGACATTTTGTTACCAAATACAATTGTCTTGAGCGTAAAGCTGTTTCAGACGAAAACAGCCGTCTAGGCCATCAAGTACCTGAAGCTGTTTGAACGTGAGAAAGATCCACATAATCATATGATATACATTGAAGAGATGACACACCTGGTTGCCATTGATCCAGAGCACCTCAAGGTTGACAAATGCATCAAAGTTGGCAATTTTGGCGATGCGCTTGTTGGCCATATGTAATTCCGTGCAATTTTTCACATATTTGTGATTCTTGATTGGTAGCTCCGCGTAAGGATCCGACACATGCAGCTCTTTTGTCGCGCGTAACGTCGTCATATCGCCCCTAAATGGTCACAATCGATCGCACGGCAAATGATGTACGCAACGAAGGGTTTGCAACTTATTTTTGAATCAGTACATCGTTTGTCGAAAATAATCCACGAACACGGAGGGACGTTGATGCTTATGAAACGCATCACACATTCGCCGACCTGATAGCAACTACTAGCACAATTTGCTAGCTGCTCCAAGCCTTGCTTCTTAATCATGTCAATGATAACGACGTACAATAGTAAAAATAGCAAGGGTGTTCTCGAGGGAAATTGGGTCGAGGAAAACGCTCTTCGTGACAAGACTGGTTACGCCCGTCGAAAGGTGCCAGTATCTCATTTTGAACCAGGTAAGGATTTCATGATTGCTTTTAACTTCGGCTCGGACGTGAAGCATCTATTATTTTTATGAATTTGAATTATTCTAGATCGAAAAGCGTCTCAAAGCGAGCCTACTTACGAGCGCGTTCTTCTCCATGACACGCCCAATGCATTGTCCTGTAACAGCCATGCCAGTGAAGTGATGCCGTCTATGTTTGAAACCACTTCCCAGGCGAGTGCTCGGTACTCTGACTTTGCAGTGGAGAAATTTGGACCAGGGCCTCGAAGCTCCCTTCGTGACGAGTATTTAGCCGGAACTGCTCGACGTCTGCACTTTGAGCAGCGTGCACGTGAACGGGAGGCACAAGAGTGCGAATGTAAGGAAGGAGCACGCATTACAGTAGCGAAAAGTTCATTCGCGCCGTTTGATACTTCTGCCTTGGTTAAAACTCGCATTCCTCGAGGATGTAATGGCTCCATGGCACGTCAGATAGACCCAAACGTCAAGCACTTGACTAAGGCACAGACTGATAGCATCGACCAAAAAAAGCTTGATCTTCTTCAGGGAGCTGCTGTCACCAGATACTCGTATGCAGTGACAACCGGTGTCGGTCTTAATTTTCCTACGACTTTCTCTGATGGAAAGAATGTTTTTGGTCGGTCATGCACATTTACAAATGAGCTCGGTGATATATCAAAGCGCCATGGAGAGGCTACTGAGCTGGGGTGGAAACACCATGAACGAAATGGCGCTAGTGTGCACCAGCGCTCAGCGTTAAAAAGACTACTTAACCTGCTCAAGGCCGAGCCTGTTTTCGCTCGACGTCTTGTCGACCTTTTAACGCCGAGGTTACAGGCGACATCGACAGCAGATCGATTGCAAGAGAATGATGAATATATTGAGCTGCGTGACTTTCAAGCAGCATACGCAGCATCTGCAGGTGTTGTATCCCACAATACCGGTGGCGGCTTCTCAGCTGGTTTGACTGACAAGGAATTGATTCATATCTTTATGTATTTCGACACTGACAATATTGGGGCTATCCTAGCTCGATCTTTTGTTGAGTACTGCACCAGTCTGGGTGAAAAAGTGCCATTCAGTTATTAAATCAAACTCTTCCCTATGTTCTGGGTTTTAATCTCTTCATTGCATTTCACTACTTCAAATACCTCTTGACTTCGGTTGTTTTGAAAAACTTTGCGTATAATGGCGCAATGTCATCATAGAATGGATTGTGTTCGCTCAGCTTGGCCTGTCGAGCAATTGCTGTGTTTGGAGAAAGAGCTAACGACGACTTTGGAACCAAAGACGCGGCTTTCAACTCCAATGATCTACGAGAAAGTATGTTGTCGGAAACGTTTAAAGCGGGATGCGCTCGAGATTCTCCTTCCTTACCCACCATCCTTTCATTACAAGCATCGACTTGAGTACGTTTAACAACAGTGGATGGCCGCTCGCTTGCTCTATCAATTTGGCTGTCAAGCTCAGCTCCGATAGTGCCAGTACTTACAGTAACAGTCTCGGTAGTTGCTACGAGGAGTGAAACATTTGGCATCAATTTGCTTATTCGGGTGCGTGGACTCGATTTGCTTTGATTCGCTGTTATACACTGTGGGGACCATGGCGGAATTAGCTCTGGTGTACCCTTTAAAATCGGGTTACACCACGACGTCGTAAAGTTTCGCTTACGAAATACAGGGCGAGGTGCACGGGGCGTAATAGCCTTTAAAGCGGCGTCATAGTCCATACACAGAGTCGATAGAGAATTCACATAATGTTCGGGTTCCATTACGCTGCGTGAAATGATCGCTGATGACTCACGCGGGGAAACTACGCTGTAACTCGGATCATAATGTGCTGGTCCCGGTTCGGGGCTTATGCTTCGCTGACCGGATGCAGTGCTGCGATTTAGTCGTCTGAGCAGCTGTTGGATTGTCATTAAACCGTCGGATCGATGCTCGACAGCATGCCATAGCTCTTTCAAATCACGCATCAACGCATCGGGAAAGATTGTGCGAATCGCCTCCACGAAATGGGAAAAAGGAAGCGAAACCATCGTTGTTGACCCATTACCACCTGACCGCATACTTTGAAGTTTGAAGGCTACACGCAAGCGTTGATGTATCAAAATTCGAGTCTCGCGAGCGCTGCACAAACACTCAAGTAGTGACAATAATGGTCGACCGTTCCTCCCACATGTAGGCTGCCATAGAAGTAAACGTGGGTCATTGAAAAGCATTTCCTCGGAAGCTTTATAAGCACTAGTGTCGTCAAAACGCGAGTTCATAAAATCCGCTTTCTGCGACTTTTCTAACGTTGTCGTTAAAGTTTTTTTGATCTTCGGTAACAAAAGGCTGTTTTTTTGTCTCGGCCTTTCATCTTGAATTCCATCTATCGATGCGAAAGAACTGACGCCATCGAAAGATTTGTTTTCGTGAGTGCCACTGAACACTTTTTGAACAACTTGATCCTTATCTTCTATCGATGGTGTGGGGATAGCGGCAAATAGATCGTCGCCACGCATTTCCAGCTCCAATGTTGTACCGGATGATACCCAGCTTGGATCGAGCTCGTTCAGCCTTGGCGGCTGAAAGATGCATCGCTCGTCTCTCTCGTATTCACAATTTCCTTCATCTTTCACAACACCGCATTCCATCCGCGTATTGAAAACCACGACGAACGAAGGTGCATGTACTTTTATTTCGGTTTCTCAATACGTGACAGTTATAACTAAATCTGATGCTCCATCCTTCAAAGCTCATTAAGAAACAATTTACCCTTCAACTTATACTTACGTGAATTTATTATTGGTAAATATTTATACACTGCTGCTCGAAAGCACTTTATGATGCTTGTAGTGGATATAATCATTGCCATATCGTGAATACGCCTTTGTCGCGTCGAGATCTTGTGCCCGGCTTACACCTTAGCATTTCAGATAAAAAAGCCTAGGGCCATCTTTGCTTTGCCTACAAAAATTAGTTGGATACCTATGTATTGTAACAATGCACATTCACCGCATTTGAGGTCTTTGCTGTATGGTCGAAGCGTTAGAGGCGATCTTTGAACGGAGTCCGTCAACTTTATATCACTTTTTTGTGCTGTCTGGTATGTACGTCCGCGGATGTGCTATACTTTGACGTCGAAGAATTGTGAGTAATAAAAGCCACGCGATTAGCGCAATAGTTTTGACATTATTAATGGCACATTGAGCTTAATTAAAAGAGCGGTGAGGCATCCATGCAGATCGCAACTAGCCATTGATAAACGCAAACATTTCACGCTTTTTAATTTCAACTCGCGTCGGTGTCTTTTTAAAAGATCGAATAGGGATTCGTGATCTACATTTAAACGCTGTGTCTAGTATCTAATCAAGCCGGTAATGCAGACGAGAGTTGGCTAGCTATCGGAAACTAAGCTTCTCGCTTTGGAGTAGCTACAAACTGAAATTGTACTTGTTTTCCCTATAGAGCGTCCCACCACTATTGGCTATAGACATTTTCGTGTTACTCGAGGCTCGGCTTCTGCCAACGCCTACAACTACTATCCCCTTAAGTAATAGGCCAGAGTGTACCCTTCGATGTCGCAGCCATAGCAGCACTTGTCGCTTTGCCTACAAGCGCTTAAGGTCATTAAGACTAACCTCGACCAGCAGATATTACTCGGGACCTCAAAGCTGATCTTTCTCTAAAAAGTGATTCAATCGCTTTTGTAATGTAGCTGTTTGCATTTGAAATTGCTGCGTAAACTTAACGAACACAACTCCACTCCATCAATGGAGACTGACGATTACCGTTATTCATATGCGCGTTTAAAAGGCATTGTTTGCAAGCAAAGAGTCGTGAATAGTGAAGCTCAGAGCTTGCCGAAAAAAGCTACTCTCAAATGTTATTACATGTGTTTCCAGGAAAAGAAGCACTAAGTAAAAGCATTTGCTACGGGTGATCGCCTATCTCCTGGCTAAAACACCCGTGCAAAAGGTGCAAACGCGGCAGTTAGAAAAAAGGCAAACGAAGCAAGTTGGTACTGGCTTCAATTTCTTTGTAGTGCCGATTTCTAATACACTTTCACACAAAAACTACTAAATAATTAGTCCCAAAACATAAAGTATTTTCACCCACGTTACTAAGACATTTATTCTGAGTACTCATTTTATCAAAGTAAGTTAATTCTTTTTATAAGCTGTATATTTCTGCCTACTGTTTTATATGTACTGCATCTGTCTGGGTCTGCTCAAAGGTTTCTTGTAATATATTTATTAAACACCTGGTATGACATCAAAGTGTCTGCTTTGATTGCCACCAAATAAGTAGCACGGCCACATACATTGTCAAGGACCTCTTCCCTAGACCATCCATATTGTTTGTGAAAAGATGCAACCGCCCTTGGTTGTTATTGCTTGCTCCATATAATTGTCCGTTAATTTTTAGAATAATATTTACATTGTCCATTCGCAGAAAAAGCAATTATGAAAAATTTTCTGGTAGAAAATGACGTTTCCCACAGTAGCGTAACATTTACAAGACGTCAAAATCTAGCTGCTGATGATAGCGTTTCATGGATAGCTTGTCCTGGCTACCTAAGATGAGGCACGCGCATACCAAAGCGACTTTTCGACGACGTAAAGGATCGTACATTTGGTTGGCCTTTTAAGGCTGCCTTGCCATTAGAGCGATGGCTCCTGGTATTCTTAACAGTGTTTGTACTGCTAAAGCATTACAAATATATCGTAAAAAGAGCTAAGTTTTTACTATAATTGCGCGCAATTTAAATCGTCTGTCGAAATTTAAGGTAGAATAAATCCTTCTTTTTCAGCAAAAAATCAGCTTATAATGCCTACGCTAAGCATAAGCAATACAAAATGACGTGCAAAAATAAAAAAGTTTGACGTCGTACGAACCATTCTTCGAGCAAAATTTCAATGGTTTGCTGCAACAATATCCCTTGACTCGAGCCTTGTCACACATGGAATAAAACTTTCGCGATAGAATGCCCTACCTTGTTCGTCACAAAGCAACTGACACTGTCAGCTGGTAATTTATTAGCAGCACCAGATGTTTAAAGCGTACAGCCTCATTTTTGGCGCGACCACCTTAATCTTTCCACTAGTATAACGGTAGTTATATCATCAAGAGCGCAGTCATAGCCTTTAAACATAGTAATAAAGCGTCAACAGATTGATTGCATACAAAATAATACCGTTAAGCTTTCTGAAAAGACGTCAAAATAACGAGCGAAAAATTAAATGGTTATTTCTTGAATACTTAAAGCTGTTTAACCTTATCGTTATGAAAAAATCGTTGTTTAATTGCTTGTCGCATAATATTCTACAGTGCGTTGTTCCTTGGGAATGTTTCAAAGTTGAATACGAATAAATGAGGTATCCATAAAATGGATGATGAAAGTGCGAGTACTAACAAGACACATGCTGATAGATAAAAGTATCGCAATACTACTCTTCTGAACAAAACAAAGAGGGCGAGCTCACTACTTCAATTACACAAGTACGGGGGCATCAAGCAAACATTTGTTTACACAGACTTGTAAACATTTGCTTACACAGGCTTGTACTTAATAACTATAGTGAATTATAGCACCAGGCTTATCAAAACGTCGAGTAAGGCGTATTGTTATTAAAAATTTAAAAGTTGATGTTCGGTGTACACATGCTGTAAGCTACTTTTAGTAACAAGCTTGATTACTTAATTATTGGTTTAGACAAACCACATTTTCATAATACGCACTTATACAACTGTGCATATGATAAAATTTAGTTTTTATCATACCGTCTCATTGGGCAGCCAATGTTGCACTCACAAAAAATACCATGTTCGCTGCGTTGCTTCAATGTAAGTCAGTTGATAATTTACAAAAACAGCAAACGATGTTTGCGATGTAGGCTGTCCAAAACATACAAAATTGCTCTCGCGTATTATTAGCCACACAGTAGCATTTAAATTGTCAACATCATAGAAATACCGAAGTACAACGAACACAAATAGACCGTTCTAAAAACTAGATGCTTGGTAGCTGACATGGAAAATGCGAAACATGGAATCGGTCCAATCACTCGTTATAGAATATGGCTCAGCTCTTGGTTGAACCAGTGCCGGAGGAAAAATAGATCTGCGCACAGAAAGTCCACAATATGATCGAGCGCAGGCGCTATTGGTTTCTATTGCTTTTTATCGAACAAGCACCGATTGCGGTTCTTCCAGATCGAATGAACCACTACAGCTCGAAGCATATTACACACTTCTCGTTTCACAACGGAGCATTTGATTTGATCATCGCATGCGCGTAGCTTGTTTGCGAAATCAATGTTGAGCTACGATGGACGAAGGACGGCGAGACAAGCTGCAGCAAATTATTCAAGCGTACAATACATGAGGGAATTTCATCCAATCGCCGGCGCGGGATCGTTTCAATTTATCGCGTTTGCCCCCGTTTTGACTTCAACTTCGGCCGATAGTGGCCTTTTAGACCAGGCAACGCTAGTCGGTAATTGCATCAATCAAAAGCTGCAATTTCGGGCACATATAGCGCCCATTGCATGCCAGTATCTTTCGTGTACCGAGCCGAAAGCGTTTAAGCGAAGGTCTGATCTTTTAGCTCACTGTGGTGTTCTTTCATGATGACCCGTACCACGATCCGTGGGCCGACCTAAAACTGTGACCGAGCCTCGACTACTATATTCTGTATAATGGAGGAACTGGCTCCTCAGTCCTCATGAGAAATCAAAATTTCATGGCCTCCCAAGGCTTTTGGTAAGACTTGAAAAGTCTGTTCTCTATAGTCTGGCCTCTTAGGCACCACAGGGGCACCAAAAGCACTGATATTCAGCTCTTAGGGTCCACAGGGGTACCCCTGACCTCCCAGGGCTCACAGGGGACAAAAGTTTTGGCCCTATCGCAAAGTCGCTAACACTGATTTTCATTAGGCGCCTCCTCCTACGGCCTCTTGCGCGGCTAGCACGCATCTGATGACCCTCCAGGCGCGCCGTATCGCTACATCAACTGCTAGGGGTGCGGCGACGGACCCCCGAGCGTAAACATGTGCTGGTCGAGAGCGATTATTTGCGCGTACGTAGTCTGCTGAGATTTTGACAGTAGTGATAGTGATAACCGTGCTTCGAACGCTCAATAAGTGATGTCACTCGTAAGGGCGACCACCAGGCTGCCCGATCAGATAGCAACTTTAGTAGCGGTCGATGGATTGTAATTATTGAATGACCTCGAAATTGCCAACATTGACCGTGTACTTTCCGAGACGTTGCCGCCCTTTCTTGTTCGCACAGGTCTTGATGACGCTTGCTTCGCCGGTAACCTACACACTGCACATTTGAGCGAGCAGAATTGAAAGCGCAACAAGCTCGCTTTCCGGATCACGGCCTCGAGTTTAGTGGGCTTGTCTGGGTAGCAACAAAAATTGCTACATTTTTTAAGCACATAATGAGCTCAAGTGTGAGGGTAAAAGCTCGTTGTACAAAGAAGTGATTGTGGTAAAATGAAGACTGATGAAAGATATACTATTAACTGGTGGACAAATGCTTGCTTTTCCTGATCTCAAAATATGAAAGGAATGCTATAGATTGAACTATAAAGACTTTTAATCTATGTGCTTTGATCTTTCCCTCACTTTTGATGAGTATCTTAGCTCTCTACCGCAATCAAGGTACGCACTTTATCCTTTTTTCATATTTCTCGTTAAAATCTCTTACTCTAATACCAATGCAATTTGCAATAAAGTACCTGCGTACGTCATTTTTTTATGTCTTTTTGAATTAAAGCCAGCTCCATTTATCGGGCTCAATGTGACAACCTGCGTAATTTAGACTTGGAATACATTCAATGAGTTGAGGCTAAATGCTACTCGCCACCAATTAAGTTTTGCGTACCAATAGCCAGTTAGATCTCAACTTTGTTCAAACAGGCAGAGAAAAAATTGCCAGGCGATTTAAAAGCCCACCGATGACTAAGGCAGATTGTTTCGGTACCCAAAGTTTCATCCACTTCAAACAGGTACAGTAAGGCTGCGCCTGCGCCGTGAATGGAAACACAGAAGTGATCTTCCCGCCAAAAAGATTGCCCGAAAAAATGGCCAAAAGAGTTATCATCTCCATCACGAAGCATGTCGTGATCATTCACCTGGTGGTTTTGCATAATTTTAAGGATATATTAGCGATACGATGTGTTACAAGGAATCTCGCGATTCTCACTAGCAACGGGGCCAAAAAAGAAGAGGGTGAAGTCAGACACAATAACTCACGAAAAGCTACAAGGGTGAGTCCAATGACCGAAACGCAGTTGACTGTGACTCAACGACCGTCACGTAAAATATTGCTCACTTTTAAACAAAAAATCTAATGGAGGAGAAAATGACCTTTTATATGGAGATTACTCGGCCGATAGAGACGATAGTACCAGAAAGTGCATCCATCTATTTTGCGCTCCGTAGAGGCTCAGCGAAGGACACTTCTTACGTAGCTTTTTTAATGGAATCTAATAAGAAGAAAGGTTTGACTGTGACCTGACGGCGGCTATGCGCGTGCTTTTACCACCGCATATAATTTTCATATGAAAGTCGCACGGCTGCTTGAAAAGCCAGAAGACAAAGGGGTTAGCACTCGGTCGAAAGACACTCTCTAACAAGGTTCGACCGTACAGTTTGTTCCAAGGCTAGAAAACCTTCAGAGATACTAATATACGACGTAGCTTAGAGTACAAATAGAGCCATAATTTGGTCGGGAGCAATCCATCTTTAAGATGCTTCGGCTTTGGCACATTGCTAAGTCAGGTGCTAAGCGTTGGAGCCCCTGGCGAAGGTATGTAGTCACACTTAATAGACCACGAAGGACGAAAAAAGCGTTCATAAATCTGATTTAAGATAGCAGTAGTTATATCGAAACAGTTTCAACGGACCCCCAACTTCTGTAAAGCGTGACAATTCCGCCACCGTACAAGAAGATCATAAAACATTTTTGTTTGAATACGTGTTCTACATTGAAATTGACACTGTCTTTGTAGGTCGAGAAGCGCTAGAAAAGACCGCTCTTATCTCTATTTGCATCATTTGTGAAGGACAGCAGCTCTTGCTCGACTCAATATGCGCGGTGGTCAGGCCTTGGATCATTTGTGGTTATTAAAGTCAATTAAGAGAAGATGGACCCCCTTGGTCATGTTACTCACGAGCTATACCGTCAAAATGACGGCCGCTCGTCTCGAAGCAAGGTATCTCAACGGCTTATGAGCACTCGGCGAGAGCCAATATAGCGGTAGTTACGGATACCGTATGCCCCGCCGCACTCGCAACGTCAATCGCGAAGAAAACTCTTTGAAGAGGTATAAAGAGCACCGACTGATGCAGAAGATTTTACATCTGATGTCCTGTGCTTACCTTACACTTCTCAAATTTCTTTTTTTCTTTTGACACCTTTGCAATCACCAAATGAGACGTTTAGATGTGCACGATCATTTGCTATGATATAAAGTTGCGTGATCTGTCATGACATTCGCACGACTACAAAATGCATACACTGGGACGATTTGCGTATCAAAGTACATGTTAGGCACAATTTCGCCAACCGAATAACTTCACGCACTGAATACGCATGCAGGATTGTCTCACCTATCTTTTCGAGGAAGAGTTTGCATCACCGGGCATTGAGCCCAACGGCCTGTATGGGATCCGGGAGGAATTATCTTATGGGTGGCATTTCTTTTAACTCGGTCGACTGTTTGCTACCTGTTTGATCAATGTAATGACCTAAACGGTGCAAATTATGTACCCTGTCAACATTTATACATAATGAGAAAAGGTCTCACAAGGGATATAGTCCCCGCCAGAATTGCGGTAGCGAATTATGTCGCTCATCAAGAACTAGAGGTAGCTCCAAAGTGCATACGCCGTCCTTACGATACTATTGCTCTCTATCTCGATAAATTAAAGTTTATGGAAAAAAGTCAACTTTCGTCCTTTCCGACTTTGAAAATAGACAATTAACAAAGCCTTGAACCACTATTCAAGCGAAAATCGACTTAAACGAGCCAAGGGGGGCCTACACCGTCATTACTCGCTCGTTTCGAGGCCATCAGCTTATCGCAAGCATACAAAAAATCCATTACAAGGCTGTCAGGTCGAGCTTTCGTCACGTAGCTTGCCAAAATTCCTTCTTCGGGCGGATACAACTAAATGAAAAACATACAGTCCTTCAGGCCGTTGTGCAGCTCTGTAAAGTCAAAGGTGGACGAGTTGGAATTGAACGAGCCGACAGTAGAGACACCGTCCGAGCCTTCATTTAGAAAAAAGCGCGCACGAGCGGCAGCCAGATGCGCATAGTATGCGGGGGTCGCAAACGACACGGAGCGAGTACAACGCGCAAAAGTGTAGCCGAGGTGGTACGTGAGACGCTGTACGTCTTCAGCAGACATTTGATTCTCGTCGTGCAAGACCGTGTAGTGGCACGGAACGCTTGTGCCTTGAATGCCGCTGTGGCCGTACAAGAAGAAATCAAAACGGTGGGAATCCACAATGCCCGTATCGATCACAGTGCCCGGGACAACATTGCCCTTGCGATCGCCATCGCGCGGATTTGTCGGAAACGCGCGAATGTGGTGACGCTTATTGACAATAATAAATGTCACGGGTGGGTTGTAGCTCTCTGAAATCATTTTGAAAGCTCGACGAAGCGCACGCATTTCCGTCTGCAGAATGTCATGATACTGGCCCTCGCTCACGCCATCCCGATAGTAAAGGACGTGCTCTGGTTTTCGATTTGTACTTTGATAGTACGCCAAGAAGAGATCGCGTAACATGTGAGGCAAGAGCTGAATGTCACTAGAAGCCTTTTGTGCAGCCACACGAGCCACGTACTTGGCCGAGTAACGATCGAGTGAGGCGACTACAGAGGCAATGGACGGACGCGACCCCATACCAGAGCGAGGGTGTTCCACGTCAGCGCCGATAATAATCGTAGGGGCCGTGCTGACTAGCGGCAGTGGCTCGCGCAAGATTGAATTCTTACCGCTCAATTTCATGTTAATCTTTAGACATACGTTCGCGCAATACTGAGGTTTCGCACTGCGGACGTTTTGTGACACAATGCACTGACTTGGAATTCCGAGTACTGTGTCAGACATTCGCTTAATGTCACTGTAAGACCCTACGCTCTTGTCGTGTTTAATCACCATAATGAGTTGAGGAGGGCCACGGTTGCGAGCTTCCAGCTCTTTGAAACACATTTTCATTAACTCTTCGACCTGTGCCCCACGAAATTGATCCGTGTGGACTATGTGCGGGTTGCTGTCCTCGATCGTCAAGCCACTTTTGCCAGCCATATCGACCAGATTGCGAATAAAACCCTGAACGTCACGCTCATTCACGTTGGCACTTATGACAACGCCCCAATTACGCATCGTCGCGCCCTCAACAAAGCGCTTATCTCGCAAATTCCATTGGCCACCCGATGGTCTTTCGGACACATTGGCATATTGCACGTCCGGTGGATCCATCACACGAGCTTCAGTCGACTCAAGTCGTTGTTCGACCTTCATGCCAAAGGCTGCAAGGTACGGATCATTCTCGAATCCGGCTTGACGAATCTGGTCAACGATTGTATCCTGTCGAGCGCGCGGAGGTTGACTCGTCTGCTTGATAATTTCCGCAGTGTCTAAATCGTTAATATTCGCGCAGCGCTGTCCGGGCGCCACTTCACACAATTCGATCGGTAACCAATTCTCTTTACCTGGTCGTTTACTACCCACATTCACGGACGGCAGGTGGGGATATCTCAGATTCACATTGTACCGCTTGCTAAAGTACTCTGCAACCGACATGTTATCTCCTTTGATACTCACCATCGTTTCATTGGTCGGCAGGGAGCTCACTCCAAAGATAGCACGTTTTCGATCCTTTCGGTGAGTTGGCACAACTTCAATCTTGCGCAAGGTGCGCGCCAGATTCTTAGCATCACGGTCGGATAACGTACGAATGTCATTGGCGGAGCGTGCATTTAGCACCGGGAGCACAAGCTCCAACAGCTCTTTCGGAGCGTAAAACACAGTGGCCGCTTGATCCACATTCATTAGCACCTTGCGGTCGGCAACACGAATGGCCTGATGATATCCCCAGCACAACTCTTTGCCTCCTTTTAACGGAAAGGTTTTCTTCATCGAAAAGAAATTCCGGCCCACCGAAATCAAGCGCTGGGCACCCAGGTGACGCGCCGCCACATCCAACGCTTGCAAGACTGGCATGACATTCACGTCCGGATTCGAGTAATAATCGATTAGCGAGTTTGTCGAAATTGCTTCAGCAAGTTTAATCTTCACGACAAATGTCCGTGGTCCACGGATGGGACGACGGGAGGCGTCACCAGCCGCAGGCTGAGGTGGTGGTGGGTTTGGGCTCAGTCCATCCGGGTTGACGTCAACAAAAGTCTTGGATTGTCCATCCCACGGCAAGACAGCGGGCGCATACATTGCTGACATTCCATCGTGGACAACACGAATCCCTCCAAAATCCGTTTCGTACTGTCTAACAGCTGCATTAATCACGTTGCGTACCAATGAGCGAGGGAGTGGACGTTCTGGACGTTGTTCACGCTTAGAAGGCACTGACGCGTCACTCATTTCCACGTCCTTGTCCTTCTTTGTGTCTTTTTCATCCTTTACGACTTCTTTCACCTCTTCTCCCATATTCACATCCTTTTGTCCGTCTTTCGCATCCGCAGACGGACCGTACTTGGAATCTACACCAAGGTCGGGCGAGCGCTCGACATCCACGTGATACTTGAAGATCTCAGGTGGAGCTCCATCTAGGGACACACTGAAAAAGTTTACTTGCAATTGCATCGATTTGCCACCTTGCCCAATCCCAGGACGACGGCAAAAGAGAAACATCTGCTGCAGATCCGGGTCTTCCGCACTGACATTCCGTACTCCAGCACGACCAGTCCATTCGTCCTGTAAACGCGGGTCCGACACTGGATCCCCGAGACTTTCATAGCCAGAGCCAGCGACGATCCCGACACCAGGACCCGACTCTCCACGACCCCCGCCGCGTCCTCCACCACCTCCAAAGCGACCACCACCCCGGCCTCCACTGCCGTAGCCACGGCTTCCTCCTCGATCGCTTCCGTCGTTGCCCCCGCGACGGTCTCCACCTCCACGATCATCGCGTCGTCCGTAACCACGGTCTACTCCACGGTCTCCTCCACGGTCGGTACCACGATCTCCACTGCCTCCGTAGCCCCGTTCATTGCGAGAACCACCGCCATTATACCCACGATCGTCACGACCACCGTAATTGCGATCTCCACCCCCAGATGCGCTATAACCGCGATCTGTTGATGCAGTAGCGCCCCCTCCGTACCCACGGTCGTCCCGTCCGCCAGTGTATCCACCACGAGAGCGCTCATCATAGCTGCCGCTAGTGTATCCACGAGAACGGTCGTCATAGCCAGTGCCTCCACTAGCGTAACTACCACTTCGGCTTTGATCGTACCCTCCTCGACTGTCATAACCCGACGAGGCACCGTAACCACCATGCGAAGAGGATCCACTGTACCCTCCTCGATCATCGTACCCCGATACACTGTATCCCCCGCCATTGCCATAAGATCCGCCTCGACTGCGATCATCGTAACCACTGGAGCTGTACTCCCCCCGGCTGCTTTCGTAACCCCTTGACCCAGAGCCATAACCTCCCGTGCCACTGCGACTATAGTCATCGTGCCTCGACGACGATCGTCCGTAGTCACTACTGCGAGAATCGTATCCCCCACGCTGGTCGTACCCTTGTTGCCCACGCTGGTCGTACCCTTGGTGTTCGCGCTGGTCATACCCTTGCTGTCCACGCTGGTCGTACGCTTGCTGTCCGCGCTGGTCGTAACCTCCGCGTTGGTCACCGTAACCTCCGCTGCCGCTGCTGGGATCATCGTAGCCACGACCGTGTTCACTACCGCGCGAGCTGTAGCTGCGTTGGTCGCCGTAGCCGCGTTGATCACCGTAGCCGCCGCTCCCTCCGCTGTAGCTCATTGCAAGCTTTGATCTCGCTTTTCGTACTACAAACGTAGGATGGTGCTGCGCGTATCTAACAAGGTGAGCCGTGATTGGCTAATTCTCGCCCCCTTCAACTTCTGGCGGCGGTTATAATCGCAAAACTGTTAAATTTGACTGGCGCGCTGGGGCTCAAGAAAACTAATTACAAATGTCAGCTTTCAGTTTAGAGAAATTTAAAGACCGGCGCAAAGACCTTATTTTATTAGAATACATCGACTATAACCACTTTGACCTTGTCAGTTCTGGACAAGCACGACATGGACACGTTATCTCAATGCTTTCGACATGATTGCAATTATTCTTCTCCTCGCTTTACTTTCGCCCTCGGCCAATGTCGGATTTGATGGCGAGGGCAATCTCATGCCAAGTATGGCCAATGCATCCAAATTTATGATTTTAAGCCTTGTGAGGTCCGCTTTCCCCTCTACCGCCTTCCAGAGTGCTGCGATGCGATCACTTCCCCTATCGCACTGTCATTATTCTCCGTAGCCCCCCTCGTCACTGCCACGCATTGTTATAAGTGACCTCGGCGGTCATGACTTGAAAATATATAGGGCTGGAACATCACGACGGAATTTTCGAGTAGAACAATTCACACCTTTCGAAAGCGTATCATCACCTTGAATTCTGCAATCGTGCGTATAAGACCCTCGTATATTTTGCAAACCTCGGATTTAAAATTGAATGGTGAAAATAAACTAAAATGTATCTGCACCCCCATCGCCCTGCGTCTTAAGAAAACCGGCGTATATAGTTATCTAGACTATTTATTCTGATAACACTTAGAAAATAGCAGGTTCCATATTTAAATGCACAATGTAGGCTCAGCGTGCGTGACATGAACGAGCAAGGTGTCCTTCGCTTCGATAGTGCTTAGGTCTTCGAAATTGAGCGAGATGTTATGATTTCTAACTTACAATTTTTCTGGTGTTTAAGCAACTATCTGTCACCTACAATTTGGCGCAGCCCAAGCGCGTCCTCGCTAAGAAGGAGCGATGTCGACGAAGTGAGGAAGGGGGAGGGTCGAGGAAAACTTTAAGGACGACAAGAACGAATACTTCCAGCTCGGCGACAACATCGAAGAGGTGCTCTATCCCTTTCTTTAGCCGGAAAGTGATTTATGAGAGTGAGATGATACTCACTCTAACAAGACGACAAGTGCAGGCCCGATAGCTGTACTTCGTCATTCAACTTGAACTAGATTTTGTAATAAACATTTAAAACTGTTCCGAATGACGTTCAAAATGCCGTAACATTTAAAATGCGTCACACTGAATCATGTTACAAATACGACGTGGCAAGCAAGTAGTTGTTTTTTACTTCGGGCCAATCCGCTTCTAAGGTACTAGCAAATGATACATGCTGACAGACTCACGCTTCAACCGAGAGTTTGCATAATCTTAACATCAAACCTTTTTGTCAAGATTAGGCACATATGAACCCCAGATAGATCCCATTTACCGAGATGTTGTGCTCTACACTTTGGACCCAGTACCTACCCGACAAAATGTAGGATGTTTATGTGATCCTCGGGACATTAAACCATACAAAGCTTTATGATTCTCACAGCACCTCTTCAGAGCTTTCTCTTTACGCTCGGCCCTTCAAAAATGACATTTAAGAGTGACTGGAAGCCATACCCACCGCCATATTGACCGTAAATTTGGGGCAAAAGACCATGTGCTTCCTGCCGGTCAATTCTTTGGATTCCTAAAAAGTAGGCATTTTTTACTTTAAGCCTCAAACAGTTCATCATGAGACGTGCGGCTGTTGATTTAGCTGTGAGTCTAAAGGATGACCTTTCCGATGAAGCATCTTTCCTGCAAGGATCCGACAAAAAACAACGAATCTATTGCCTAGGAGCAATCTTAGAATTAACTTTGTCGCGCAGAAGCTGTCACTCCTAATAAAAGAGGCATGATGAGAAGAATTCCATTCATCAACGCTCCTTGACTATTAAAGTCAGCAGCACTTTCATATAAAGCACCTTGCAAACGAAGTTGTAACAACGTTTTTCCGTTGTACAAAACGGTCAATCGTTCAAAGTAAACATCATTGTTATGTCTACATAATATATTGCACCCTAATCGTGCATCGCGTAGTGCAGATGCGATATTCAATTCGTGTAGCGTATAAGTTAAGCTTGCTTGTGCTCCAATTGGTGCAGTAGAATTTTAGCGTTTAAGTAGTCGAAAACATTGAAACCACTGACAGCCCTTCTCCTGTTACAAAGCAGCTTGTTACAAACTTTGAGCAGAACGACAGTCGACTTGCACCCTTTTCCAGCTTCTTAACAAATCAATCATCTGGAATCAGTGCTGTGCGGCAATCTGCCTTGGTAAACACTTTTGACACTTGAAAGCGCTTAATCGTTTCATGCTAAACCAGTTGTGACCTGCAGGAAATAATGCGTAATCCTAGAAGACTGTTATAAGCCCGCTTGGAGAAATATATGTGATTGTAAATCATTTGAGTACAAAGACAAGATTATAAAGACTGTATGATGTTGCTGTGGGCTTGTCGCCCTCTTGAAGTTGGACTATCTCGTGATCGCTGCAGCGCGATATTACCAAAACTTTAATTGTATGACCGACATCGGCAAGTACAACTATCGGTGCATCACACCCAGAGCATTTTAACGACAAACGTTGGAGCTATTACAAGCAATTTAAGCCTCTTATAGTAAAAAAAGTTTCGGTGAAAGGAAACTGCAGCTGGGACTATTACCGCTTGAAACGAATCACAAACTTTTCAGTGTAGTCCGCAGATGCTTAGCTCTCTCCATCATAGATTGGTCGAAAAGCTATGTCGTGTATCCTGTGTGTGGCCGCTAACAAAAACGCTTTGTGTGAAATATTTGCAGTTTAAAGATTCCGTTTTCGGTTAACAAGATTCTTTTGGTTCAATTACACACAAGTAAAAAGATCGAGACCAGAGTTTGGCACAGCAGCTGCCCTAATGTAATGAGTCATTTTAGACGGCTTCGCAGTCGACTTCGACGGTCTATCTGCGGCTTTTTGGGTATTTACACCGGACCCTTGGATAGAATGTCGACTCTTTTGATTATGTGATCGATGAGCTCCGTGGTCGAATTAACTTTCGCGCATCTCAGTACGAAGTAATAAAGCTTGCACACTGAGACTTAGTAGTTCTATGATGATGCATTCAAAGTCGAGATGGCCGACAGGATCTACACGGGCTTGTGACATCAGGCGACGTACCTATTTGTTTACGTTCCCCAGAATCAAATACAAACTGACACCGTGTCGAAGCTTGAAGTTACTATACATTGCAAAGCTCTTCAACTTAGCTTTATTAAACTGGCATTATATAGGGCTGACTAATGTACCTAGCTAAGCTCTATATTTCTTATAAGTAGGTTGTCAGCAGTTTCAAATGAAGTCTATATTGAGTAGTATTTTTCAATTGCTCTCATCGCATACTTCTTTGCGGAAACTTCTTTCAAAAAAATATCCAGCTATGATTTTATGCACAGTAGATCCACAAAACACTTCTTTTGTGTTGCAAATTAGGCAAATGGCACACTTATGGACCTCGAAGATGAATAATTTGATCAAGGAGAAGGGGGATATGTGTTTACGTTAGAAGGTCTATTCAGATCACACTATCGTTATAATCGAGAAAATTCTGGTCCTCTACCTGCGCAACCAATTTGCAAATGGCCGGCCGAACCGCCTGCTACAAAGATTTTGCAAATTGAAAAACACGTGTTAGTCCAATGCTAACATCACCTTGAAGGTTAATGTGATACACAAAAACATAGTGACCGTTGTACTCTCCAACATGTTAGCACTCTACACGATCCAGAGTAAAGAGTTAACATGTTTGATACATGTCAGCTTATTAGTGTCTCTAGCAATCTTTGCTTTTACCATTGTCAGAAAAAACGGCAAAGTTAGCTCTTGACATTGCATAACATTTGCTGCGAGCAATTTTGCTGACAATGTACGTCTTTGACCCAAAAGGTTTCATTAAATTGCACAGTAATGACTAAACTTCATGTCGTACCTAGACGGGCGGCCGATGACTCTACGACGTAATATTCCCTCTCAAGTGCGATCTTTGCTCAGCAAACCTCTCTCCCCATAAAATAGATATCTTTCTCGACGCAAACCTTCTCAATCTCCATGAGTGCGCCCGTCGTAAATTTGAAGTTCTTGCGCACCGGCACCCGTGGCGCTTCCATTCACTATGGTGGTGCGATGCCGAACATGCACATGGCAGGCAAAGATGACCTTACACTAAGCGCTCCTGACGCCCTGGCCACTGGCTTTCTGCTGCCACCTGTAGCAGACCCAGCTGCCTACTCGCGCGATCATTTTAAAGTTCAGTACACAGAGGATAATGAGCAATCGCTCAAGTTTGCCAAAGGAACGACGACATTAGCGTTCATTTACAATGGTGGCATCGTCGTGGCCGTGGACTCGCGCTCGACCATGGGGCCGTTCATCGCGTCTCAGCAGGTCAAGAAAGTGAATCCTATTAACGACTACATTCTCGCGACATTGGCAGGGGGTGCCGCTGACTGTCAGTATTGGCAGCGGAATCTGGCCGTCCAGTGTCGTATGTACGAACTACGCAATCGTCACCGTATCTCAGTACGCGCGGCTTCAAAGCTCATTGCAAACACGTGCAACTACTACAAACGCTACGGCATGTCGCTGGGCATGATGATGATGGGGTACGATGACGGGAACCCAGTGCTTTATTATGTAGATGACGAAGGATCCCGCATTCCTGCGAGTAAAGACGTGCCCAAATTCAGTGTCGGATCCGGATCCACGTATGCTTATGGTGTGCTGGACACCAACTGGCGTTGGGATCTCACGGACGACGAAGCCATTGAGCTCGGGAAACGGGCCATTTACCACGCAACCCACCGTGATGCTTATAGTGGTGGCATGTGCAACGTGTACATCTTTAAGCCGGACGGATTTAAGCACGTCGTGCACCAGGATGTGAAGGAAATGCACGACTATGACCGTGGCTTTTAAGAGCAGCTATTCGAGTAGCTGTAACCAAGGTTCGTTGCCTTTAAGAAGTGGTAATAAGCATTGCATCATCAATTTTACACAAGATCAGGTCCTGTAACCCTGCTGTGTTTGTTTGAAAGTTTGCTTGATTTATCACTACCACCGTAGATCGACGAGGAGCATCCCAACAAAACCTGCACCATCCGCAACGTGTGTATAGTGGTAGCCCTCAGCATTTAAGAAATGTTTGACGGCCGGTAGTAAACGGGCATTCCCATCAGGACCCTTTGAATGATGTCCTGAGCCTGTAATCAAGTAAATGCTGTCCACACCTTCGTCTGCAAGCTTTGGTAGCATTTGAGTGAGGAATTCGACGGCTTCCGCGACGTGCAATCCATGGAGATCCATCAAGCGGTCCATATACAATTGATTTGGTGGGTTCCGCGACTCGAAGATTTCCGAAGCTGCCAAAAAGTGAAAGTTCTTCATTTTTGCATTGTAATCGTGTCCTTGCTTTGACAAATCCTTGGCGAGTACCTTGTTGCCACTGTGATCACAAACAACAGACACCATGAGACCACTTCGCCTTGAGTCCAAAACCTAAAAATGTACAAGCCCTTCGTACTTGCGATATGCCTGTGTTGCACCCATAAAACACTTGTTACGAGCGCAAGCCATTTTATAAGCTTGCTCGCGAAGCTCGAGGTATTGACTCGACACGCTCTGGCCCGTTGATACCCACGTACAGCCGATACTTTGGCTACTCCCAGCCTTGTGATACAGCGACCGATATATCACAGGCGACGGTAGTGCTCGTCGCGACGCATTCATGCCAATGCCATTACTCACACGACTAGCCAATCGAGACGGTGCGGGCCGCAATGCCACTGCACGAGCAAAGTTCATGCTTAGAGTTGACACTGCATCATCAGTCGACGAATACAAGTTTGGTCGTGACACTAAAAGACGATCGCCGCTTCCTTGCGGTAACGGCGGTACGGGAGCTGAAGTGCCTGACGTGACGCTTTGCAGCGATGGAAACATTTCCTCGGCTTGAATGTCCAAAGGTGTGCTGTTTTGATCCATCTCGTCTTCGCTGTCATAGTCGCGCTGACCCAAAGCGTCCCCATCCATCGAATAGTATTCACAAAAGTCGTGCGCAAAGACACAATGCTCTGCTTGCAAGCAGGTACCGCGCAGCCAAAAACGACACGTGAGCTTGTCGGTATCGTGCAAAAACTACAGCCACAGGCAAGCCAAAATGAGAGACGAATCGCACGCTCACCCCACACAATTTCTTTCAAGTCTGTAAGTTGGCAAAAAGACAGACGCACCATGCAGTCCGCGCGTCGGCACTGTCCTTGCAAGTAATGACGGCATACTTGTTTAAGTCCAATCGACTCGCGCTCGATCGTTGCTTTGACCACAGCATGAGCCTTGTCAACATCCAATCCAACGAGGCGCAAGAGATCGCAGAGTCGATTCGGGTCGATATCGGGAAACTTGAGTTGTAAATGACTCACCAACTGTCAACAGCACAAGCACGAGCATCAATCACTACTTGATCAATTCTACAAAGGCTAAGAGACCAACAGCGACATCTTTATTGAAATATAAAGCAGAGACGTCCGGGTTACGTGACCACTGTACCTCGTACGCCACGGACCAAAAGAAATCGTCTTCGCTCTGCATGGTCAAGCCTCCAACTTCTTCTTCCACGTCTTGATCGCAATCATCGTCTTCACCTCCTTCACTACGATGCACATTCGATAGCGGAGCACAGGGAGGCGACAAGCTTGATTCCCGCCCGTCCAATCCTCTCGTCGACAACTCGGGACTGCCGGTTGGGTACACTGCAGCTGGTTCAGACACTCCGAACTTGTGTGGAACAAAAGTCGGCGCCGAAGCTTTCAACTCGACGTCGTGGGCCAACAATTTATTAATGTCGTCCTCAATACGCTTGTCCTCGTTGCTCACTGTGTCCGTAAGTTGCGCGGGGTTTGATGCTAGCTTGACTAATTCATTCACAAACTCATAAGCGTGCTCCTGCTCATTAGTAACGTAATGCGTCTACTATAGTAACTAGTAGGTACAATCAAGTGCGCGCACCTCGTTCTCTGGTGCGAGCCAACCCATGAGCACTTGGTGGATGTTAAACTTGGCGTCCTCGAGATTGACATCACGACCAGAGTGCAATGGAAGCATACCTACAATGTAGGGTGCAAAGACGCCGTCTACGCCCAATGCTTCCAGTCTTGCCATCGCCCACGACTCTAACAGCATCATCAAGTCGGAGTTCTCAGATGATGGTAGCGAAGAAAAAGCACAGAGCTCGTGGTGGTACAGTATGCGATTTAGGAGGTTTATTCGACTTCACAAGCGCTTACTAAGAATTAGGAGAAAATTGGGCCGAGCTACTATTGCCCTAATCCTGAATGACAGTTTGATACAATTTAGGGTTAGGGCAATAATAGCTGGGCTTAATTTTATCCTTATTTTAGTAAGGAGATGTGATTTGGTCCCGAAGGCCCAAAGAGATTTGCCAAATAAAGGTCTTTCTGCCAGCCTTAAGAGTGCTAAGCACAAAATATAGTCTATAGTCTAGCGCTAACAGAAAAATTCTGAAGCACTTGATGTTTATGGCGCATCAGCTCTTTTGTTTCCTGCTTCTACATAACCTTGAGTAATCAGTCTATTTTATAATACAGTTTTACCGCTCCATCTTGCCGTGATTGCTGATAAGCTGTTCGCTGACATTACTTCTGTTCACTCACTCGATCAGTCGTTCGTAGCCTTGACCGTTAAAAAAGGGTACACAGAATGCAGCGATACCTCTACTAACGGGCGATGGCTATCGTCCTTTTTCGTATTGATTACAAATATTTAATTGGTGGATTGATATCGCTAGTTAAGAGGTGCCAAATGATATACGTGAAAATTTAGGCTTGTAACAATCGAGTTATTCAAGTGCACGAAGCAGCGATAATTATCGGGCTTTAGAGGAACTGAGATATTAAGCACAAATGTTGTTGAAAAAGGCGATCATTTTCAAGACCAAAGTTCTTGCGAACATTGTTAAGATCCACTTGAAATATCAAAAATGGAGCGTCGGTTGTGGAAGTCACGTAAATAGCCGTAACTTAGGAGCATGTGCCCTCCGACGTAGTGCACAGAGCTGTGCTACTTGCTTGGCTTTTATGTCAGGGTTTTCACGCACCGTAAATTTTCAGATTTTGTACTTTGGTATCGATGGGTTTGAAGTTTTAATCATTGTTTGGTTCAACTTAGTACGTTATGACTATTGCTAATTATAACATGAAATGAACTACTTCCAGCACCTTGTTGCCACTAAAAGAGACTATTTCACTGACAAAAAGGAGCTATTTGCCATGCGGAGAAAGCCCCTGGTGGTCCATTCAGACCATGCATCCTTGAAGACAGCTTAAGTACGCCTTACGTGCTCCAAAGAATGCCAAGATGGCTGTAGCGAAGCCTCACTCTAGCGCATAATACCAACTTAGCAAGCAACAATCAGCTAGCGGATGTGTTCTCGCGTATTCGTGATTATTCGATGGTACTGATCAACAGGGCTGAAAGCTAGTTTGACAAAGAAATTTTATTTGCCCACAAAACTATCGATCTCGAGTCCTTCTTGCGTTTCGTTGTCGCTGGCAACGATGCCAAAGCTGAGTAATTTGTACCCTTAGCAGCAATTGTAGCTGCACCTAAATAAGTAATTACACTGTCGGATCTGAGGATCGGAGAGATCCAGCCTATGTCGTTGTTTTGAATACTTATAGTATAAAATGCTTTTGGAGACACATAACTATTCAATAAGCGGTCAATTAAACGGAGAAGAAAGTCTTTTCTCGGTTTTAGAAACAGATTGATGGTATTGCATTGACAAGCATTTGAAACCTGCCGCGTATGTGAGCCCACACCTCGCACGTCAATTCTTCTTTGAATCTACCAATAGTGGAAGAATGTTGGAGGTACACAAGCCTTAATTCTGTCGTCTACTGGTCGGGTAAATATATATATGAACTTAGTGATGATTACGTGCCACCTGAGTAAGACGGTGGCGTTCGCTTCTATTCCAGCCCGAGTACCAGCCAAGCTGTTTATGAATCTGAAATTAAGAAACTAAAGGCTTTTGGACAAGATGGTTTCTTAGAGAAGCCGCGATTAACGCTGCATTTTTGGCAAACTTTGTTCTATTGAAGAGATTCTACTCGCGAATGACAGCAGCGGATCATACACAGACATAGATCAATCGTGCGATCATAGAGTCAGTACGCAGCACGTCCGATATTCGTAGGCCGACGAGCTGGCAATGGTTCAATCCGCGCTTGATAGTGCAGGCCATGTATACCTGGGGTCTGCTTTCAAACTATTGATTATTGAATAGAGAGAATGCATTCAAGACAAGTTAGGTAAAGGCTAAAAAAATTCTCCAAATATATTATTTTTGCACTGATTTTCTTGCGAAAACAATATTTGACTTCGTCGACTAAACATCATCAGCGAGGCAAGAAATGTAATTGCATTCGCCAGAGATGATCAAAGCAATTTTTCAGGAAAAAAAGCATATAAACATTTTTATCGAGCAAAATAAAGGATTGTCGGGTCCGGTAACTCCAATCAATCTTACCAGCAGGGCAGGTGCGGGCTGCCATATGGCAGCCAGATGTACAACAACTGCCTTGCTGATCATATACTTACAAAGCTGTGTACAAGCGGCATACGAGTCTTGCCCTCACTCGAAAGCAACTTTATACACAAACGTTCCGTTGCACCGCTTCTATAAAAAATTTGCAAGGCAATGGTGGAAGCGGCTTTCTAAAACATCTCTTGACCTGGTATTTTCGCTGAGAATACCTAGTTGAGCAGATACGTTTTTACAAGCATCAACAGCTTTGGGCGCTCGCCTCTTCTTCGTTGAGCTCGCGAAACGGCCACTTATTTGGCTGGTATTACATGGAATCAAAAGCAACGGACGCTACGGTAAAAAAGCTGCAATTGTTCTTACCGCACGCTGAAGTGTTGTGAGATTAACGTTGTTTCTAGCGTCTGGTATGGTTAAATGATAAAGCAAAGACGTCTTGAAGGTAAGCTGTCTCTGCTTTACCGATTGAGCTAAAAAAAAATAAGATCACGAAAAATACTACTTCATTTAATGAGATCATGCTATTTTGGAGGCCTACCAAATCTCAGAAAATGCCCTCCTCTTGAACTAGGGTGTCAACATTGTTGAGAGGTACCCATTTGTATCTTTGGACCTGATGCAAGCACTTCTTGGCTTCTATTAAATGCTTAAATGAAGCAAGGTTAAGCTTAAAGCTTGCTCGTAACCATCGCAAAGTAGCGCTAGAACAATGACTAAGCCAAGTTCATTATGTACACGCCACGCAAGGAGTGGTACATTACGGCGCACAAAGCAGACGAACGTACTGATCTGCACGATGACTGCATCGGCAAATTTAGCCCATTTAATCAATCCTCTTCTTCTTCATCTGGCCCATCTTCTTAAAAGTGAGTCAACCTCTCCCGAGATGGTGACTTGCGTTGCTACTCGGTGATGGGTGAGTCGCAAAGCCTATAGCCTACTGCGCTGGTGACTTTGGTCACTTATATATTATATCCAATGTGTTAGTCTTTGATTTCGCTATGTGAGAGCATCCCAAGTCGGGTATTGTAAAATATTAATTTTTCTGTCTTTACGGTTGAGAACGTTTGCATAACCAGTGAGTCTGACGTCATCACCAATATTCTTTGAAGCTAACGCCTGGAAGATGAAGCCGTTCTGGCAGATGTGAGAGCTCGGAGTCCTTAATTGCCCGAGAAACTAATCAATGAAGACTAAATGGACATCGCAGCGTATAAGGCCATCCATCTATCTACCTTAGCTCTGCACATTTGCTTACAGAAACTTGATGCTGTGTTGTGGCTTAAAATAAAAGTCTTAAAGCTTTAAAAGCGACAATTTTACTATGTATACAATTCAATGTAACCTGTATACCGCAAACCGATTGCATAAAATGTACTTTGTCAAAGTTTTCCAAGAATTGTGTAACGCGTTCAGTTTAGAGAAGTAGCAATAAGAGAACGAGTGAATGTTCAAAGTTTGGATCTTTATTGGGGCAGCCCCGAGATTTTTGAAGCAATCGCTTTGAAAGCTTAAGAGTCGTTTATTTCTTGGCACGGTCACATTTTTATCTACGGCCAAAGCAAGACAATTTTTTTAAATCTACCGCGTCATACATGAAAGTAGAAATACTGCGATTCAAACTAGTGCCTGTTACTTTCCTATGGCTGACATTTTTATACGACAATATACAGAGTAGTGGTATCCCAACGCATATTTTTGCTCCTTTTTGTAAAAAATGCCGTTCTTTTACACTGCGTATTATAATCACCCCAAACATCACTGCAAGACAAGAATACCTTTGCACTTCAATAAAAAATAATCGGTGGCGAAGAAAATAAAATGAATAAGCAAGTATGGCAAATAAGATACAGTGTGACGCAATAGCGTTTTTAGCGAGCAAACTTGACAATTGTAAACATTGCGGATCGGATTGTATTAATTCGGGTGAAATTGCAAAAATTCTTGAATTTTTGCAGTCTTGTACCCGCTACGATCAGCGATCGTAGCGGCCTTCATCGTCGTCGTCAGCGTCAATTAATCTTTAAGCTTCTTGGGGTATATAAGTATCAAGCACTTGGGTCAAAAGAGTCGAACCTACAAAAAGCTCGTATCGATGGCTGTAAGCCGTAATAATAGCTTTTATTGTAACCAGCTGCGGCGAACACCTCAAGAAACATTTAAAGCGAATAGCTATCTGAGTTTCAATCATTCGCTATAATGTACAACCTTCCATTTGTTCCCGTCTGGGGGGCTAAAAGCTAGACATTGAAATAGTTCATACACGTCATTCACACATAAAATGCTGTATTTTTCTACTTAAACTGATACGTGACAAAGCAAGTGGATCATTGCACTTTAAAATAAGGTCGAATATACTCCAGTCTTTTATTAGTAGTTACCTACACTTCTACCATGTGCTGCATGTCTGCCATCTCTTACTAAAAAGTATATATATAATCATGAGATTAGTGCAAATACCAGCAAGCACAAAAGCTCCAAAGTGTCAGTAGAATCTAGCTGGTTATGAATTAGTTCAATGCTACGAAAATCAAAAGAAGTGCAGATGAGTAATCAGTACTTGATAGATAGCAGATTTTAGAAAAAGCCAAGCTCCACGTATTTTTTTAAAAACAGGCAGCAGAAAAATGCTTTTTGAAATATGCCATTTAAGTGAACAGAGTTTACACTTTGAAATCAGACAAGAGCAACTCGGTCGAGAACTTGCAGCCGTCTCACAAATTGCAACAGAAAAATCGTGTTCTCTTTGAAAATCTTAGAGTCGGAGAAGCAACTGAGGTCGGTTTTACTCTTTTCGTTAAAGGCAGTGCTGATATCAGCTACAAATATGCTCTTTAGTGTGAATGCGCACAAAATTTAATGCACAAACGTGACTCGACTCGACGCGAGGCGAATTTTGCACAAGGTGACCACATATTATTATTGATATATTGCTTACAGGATTGCCAAACAGCAAAGCATACCGGTAAGCTACCAGTTCTGGTACTGGTCCAGTATCGGTTATGACGTCATAAGGTCACGTCGCTGGTATGGCGTCAGTACTTTACACAGCGGCTTCAAGAGCAATCTAGAAGGTTCTATAGATAGTGATCGCCTTAGACGTAGCAATAGGATTGTGATGTAAGGATCTCAAAATATATTTACTTCACAATTTGCCTTTTTATTCAATAAGTACGCACTATTGGAGTTCTAATAGCATCGTCTGGGCTCTGAGTCCCCAATATTTATTTTAATTCTTGACAGCGATATATATGCTTCATTGTCTCCAGAGAGTGGCACGTTAAATTTTATAATTTGCGAAATATAGTTGTCATGCTGAGTTTGTGTTTGAAAAAATATATGTGTCTGCCTACGCACTTTTAAGCAGGGTACTATCAAGTGGTTCATAGTAACACTCTTGAAGTTCCTGTGGTAAAAATAGATTGTGGGGCACATAAGCAGGTGGCAATTTCGAATACTTAGTACACAAAGCAGTTGGTGCATACGCTGGAGGTCGATGGTTTACGTTGACTAATGTATGTAATCCGATGAAATGATTTTAAAAACTTAAGCTTTAGCATTTAGCAATACACTGTCTTACCTATAAAGAGATCTTAATTTCCCCTTACATGTTTATTCGTACATTTTGTTAGTCTGAAGCAATCGCGTTTCTTGCCCGTCTGGTAATGTTCCACCGACTCTTCGTGGTGTCCGATGAGTGATTTTCCAAACAACGAATCGCCTAAAATTAAAGGACTGGATGAATTTTTTGTAGTCTCTTTGGCACTTGTATCTTTAAGAATGTGTGTTTTCAAGAGCTAACAAAACGCTTGAGCATTTAGGTCCATCAGTATAAAAGGGAATATCGCTTGTAGGTACATCGCCCACATTAATAAGTGCAGCTTGGCAGTAATAAACTTGTCGGCCTACGATTGTGGCGCTCTAAGCGCGTACTCTGAGCAGTGTGTCGTCGAGCTTACGATAAGCTCTTTCAGTCGATTTATTCATAGAAAAAGAGTCTGCTGTTGACATCAGCAAGCGAGCTTTACATTGCTAGAAGTGCGTTTGCCAAAATACTGGTGAATGGCGATCCCACGTCATGATTGATGGACCATGTATTTCAAAAATAAAGTTTGTGTACAGTCTTGCTGTTCATTTCTTGATTATACGAGCCAAAGTAGGAGTAACAATGTAGGGGCGACATACGAAAACGACTCTACCCGTGTATCATCAACTTCTTACAACCTAAAGACAAAGTTGAGACTTACGGACTTCCAGCAATTCGTCGGTTTTGTTGAAACTTATAAAGAATTAAACGTGTGAGCCGTGGGTTCGATCATGGCCGGTGTCGCAGGTCTTTACATTCCTGGTCACTCGCTCGTACTTGCGGAACACCAAAACGTGGTAGAAATTTTTTATGGCGTTCTACATAACTGCTTGACGAGCACTAAGCGCCTCCCAAAGTATATCGCATTTAAGGTTTATGCCGAAAAAGAGCGATCTAGACTGACTTTGCCGAATCCACTAAAAAAGGATTCGACCATTACTCACTCACATCGATGCGGCTTCGATCGCAGTCGGGGGGCGAAAAGCACTTGACTTTAACATCTTTGCCTACGATAAAAAAATTGTCATGGACAAATTAAGAGCGGTTTGTAACTCGTGTACTCGTTTGCATACAACTGATAAAAAAGACTTGAGGTCAAAGCGAAAGCGACTTCTCCAGTGCTTTATGACCGCTACATACTTATGGTCGACATGGATGCTTCCACAGGTGCCGTAAGCAAAATGTATATCGGCGCAGTCATCTCTTTAAAGGAACTAGTAGGAGCCATTAAATCACTTTTGGCTGGATTGCCTGATGACCGTTGTGATATGTAATCAGAAAAAACGGAAGGTTTGTACGTGATCTCGGTCTTTTGGGTACGTTCGAGGGGACTCAACATCGATTTTTGGCGCCTAACTTAGCATTTTACTGAAGACGAGACACCTAGGAGACAAATTATCCTTAACACCAAGTATTACGCTAAGTTGCATAGCTGCTTCAACGTTTCGCTCAAGGTATATAACTTTTTAAAGAAGTTCATTTTGAAAGCACCACAAGAAAAGTGACCTACAAAGCCCTCGAGTTGCGCAGAGCTGATGAGCTTACTGCTTGACGCCATGGCCGCGTCTGTTGATCTTAAAACCTTTCCTTTTCCATCGAGCCCAGTAATTAAATCTATCATGAGGCGGCAATTTGTGTCATTACCCTGTCACAAAGCCCAACGCCAAATGTAGTGGTGATTTGAAAATAGGCACACCCTAGGGATGAAGCGTTGAATGTTGTCGTTTACTCCACTCTCTTTTTCTGGGCACAATCGCTGCTGACCTCATCAATGAGGGTATGCTAGCTCGCAGAATCCTCAGCTTATGAGTAACTATGAACATAACCGTCTTGATAGGTGAACTTAATTGCGGAAGCTGTAAGTCTGATGACAAGTCTTGCACCTATAAGAGCACATCACTAGCTGACAAATCTACTTTGACAAACATGTCAGCTTCTTCAAGATGGAGACCAGACGAGCTTTCACCGGAGTATTATCACAATGGCTCTTGCCTGGGGACCATCGATGTAGGCAAATGAAACCCCCACGTTTTCTCTCTCGTGGTATAGCAGATGACTCAACGAGAAGTTTCTTTTCCCTAGAGAGTCTTTGGCGGGTGAGCTCACCGCCCGCACATGTGCTGAAGTGCGGGCGCGGTATTCGACATGAAAACTGTGTTTGATGTGGAGGCACCTATGACTCAAATGTAAAGCCGATGGTAGAGAAGGAAGCGTCTCAAACAATGCTCAATGGCTTCATTTCACTTGGCAAAGACAGAACAGGCGCCTGCTGAATATAATATCGAAAGTAACCCGACGATGACTGTCTCCGCATCAATAAAAATAATTATCGAGCATTTTTTTTAGGCCTGCATAGCTCGCGTACTTTTGCAGATGGCTGGTAGGCCTTTTTACTTGAAAAAAGGGTGTAGTATAGGCCAAGGTCAAACCGACTTTCACTCTCTCGGGCCTAAACTCATAGGCTGCTTACAAAGCTATCGAGAGCTCAGTCATCTATGGTGCAAATACACTGGTGATTGTTGGTAGAAACATAATAGGCCTAATGCCTTCAAAACCTTGCTTTTGATGGTTTTATCGCTTAGATATAGCTCCATCGGGTACAAAATAGTCGGATAATGTACTCTACGATTAAATGCCCTGCTTTTAGCCCCGCCTTCCAGGTAGGAAAGATTGAGCGCCACGCAAACGTAAATATCCGCAATCTAGGCGCTTTACTGACCATATTCATTCTAGAAAGGAAGGCATTTAGTTACCTTCCCCTCGGAGGTGGAAACAACGCACAGCGAGCGCTACCCCCGGGATGCCGAGGCCTTTCCTATGTGTGCACTAAAGCATATGCTTTGCGCTAAGAGCTTGAACGCCGTGACACGTTCGGGCTGCTTTTTGGCAAAAAAGAGCTACAATCGCGACCGCTCTATCAGCTCCATAAAAATATTCAAGCAGCGCCGACTGCGCATTCGATAGATGCAGGAAGGTTGTTTGGTCCATTCAAGAATCTTTGCGAGGGTCGGACAATTGATCTATTTGTTTTGGCAAGTTATGTGCTAAAAGGGGTGACGAGGTCACACGTCCTTGCACAGAAAAGGCGCTCAAAAAGAAATAGGGACTTTAATCGAACGACCATACACCTTATTCGGACACAAGGGATCAAAACGTGCAATATATTTTATACAACACCTATGTTATATGGTGTCACTTCCGATCCATAACAAGCGGCACTGCAATTGTGGTATACCTTTCAGGTGTCATTAAAATATCACATTATGCAAGTGTTTATTAGGAGCGCGCGTGTCAAAGTACATGATGCTTTCTATCGCGCAATTAGATTACGATGATACGATTGAGGCTAAATTCTCATAACAGGTAACTACAGTGAATCACATCAAGCCGGTTGTCGCGAAGGAGATGAAAGGCTATCGCTTATCGGTAGGCTTTGTAAATTCGTGTGATATCCTTCTTTCCTACTAAATAGCAAAAGCATGAATTTAGATATTTGTCGGAACTGGTTTTACATCGATACGACCTCGCACAACGTGCAAGAAAGTAAGAATAAGCAATACAGCATCTATTAGAGTGTTGCAAGCAAGGCACAGTGTGTCTTGACGAACCCCGTCCTCCTCTTTCAGTTAAGATGCATTTTAATAGCGGTTGCAAATTTTCGATGAGCAGCAACACGACTACGTTTTCGCCACCAAATGTCTCACAAAAGCAATTTAATGTCCAACACAAGCTTTAAACGACTGTACTCAATCTTAAGAATAGTTTCCAATAAAAATTAAGGTATGCTAAAACTTGGGTAATTTATTGAGATGCATTACTGAGCCGAGAATCATGTGAACTAGGTAGGTCAGTACAAGCAGACCGCTATTTACATTCGTGCCATATCAAAGTTTTGGGTAGCTGATTAAACAAATAATCAGACTGCTTTTGAGTGCTTTAAGTCCACTTTATCTGCCCGATTTGACAACAATATCACGAGTATGATTATAATACACCAAAACGAATTATCTTTGAAGCATCTCGTCATCCTGAGTATCACCACTATAAATGCTGTTAAAAGATAGCATTGGGCTCTTTAAGCTACAGCGCATTTGATGGTAGCGTTTCATGGATATCTGATCTACCTGCATTCAATCTTTATTTTTCTCTTTCGAAACTATTTTTTAATAATATCGCTTTAAGATATAAAGCTACATGCTATATCCGTGTGGTCCACAATGTCCCTCTAATTTTGAATGGGCTGCAGTAGCGGCACTAGTCGACGATGAGCTCGCAACGCGGCAACGTAAAGAAGCGTGCGCCCAAGCATCAAAATGCGTTTGCGTTCAAGCACAACCCAAAGTCCAAAAAGACAGAGCGTATTCTGTCAATGCCCATTCACGGGCTTTGTGAAAAGTGCCACAAGCAGATTGAGTGGCGCAAGAAATACCGCAAGTACAAACCGCTTTCGCAACCAGGTGCCTGGTGCGTCTCGCTGACCTACACTATACAACTGTCAATCCTCTGGCATTAGTACAAGTTGCTCAGAATGACTAAAAATTTGCGCTTGTAGTATTTTCTGCCATCAGAAAACAGTGACAGCCGCGTATCACGCCGCTTGTGACGCCTGCGCCAAGGTAATCATAATTGCGCTGAGCAATGCAAATGCGGGTTTAATATTGTGGGGCTGCTGATGGCTGTATGCTCCAGGAGCGAGATATCTGCGCCAAGTGCTGCTTGGCAAAGGAAATTGTGACGAGGTTTGTCATTTGTTGCACATGCTGTCGCACTTTTAATGCTGACCTGTTGCGAACTTAGTGAACAGGAGCTCCTGGCAGCACACGAAGCACAAGAGCGAGAGCTCGAAAACACATTGGAGGGAATGCGCGAGCGTGACCGTCGTGCATACATGCGCAAAATGGACAAGGAACACGATCCGATTGTCAATGAAGGGGCCGGCTACGAGTCGTGTGACGAGGACGACGGTTATGCTGAAGCCAACGGCTACGAGTCGTATGACGAAACCATGCAGTGATGGCCTTTTAGCCAATAGAAAACGTTCAAAAATGGTTTTAGTTTCCTTTTCGCTTCTTTTGACCGCAATGACCGCGTCCCAGTCGACGCAGGAAGCTTGGGAGACCTGGTGGCATTCGACCAAGAGTGGCAGCATTCGAACGTACATTTCCATTGTCTTGTTCTTCCTCTCCACAGTCTTGGCCAACCCCATTGCTCGCTGTCTCTTCTACATCGTCCGCAAAGCATGTCCTAAAAAATGGATGTACGTAAAGGCGGCTTTGCTTGCTCAGGTCTGTTCGAAATTGACGTTGATACCTTTGGTAGATGGCCCAATGATGCGCGGCTTATGATGATGTGGCAGACATCGCTCATGTGTCGCGTCGGCTTGTTGTGGATTACGATATTAGTCTCAAGGTTGTCGCTCTTACTGTATAATTGGCCTGCATGGATCTTTGGCGTCTGCTTCATTATCTGGCTCGAAGCCGGTGGAAATGTACTGAGAGAAGTTATTGTACGCAATGGCGTGGTGGGGTACATGAAGGACGAAAAGGCTGGGCGCATGACTTTGCTCTACGAAGGCAGTACATTGGCCAAGATGCTGCTTCTTGTGCTAATTATCTACACATACTATGTGTCACCTCGGATCGCAGAATCAAATGAGTTGAAATTGTTGTTCTCTGTAGGGTTTTTTGGATCCATTGCATTGGGTACGCTGCCACTTGTACGGAAATGTAAAGATTTAAAGATTGGGTGTCGCGATGATGGAGTTTAAACACTTGTGTATGTCATATTGAATTAGTTGCGCAATGTCATGGGGGCACACTACATGTTCTTGGCCAATATGTTGCATCTTGACTCTAAAATCTACTTGCACGGTTCGAAAAAAGGGACAATCTGTGATTCACCACTGGGGTTTATTGTTCTCGCAACTCCAGATCACACCAAGACATTTATTCCCGCGGGCGGCACAGTAAGCAATACAACCGAAATTTTTCATCGGTTTCTGTGGCCACTTCGACTAGATGTACATTTACCAGCCAAGCTATCAACAAAGCGTGTACGGGAGTTTCTACAAGATATGGATGAGCTGCTTCTCTGGGACCCTGTGGTCGTGCTGGCATCGGATGGAAGTGCCACATTGGACACTGAAGGGACGTCGCCGCTTGTGGACGCGTCGACGCCAAGTGAAACTTATAGTGTTCACGGAATGATGGAGGCGTCGGAATTGGCAATAAAGCTGTTGTTTGATGATAATCGACAGGAACAAGAGAGAATTATCCAGCGTGCACGAGGCAATGATGGCTATGTTGCACTTAAGCCTGATACTCGATGGGTCATCCAACTTCGGACATTTGTGCAAGCACCACAAAAAGCTTACTATCGTCAAACACGAGCTGCGGTGAGTTAAATTGATTGTATTATGTCACTCACTCGACTGACCCTTTAAACATCACCTACTTTGGCGATGTGCAGTGTATTGAGGCCATCACGAAGCTGATGGAGAAACAAGGAAATGCCTTTGGAGCGCGAGCTGCAGTCATTGAGCCTCACCCTGATGAGGATTGAGGACGAGACTGGCACTTAATTTAGCTAGCCACCGCATTAAGGCGACTTTTTTGGTGCGATTCCCTCACCTGGTCCAATCGCATACTGACCTCGATCGTCGACATGTACGATGCAGTGTCCCCGACGTCGGGCAAAACTTGAAGCAAATCTTCGGGACTGAGCGTTAAGCACACGTGGTGTAAAATACTCTTCAATATTGAATTTTCGTTGGAGAATGGACCGCCGCTTACTGTCTGTAAAACACGTAAGGCGGTTAGTGAACGTCAATATCTACGTGGCGCTGATAAATGTCGTACATCTGTTGCATTTTTTGACATCGAAGACAACATGCTAATTAGAAAGCGCCAATCCTGCAGTGTGGCGCAAAAGTTTTTGCCGTACGGCAAGAATAAGTTTCGTAGGTCACCACGTTGTGCAATAAGTTTCAAACCATCCACCGTTCTGTACACAAAGACCAAAAGATACAATAAAAGCGCCATAAGGAAGAATAATCACAAACGTGCGTACCTAGACACACGAGGTAAAGTCAAGAGAACAACGAGTGCACCTAAATCGTTTGCAAGATCCCACGGCCCTTCATTAGAAGTCTCGATGTCACATCTCTCATACACTGACAGCACATTCTGAGGACACACTACGTCCTTCTGATGCAGCAGCTCTAACGCTTGATTGTAGATATATTGAAGAGTTTTGCGCAACCTTGGGGTCTTCGGTAAACAATGCGTCTTCAAGTACTCTTGCACCCAACAGGGAAGTTTGTGGGAAGCTGGTTGCATAAGCATTGGCTCAAACAAAGCACATACGGTCGCCTCCACTCGTCCGCCCTCATCATTCGTAACACCTTGAAAACACGAACTCAACTTGACACACAGACGCGCCAACTCGGCCGCCACTGCTGCCTTCGCGCTCAGTAGATCCTCTTCGTCGTCTTGTACTTCCTCCTTTTCCGACATTTTCTCAAGCGTTGGTAACATTTGAATCACAAACACTAGGAAGCGAAGGACAAAAACTTGGTCAGATACAAACGGGGTGGCTAAGAGATCCGTGTCCACAGGAAAGGATGAACCACTCGATGCTAGTCTGGTTGCTGACTGCACTGCAGCGTCGCCAATCGAATTTAAACAAAATAGGAGGATCGAACGAATCGTTTCTTGACGGTCAATAGCAATGGTAAAAACTCGCTCTAGAATCTCGAGATATCTTGCAGGGGCTTTTTCCAGTAAAATTTTTGTTAACTTTGAACTGGAAAAGCGTCTGGTAGATAACGAATTTGCTTTGACATTCAATGACTTTTCTTGCACTAACAGGTCTGGATGTGCCACTGTCAATCGCATCAGCGCGTCAATGTGATTTTCCAGCATATCGTCAACCAAAGCTAACATGGAGACTTCCGAGCACTGCATCCTCAAAGTGTTGCTTGACATTTCTTCACAATGTTTCCAAGTATCCCAATCATTGACTGAAAACGAACTGGCACGTAGCACAAGTACAAGTCTAGCCGTTTTAACGAGGACGCTGTGGCTAAGAGATTCGTCTAATTTGCCAAGTGCAAATGCAATGTCTTCTAATGTCCACTTTAACGACGAATCAACAATCAATCGAGACAAGTGTTCGGGAAAATACTTGCCATAGTGCTCTAACACAATCCTCGTGAATTTTGCATCCCCTATACTTTGTTCTTCTGTTTGTTGAAAAGAACAAATGTCCGCGAGGGATTTTGGAGGTGGAAACACAAATGCCTCTAGATACTTTCCTGTAGCTTCGATCACCTCGGATCGGTCCATTGTCCCAACAATTGCCCTAAGGCGTTGCATGACTTCAATCGATGGGACATTCGACGCCACAAATAAGAGCGCAGCACGCTCTAGTTTAAGATGGGTCTCCGACATATAAACCGCCGCCAACGCTGCTGCACAATCTCGTGCAAGGTGGTCGTACAAATTGGTTTCAAGTTCTAGAGCTAACAGTTCTTTTCGATCCGATATCGTACAAGGAGCTTCCTTTTGCACCGCTCCATTACTCAAAGCAGAACGAAGTAGATCAAAGCCCACATCAGCCCGGTAGCGGTACAACGAGAACAAACTCAATAGCAGATCGATCTGAAATGGCTTCATTTCGCTTTCGGTAGACAACAAGCCGTGGCGTACATACGAGAAGATCAATGACGGTGGACTTTGCCGAAAAATTATGATACTACGCTGCGATGAGTCTTGTCCAGAATTAAGTGGTGGACGCATCTCAAATTCAGCTTCTGGTAGACACTCTGCTGCGGCTAGACTAGTCATATGGATGATATCATTTGGTCCTTTGTACTTGGAAGCGCGAATTTGCGGGAGTAAAACAACGTACGAGTCAAGCGCAGCAAGCTGTGAGACTGGGTATGGAATCGGCTGCGTGTAAAGGAGTTGTGGCTGCGAAGGCTGGGGCACAAGAGACTTACTCAACGCTCGACTGGCTGCCACATAGTGGCAAGGACTCCAGATAGACCACACTTGAAGTCCTGACAGAGTCGCAACGAATAGAAACGAGCTATTGGCTGTTATACTTGTGACGGTCGATGTAAAGTAGTAGTGCATGACTACTCGTCCAGACTCTGCCAAATTCACAGCTTCGCCTTCGTTTTCAAATTCACTCTCTTCAATACTCGAAAACGAATCGCGACGTTGGCCAGCACTGACTCTGGCCACTTTAATGGGTTTGTGCGTACCTCTTGATCTCGTTCGCTCGCCCTTGCCCAGTACTTTTTTGGCCATCTTTTTGCGGGTCGAATCGACTTGTTCCGACAAAAAATAGTATAAAAACGCGTGTTTCTCTGTTGCAACAAGCAAGCGGGTGTAGCTTCTCGTTTCAACGCATACTCGATTGTCGATCGTCTCAGGAAGGAACTTGAGCGATTGAATACTGTGATTTGGTGGTAAATAACGCTGCAACAGCACCCTCACGTCATCCTCTCCTATAAAGTATGACATTGCTTGATTTGTACGGATATCCTGGCTTTTAATCAAACCCGCTAAATTCCATACTTCCTGCTGTGCTTCGTTCCGTCCAAGCACCATGGGAATCTGCTCTTGCTCGTCAAAAATTCGTTGCTCCTCTTGTTCACGTTTTGTATCGGCTTCCACGGTGCTGTAAACGGAACATACCACTGGAACTTCAACAAAGGCACTTAGATCGTCAAAGTTCGCGATATTGACACACTGTGAAGAGTCCACAGGCACAGCATCTCTGTCTTCTTTTGGACTATCTCCCTCTTCTAACCTCGTCGTCTTGTCCAGTCCCGTATCGACTTTTAGAGCTTCATCGTTTTCATTGGAATTTTGTACGTGAATCTCCATGACTCGAAGTTCAGTTGGTGAAGCAAAAGCCACATAGATACCATGTATGGCCACGTACTCAACCTGCAAGAACGCGTGCTGTTGTGCCATGTCCACTTTTAGCTCCATGACGTGCTCGAAGAATCCATGACTACATTGCCATATATTCAATACCGTACCCATGGCCACTACGACGCGGCCTGTAAAACTGCAGACAGCCACACAATCTGCTTTGCGATGTGAGGATGGGCTTTCTAACACGCCTAATGGCAGCGTGTACCCACGTACCATCTTACGCTCGCGCCAATCGTGGTAGACGCACAAGAATGTCTCCACATCTTCGTTATCATGGTCACTTCCCGTAAGGTCGCTTTCTAGTGTCACTAAACTGTCTGAGAAGCTCGTGTAATGTAGCGTGTATACGTGACTGTGGATGGAAGCGAACTCGTGGAGCAATGCCGAGCACGAAGCTGCGTACACGCGAATCAAACCCTCCCGTCCATTGGCAACCGCAAATGTGGCGTCGGCTGTCGTACGTGAGGCACTGGCAAGTGTCTGAGTGTCGTCTGTTGGCGCCCCGAGAGCTAGCGACTGCACGAAGAGTGACTCCATCTGACAAGTTGTGACTAGATTCGTTAGTGTGCCACACATCAAATTTCAATTGGCGGTTGTAGTAATTTTTGGTCGTTAACATGCGTAATAGGAAGCGTTACTGAAGTGGCGAGTTTGATGGAAACCGTTAAAGTACCCACTGCCCTAATATGATCATTACAACGTGGCGCATATATACATTTACTGATCTCATTTATTGTCAGCTGGTTCAAATGTGAGACCTCAACGCTCAGACATCTCGGCGAGGACATGACGCGTTTCTTATATACATCTGATAAATTTCTACATACCGAATCGATCTCTACACGTATAATATAATCGTACCTCTTAGTTATTAATAGATCAAATGTATCTAATATCACTAGATAATTGAAATAATATTTGCAGTGAGCTTAATAATAAAAACTGCTCCATCATTCGCCAAAAATCAAGAGAGAAGGATGCAAACTACCTCAAATTCGCTGAGCGATTTGCAGCGAACTAATGTACCACGTACAGAAATTCTTACATTAGTTGCGTGATACCCGTAATTCGCAGTACAGCTTGAATTTACCTAACAGTCCAACTTTCTCGCGTGCAATGTTTCTTTCTTAATTGTACCTGAGTATGGCTTGGGTGTAATCAGCTTATAAGATATACATTCATGTTGCACTCCTCTCAGTGATTTGTGCAGAGCCAGCAACGCACCCATCGGTAAGCCTTATCCATCAGCAAGCGATACACATTTCACTGACGTACAGAGGCTCACCATTTTCTGTAGCAGTCGTTTTTTCAGAGAGTACCATGTCCTTGTCATTGGAGATGGGGCTACAAAAGTCATTGTAAGTCGGACGATAATTAATTAAAAAGTGCGCAGGCCCCGGTCATTCTTGCTAACTCTAGGGCTTTTCTTTCGCATACATGAAGTGGCCCGTATGGTGCTCGAGAAGCTCCGTATATTACCTGCAATTGGGCAGTCTACAAGCTACCCAGTAGAATATATGGGGTTTGTCCGGATTTACCTGGTCTAGGTGTAGGTACAAATTGCTACAGTTCCATACATTAAGCTATAAAACACGTGGGTGCCTTTTTCCCCTACTACATCTGCCGACTGACTTAACAAAACCCTCGAAGTTTGATTTCGACATGCACTTGCTTAGATTACAGACGTAATTTGTTTGAGATGGTACAATGTCATAAAACAGTCATCTAAGCTAACTAAGATTCGGTTGTGTGCATAGGTTTGTAGGTCTCGAAGTATTCTATAGGGCTGAACCCTCAGCGCACTGTCTCGCTGCTTGTCAAATACTTTTTTTGCCTTATTAGGGATATCGAGTACGTGCGTCAGCCATGGCGACAGTTCAGAACGGTACGATTTGATGACTATTGCCGGGGCATTCTAAGAAACGCTCCCGACGTGTCACTTCAATACTAGCAACGGTGCTCACACAACTACTACACATAGCGACTATCGATAACAAAAGATGGTCAATTCGCGCCTGACTGCTCACGCAGACCGATGCTCGCTGCCGCTCTCTCTGATTAAGAAAAATGCGCCTATGCTGTCGTCGCTGAGCAAACGTGCCCAGTTTGCTAATTGTGCATCTATGACAAAGAGCTTTTTGACCAAGGCGTTTCCTTCGCACAACAGGAAGCTGTGGGGATCTCATGGCAGTCCAACGGGCATTGAAGACCCTACTGACATGAGCATGGTCTCGAACAACCAGAACGATGAAGCTGCAAGAGGTGATATTTGTGAGATCATCGTGGTGGCGATCCAAAGAGTCACCAGCTTAGCCTCTGATGCTGCAGATGATCCGGGCCGTGCCAAAACATTAAACTCAAGCCAAATGCGAAGGTCATCTATATGGCACTCGGCCAAGTGGTCGCACGAGCGATTGCAACTGCCAGAACGCATCAGCTGCACTGTTCGTAGCGCCACAGCAGTTAAAGTCTCTGCTCAATCAGAACGCAATGACAACAAGTTTGTTTTTGACGAGAAGTTTGTGTTTGAGCGACGAGAGAACGATGCGCATTATCGTAATGTTATCATTGAAGTGGCAAGCGCCACACCAAGCTATGGAAAACAGTACCACCTTGGCCAAGTTGCAGTGGACTTGGACGCGGTGTTTGCCACGCAGGCTTCAGGCCCAGTCTACCAGCGCAGCACTTTGAGGCTGGCAAACGGATCGGATTCGGACGTAGAGATCCACTATATGCTTCACCGCCTTGTAGTGCAGAACGCCAAGGCTGCTGCCGCCTCTTGCGTGCTTACTCGGTCAAGCACCAGCCTTAACGATGATGACGACATGGATGCCTGTGGGCAAATCTTTCCAGATTTATGGTATCTTTGTTAGGGTCTATTGCAACAATTTTAGCAGCGAGTAACCAACTAACTTACGAGACGACAAAGGCTCTAATAATATCATTCAGATTTAAAATTGAGTTAATAAAAAGGTGCCCCTTACAGCAACACTTCAAAGAATTTCGCGCACTATTCCTAGCGACTTAAGAGCTGGTTTAAGCCTCTAAATACGTCCTTTAAAGAGGTTTCTATTATTTATTTGCGATAAGAGCATAAACTGTAGCAGGATAGACAATAGCGACAGCGAATAGGTAGCTGGCAGCAGCAAAAACGTGAGCAACAACAACAGTTCTATGGATTGCAACGAGGATGGACCACGTTTAATTTACCTGTCAAGCGAAATGGTGAGAGCTCTATTTTGCTTACTTCATTAAGTTCACTCGTTTAACACTCGCTTAGCACTCGGATCGGCAGCACTAACGATTTGGCTACTTCTTTGGCGGCTGGTGACCACGACTACCATCGTTGGTACCTCTGGATCCCAAAAAGTCCGCCATTCATGCGAATTTTTCTAAATTCGCCATCAGTCAACTTTTTCTTGCCGCGAATCGTCAGCAATTTTTCGAACGCTTATAGATCCCTCACGATCTCGTTATCTATGATCAAGAAGTTAATCGATCAACATATCAGCATTAATTTTACACCGCTTCGTCTTAAGAAACGATAAAATCCTTTGCCCATTTGTCGTCAAAGTACTACTAAGCATTGCACTTCCAAACCGAGCCACCTTTTATCCTCTGTCGGCACAAGCATTCTCACAATTACATATATGATAGAGTCTATACAAACATCTTTCGGTCCCTCCGCGGCGGTCTTGTTGTGCTATTCATCAAAGACGCAAACTTGCTGTGGTCTTACCACTGCTACTCTGATGCACTTGCCGGTGACATTTTCGTTTTCACTGCTATGTTTTGGTTTTATAGGTGTGGAATACACTTTTTTGCACTTAACCACGAAACGATGGCTTGAAGCTTGCTTGTCGCCGATATGTTGTTCATTTCTGGTTTGAAAAGGTTTGCGCATTAACAAAAATCAGCATTTGCATGTCTTCTTTAAGTACTTTAATCAAAAGGGCGGGTGCAAAAATATTGAACTCGCCAACATGTAAAAGCTCTTATTGGGGGGGACCTTGAGTAAAATAACTTGACAGGGCTTCTCTGAACCATGAAATATCGAGTATTTTTCCGAACATGTCGAAGACAAAATTTTGTCGAACAAGAGCAAGATATTTAAGCCCTCAAAGTCATAATCTTTACTGAGTCTGCTGCAATGCCTAGATATTTGGGACCATTAATTCTTAATGCTTTGGCTTAACGGCTACAAACATTGTTTTGTGTTGATAAGGCGAAATCCGTAAACCTTTCATTAGGTGTGGCTTTGGCCTCATTTTTGCATCTAGTGATTAGGGCGTGAAGCTTAGTGTGAAAAATGAGGCTGCTTAATGTTAACAGAGAGGGATAGCCATGTTTGTGTTTGTTCGAAGTTGCCAAAACCGCCCTTTCGTGCAATCTCTTGGCTGCTACAAAAATATATCCTAATGTTACTATCGGCCTTATGATTTCATTTCTTCGACATCTGTTGTGTGACACAAAAAGTACGAGCCATGAGAGGGGATTTCCGCACACTTTTACGTTAATTTGTCGTAAATAGAGGTACGACAATCATCTTGAGGTATTATTTTCTAGGATTAAGAATATATTTACACAGTCATGATACTCATGACGCATGCAGAAAAGGTCCGCCATGTACTCACTGGTGTTTGACACATGGCATAGAGCTGTTGACAGGCGCGATGGTCAGTCGTCGGCCCATCGCGCAGCAGAATATAAAGTCAGGCCTTCGCGTTGCTACATCGCTTCCAGCGATCACTCGCCACCGTTATCACGATGGCGTTTCGCAGCGACTCAACCAGCGAGGAGGAAGAGGAATCCTTTTCATCTACGTCCACTATGGACTCGGATTTTGAGATTCCAGCGGCGCTGCCGAGGCTCAATGTGTGGCATAATGAACGTGTGTCCATTAAGGTTTCACAAACGCTCAATACCATGAACACTATTCGCGAAAGCGAGTCAATGCGCTTTAGTATGGTCACGGCTAACAAGTGGAAGAAGATAGGCTACAATCCATATAAGCCTGACGCTTCAGGGTATACTGCGCTGCACCGTGCCGCCAAGCGTGGAGACGAAGCTGTCATGACTTCACTGCTCGCCATGTACGATGGAAACGTGATTGATCTGGTCTCTATCAAGTCGCATAAACAAGAGCAACTTGCGTTGCACATTGCAGCCAAGTATGGCAACCTCGAGGCCACGCGACTACTAGCTGCGCCAGAATTTCGAGCATTTATCAACATGCCAGATCGCAATGGCAACACACCACTGCACTTTGCTACTACAAGCTCAGCATCTTCAGCGTCTGAAGTTGTGGCTTTACTACTACAGCGAGGCGCCGATCCAACAATCAAAAGTAAACGAGATGTCTTTCCTATTATTGCACACGTCTTGACGGCGCAGAACGATGATCCAGAGATCACGCAATTACTTACGAAAAATGGTTGCGATCCTAATACTATTGATACAGCTGGCAACACAGTATTGCATATTGCTGTATCACAGGGACTGTGGAGGATCGCAGCGGCGCTTGTCCGAGATCAAGCAGGTTTAACGATACGCAACAATCAAAACATGATGGTCCTGGATATTTTATCGCCGCCACAATTGGCATGGCTGGCTCAATTTTTTGTCCATCCACCAGAGTGGGTATCTTACGAAACCCAACGCTCATGTATGGTATGCTCGCGTAAGTTTGGTCTTCTTATTCGACGCCACCATTGCCGACTATGCGGACGTATTTGCTGTGGTCCATGCTCCAGATACAAGCGTCGGCTCCCCTTCATGAACATGTCCGTCAAATCAACAAGGAAAGAGCATCTTGCAAGGGCCAAGGTTTGTAGCACCTGTATCACAGTGCGTGAAGCTGCGAGCGAGGACTTGTCGTGCTTGCCGGTGTCAAATCGTTTAATTGCAAGTGACGCTGTGATTGATTATGATGATGATTACTAGCGAAACGAGGTGATGCAAGAAATATCGAGCCTACTTTGCAGTCTGGACCGCAGGTATCCTTAGTCAAAGCTTTTTACTTACCTCACCACAACTAGCTGTAAATAGACTAAACCTTAAGACTGTGCTACATGTACGAAAGATGTCTTTCACTCCGGCATCTTGTAATGTATGAAGAAAAAACTTATGACTTACAAGTACGGCTCGCTCAACACTATTGTCCTCACCGTGTTAATAATAATCGACGAAACCAAGGCTTTTACATAATACAAACTTTAGCATTAAAAAAAGCGCAGCGCACTCGTTTGTTTAAAATCGGTCGTTAATTCCTAAGATCGTGCTGAATTTGCATCTTTGTATTCGTCTACGCCTGGTAAGCGCCGTGTGTGGGCAACATCATTGGGCCTCCATCTTTCATACTGCACGTATAACCAGTGAGCAGATGAAAGGCCATCCCATTATATGGTTAGCAACATACCTCTTAAAGTAATAGTAGAGGAAATCCGCCATCATTAGCATGTGGCCAATCTGTACGAGAATGACGGTATAGCCAACGTGCTGACCCGCGTCTTTTTCACCAAGCTCGTGGTACGACGAGAACCAAAAGACCAAATGCATAAAGCTTCCGAACGCCAGAGCGTACACAAAGTGTGAAATGCATGAATCGACCGCACCACCGCCCTGTTTGATTTCACCCGGATTTACATAACATATCAAAGTATATACTTATGGCGAGTGTATAATAAAACGTACGCGTTTCTGAAACATAAACAACTGCGGTAGGATGGCAAAAGCCTCAATGTATAGCGCAATCGTCCACGCTACGTCCGACAACCAATTACGATTCAAATTTGGATGAATTAACTAGATAATTAGCATACAAAAGTCAGTGAGCGATATTGTAGCAGAAAATATCAGTTGCTACACGCACCATGCCAAAGAAGATGCACGGTAATAGAATATACAGAGCGCCAAGTTCCGTGGGCACGTGCAGCCACCCAAACGTATCGTAGCGCAGCTCGTACGTTGAATTAAAGCGCGTAGTGACGAGGTAAATGACGCCGCAGCAGAGAATGAGCGCCATGATCTCCAAGAAAGTGTAAAGCCAATCACCACTGCGATCATAAGGCAGGTATCCTTGGTAGCGTAAAATGGAGCTCAAACGGAAGAGGAACACGAATGCATAGAGCTCCAGTGTCTTAAGCGACAAGCCAGCTACCGACCGCTGCGAAAAGGCTTTGAAAATTAGAAAGACAAAGCCGAAAGCGCGTACGAATGAACCCATGGTCTGCACACAGTCAAGTTTGCATACATGGAGCGTTAACACACAATCAAGTGTAAATTTTAGCAAAAAGCCAATACCATTAGAAAGGAAAAGTCGCCGTCACTAAACAGATGGTAACAGAAAAATACCACGACCAGAAAGCCCGACCATAAGGCAATGTTGCTCTTGTGCTTCGTTAAAAAGGCACTGGCGGTGAAAGAACAGCGATAGTGAGACAAAGGAGGTTCGTTGAAGAAGGGGGTACGTACGCGCCGGCTGACTTGTCTTTGCTGCTTAAATTCATCATTGTTAATTGCTAGGATAGTCTACGTCTGTGCAATCAAAGCTTTAAACAACAAATGCATACGCGGCATCTTGTCGAAGATTTCTAGTCTTCTTTCTGGCCTGGGATTGGCTTAAATTACTTGGTCGGAATTAAGCCGATATGGTTATAAATGCAAACGCATTGCATAAGAGAACTAGCGAGATGCTGGAATTGGACTCTATGTTGTGCAACGTGAGGTCGATACGGCAAAGAGACGCTGTTGCTGGTCCAAACTAAAAGGTCTAATTGCCTAGCTATTGACATAAAATATCACTACATACTCTACGGTTATGTCTGGTGCAGGATAAATGGGAGTCCCTCAGCATTAAAATAATGTCTACACGTGAATTTGACATTCAGCTAGAGCTAATAATTGTAAATCATTAGGGCTTCGTTATATGGACGCATTGATATGAAAATAAGGTACGCTCAGATTGAGTAGGAGAGATGATAACAGAAAGTCATCATATTCGACTGAATCGTGAATGATCAATTCCTCATTGCGGGTTCTAAAGCATATGTAACGTAGCAAAAGAAAGCTACAAGAATCAATTGTCGAAATGCTGATTCTTCTGGAGATGTTAGACTGCAGAACGCAAGTCGGCACCTCCCAAAGTGCCCAGCGCTTCTAGCCAACCCAAGGGACTTTCGCGTCGGGCTGATGGACCCAACATCCACAAGAGGGGCCTGTTCTCGCCATCCAAATACGTAAGTACGGAAGACCCAGGCGTCGCACAGCTAAAGCAACGTGAGTGGCAAAGGTGGCTTTTTAACTGGTGACGTCATGAGAAGAAAGTCAAAAAGAAAATGAATAGTTGGGCAAAGCTCACACGAATGACTGGCTGGAAATGACCGATAATGATTGGATAAGGCTAATTATCGTTATAGAAAGGTTATTTTTATTTAAGTGAGTCAATATGGGATTGTTGGCGAGACCATAGTGATAAATTGATGTCCCACTGTCATGAACGAGACGTGCTGATACGTGCTGCGAGCATCATCATCACCACCCGACTTCTTCACTGGCATTTTGACATTTGCTGAGTCCCTCTATATAAGAAAACTAAACTCAAAATACCAAATAGAAATGTCTTTTATGTCAAAACCGTCTAAAACGCTGATTTAGTAAACGGTGGCAGCGGTGATTAGCAACTGCAGAAGCATTAATATGTGCAAGGTTTCAGTTGTAGATTTAGATGTAACACTAGTATATAAGACTGTGTGGGAGCCAAGGAACATTGAAATTGATTGACATTTAGTTGACCCCACATGTTATATCGCTCGTTTGAATTTGGTGTGGACACATATCAACTTTCTTAAAAAATAGATAAAGCTCTAGGCGGACAAATTAAAATGTTACATATTGCCGCTTTGTTACCGTTTCTTGCTTTGACCAGCATCACTGTCATTCGGTATCTCATCGAGCTGTTCCTTAGGAGACATGAGCGCGTAAAATACATTCTTTCATATCACATCTCGAGCTACGTGTGATGTTGCAACGAATCGTGCAAGCAGATGCATGAGAGCAATGCTTCTTTGGAGCCACTGCTTACACTTAGCTTGGCATCTGAAATCTTTAGGTCGATTGATTCTTATTGAAGGTACTAGCGTGAGAAATCAACAAATAATGTGAGCCTTCGGAACAAGATCAGCTGGACAGATTATTTAAAAATCGACATGATACGGCGTACACAATATTACGTGATTAGAGGTGTTTGGTACATCAAATTATCTAATTCACTCATTTGGCCAAATATCAACACGAAGTCCAGGGAACGAAGTACATTATAACCCTGTCATAGCCAGGGTGTAAAAACTTTGGTGTTTGTTTGTCGATGCATTTGTGTAGTTTGAGGTATAGATGAATGTATATGGATGTAAGCGGACGATCATCTTTACACGCATTATATAACTATTGCCATGCTAGTATGCACTTATTGTTGGTGTTTTTGCAGGAAGAAAATGGTCGCTACGATGCGATCTTTCTATTGACAAAGCTTTTGTAAGAGTTTGATAGCACCTCGTCCTATCTGGCAGAATCAACTCTTATTCATTTGAAGTCGTCAGCCTTTCTAATTCTGTATTCGTGTTTTATATTTCAGTAGCATTTCTTCTCGCGTTTATTCGGTGAAACTGCTCAAGCTATTCTGCATACGGAACTGGGTGTGCTCTTATCTATTTTAAATTTTTTTGAAGGTGTCACGCATAGCCCATGACACTAGTCTTTCCGGACACTACAAATAGTAGTGACAAGAGTTACGATATACATTGACATGGTCTTATATAGCAAAATATCATTTTATGCACATGACTAAGTCCTCGTCTGCACACCATGGCCTACAATTAGTCACGATGCTGACACTATACAGCATATGCTGTGTCTTGTAGCCTTGTTCTTTCAAATACAACCTCCATCCGCATTCCTCGCTTTGAACGTTTGTAACTGACTCAGCTTGTGTCAGCATCTGAAGCTGATTTTCATCCACACCAAAAGTGCTTCTGGCCTTAAACGAATGATTTTTATGTACAAAGCTTTGCAAAGAGCAAGGTCGAAGACACCTCAAAAAGTTTCAGCTTAAAATTTATAAGATTTAGTAACGCTCCGTGCCTAGGGCACTCTAAACAAGGTTCGAGGTAAAGCACCTTTCGATGATGCTTTAGCTAAAATTCACATTTGAATCCAGCGAGAGTTTAGATATGCTAAGCCTTGCTCGATTGCTAGGTTTCAAATGACAAACACTTTGCAACACCACACCAGCTTTTACCATCATAATGGAATGGCAGCTCGTTGCACATCGTACTCAATTTACACATAATTATGTAGTAAAAATCGTTTATAAGGACAAAGCGAGCACACGCTTTAACGTAGCTCTCAGAAGGTGCAACCTTTTGTTTGCACAAGGCTCAGTCACTTCTGGCAATGTTCTTAAGTAAAGGCGTCACGCATAAAGATTTTTGTAAATTTGTTAGCGTCAGAAACGCTGATAGCAAGAAGAAGTCTCATCTCAAACCGAAATCGCTTTCTGTGAGCTATGATCTTGTCATTAACGTACATTGAGCCTCTTTCTCTTGGTTAGAGAGATTAAATTGACCACGGCGTTCGGCCTATAAAAACTAAGCGCACAAAGTTAGCACTGCCAAGCTTGTAGGACACGCAAGTGAGCTCAAGAGCGCAAGTCATTTTTTGAAGCGACATTTTTATTCGAAGTGAGCCTGAAATCCCGCTTGCATAAGTCTTCTCGCACAGCCAGCTAACTGGGGAAAAGCTCAGTGACTGTAGCATTCATAGTACTTGAAGGTAGCCCAGTTGAGCTTCATTTCTTACAACGCAATAGTGCTCTCTATAAAATTGGCGCACTGGTCGTCGAGGAAACTGTTAAAATTTTAAAAGTCTTAAGCGACTCTGGTCGAATATATAATATTGAGCAATTATGCTTGATGTTCCATCATCGAAGGATTTAGGTGTATGCTTAAGCCTTTTGTCAGATTGTAATATCTCGGGTTTACTTCCGCAATCCTTTCTAGTTCACTCCAAGTCAAGCTGAGCTTTATAAATTATCTGTAAGACAAGCCACGTCTTACTAGTAAGAGCTATTTCAGTTCATATATCAATCAATCTAAAATCTGCGGTCTGGGCACCAGATGAGTTAATAAATGCAGCTAAGCCTCTTACGGGCAAATTATGTGGGAGCATAGTGAGTAGACACGTCGAAAGTGTTTTCTTTACTGCATTTACAGACAAAACAATAAAGTTCGCGCAATCCTTCGTACATGATTATCACTTTTAAGGAGGTAGACAAGCAGTAATTTGTTTAGCCTGATCTACTACCTCGACAAGTCAGCGAGAGGTCAAAGGCGGGATTCCAGTAATGGGTCTAGTTCTCGCAACATGTGACAATCATGTATAATTTCCGTCCTTGCACTCAAGTCTACCGGTAATTTTATTTTTGGCAACTTTGCTAAACAATATCCAAAGCTGTAAGAAAATCACTAGAAATATTTGAGCTCAACGACCGAAGAAGCACATATAGAGCTGAAGAAGTTAAATCAGTCCTTCAGCTTACATTATCACAGAATCAAGTACTGTTAATCATGCAAAAGCACTAGAATCCACAGCAAATACTACTCCCCTTTCACTTTTGTACTTGCTGTGTTGCAAGATCAGTGGAATTAAATTGACAATAATGAGATGTACTATGTAAATTTACGTATCAGACTGGCGGGGACAGTTACGATGATTAAAAGGCACTAGTTTTACGAGAAGAGGTAACGACAGCAGCACAAGTGCTGCCATAGATAAATGTTAGGACAAGGAGTAACTTCCCAGCTAAAGACGAAGTATGTGAAATATTGTAAGGTCGCGAGCGCCCCTTTGGCTGCTCATGAAGCAAGAAGCGTCACTGGTAACAATGGCAGTCATAAGATTATTAAAAGCAAATATTGTCGTCTGGCAAATGAATGAGATAAAAACTGAGCATTTCGGCCATAATTTGTTTCTTTGTTCTTGTGACTGCCATCCGCACACGGCGTAAAATGTCGATGTTGAGGCGCTGTTTATACCAGCTATATAAGACCGGCGGTTCAGTATACCAATTTTGCCCTACGATTGGGAATGACTAGTGTGGTCGTGGTTGCGTTTTCCATGCAACCAACGGTAGTGTACTATATAATCATCGATTAGCAATATCAAATGAACTTAATCAGTACCAAAGATACGCGAGTGTCGTATGCTTCTCTTGCGCGTGAAGTTTTTATTGTGTAAGCTGATGAATGCGGCTCCAATGTTATATCTCCTGTATACGGTTAAATAGCTCAGTACATCCTAGATGAGGAAGCCATCGTTTCTTCATCGTCATCTTTTGTTTTTAGTTGGCGCAGCTGTTACATCATAGTAGCATACGTTTAATCAGGCGCAGATTGTTTTGCTGCCCCCCAAATGGTGTAGCTTCTTGCTATGTCCTGTGCATCTCAATGTCCTTCAAATCCATTGCAGTTAAAAGACTTTCTAGAAGGATTGTCTTAGAATAATGTACTTTACAATCCAAAGTTCGTGCTAAAATATTTTTTGGCAAAAACTACTGCTTAGGCTGTTGTTCTAAAGAAAGTAAGACAATAAACAGCATATATATCAAGAATTAGGAGTACGAAAGAATTATTGAAATCGGTCTCGCAGCTTCATCATTAATCAAAAACTTTTTTACGCACCACTGCTATCTCAGCGACTGCCACTGACCCTTCATTTTTTAATTTTGCTGTGATGCGAGAGCAAAAACGTTATAAGCACGCGCGGAAGACAATGAAGACTTTAAATGCGGCGCAAAAGCTTCATTTACGTGCCAGACAAGCACAATAAGTGCTGACGAGAAAGAGCAAATGGCAGGTTTTTAGAAAGCATACACGACACCAACGCATATGCGGGTAAAAATAATTAGAATGATAAGCAGCAATTTTGCAAATACGAGATTTCAGAAAGTAGCAAACATATTATACATTAAGGTCGAAAAGGCCTCACCAAAGCGCTGATATACCCGAAAGTTTTTGTTTTGCAAATTACTGCGAGGTCGAGAGTTTCCCATCAAGTAAGATGGGTAGCCGGTAGTCACGAGAAGATAAAGAGTAAAGTACGGCAAATAATGAGCAGTCCGGCCATACCTTGCATCTTATATGATAGTGACTGCCGTATACTCTAACGAAAGAGTTTTCGTCAGCGTTGTGCGCCATATAGATGATATCATTCATCGTCCCTCTTGATGTAATTGCAGTGACCGGTTCCGCTGTTTTGCAGCCCTTTTAAGCATCAAACAGGCAATAATCTAGTTCCAGTATGTGACGACTGCTGAAAGCCGTAGAACCAGCACTTGAACTGACACACGTAGGCCGGGCGTACTTCATCTATGTTGCCGTCCAGCTGCACCATGCGGATGTCTTTATCCGGCAAGTTGTTAAGTACGACTACCTTGATATTTATTTGGTGAGCCACGTTTTAAAATCGAATATGTATTAAGTAACGTACATATTATTTTATATCTATAATATCAATACTGATAACGACGAGACTGTAGTTGGGCTTCGCCTCAAGCACAAAGGTATTGTCAAAGTCGAGGCCGTACGCTTTTACAATCTTTTGACCACTTGTTGCATCTCAATCCGCTTGAGCTATCCCATCTTGGTTTTCATAGATTTGAAGCGCCCATCGGCTGCAGGTTCTATTGCGTTTTGAAATCAGCGGCACAAGGACGCCCATCTTGTTCTTGCAAATAGACACTATCTCTAAGGCCATTCAAACTATCTGATAGCGAGCACTGACATCTAACCTAGTGTATAAGCAGGATCTGTCGCTTAGAGCTCGAGACCGTAGAATTCTCGTCCAAAATCTACATGCCAGGGTGTTGCTTGCTACCAAGCTCAAATTTTAGTCTCGCGCAGCTTTGGGCTTTTTCTTCCTTATCGACTTTGTACGACTGCAGCAAATTTTGATCTGTTGTTGCTTCCTCTTGGAATACCACAGCCTGTTCTTTTTACAATTGTAGCGTCTCTTACCGTCAAAGATGTCTATCATAAAGAAGCGGCTGTCCAGCACGTAACCAATTTTTAAAATTTAAATCGGTATGCTCCGTTACTATCTGAGCATCAAATTTGGTGCGCTTTTCTTTGCTCGTGTACGTAAGAGTGACAGCCGACCACCTTATAAATTGCCATTGCCTGACCAAAATTGATGCGGCGACATACCGTCGATGTTGACGTATGTCGGACACCAGAAAAAAAAGCCGCAATTATCGCGACAGCTTCGCTCTTTGGCAGGCTTCAACACGTATTCTGCACACTTTACCACCTTTTTATGCGCTCTGCAACTCCATTTAGCAAAGACGTGTACAAATGCATAAACGTTTGCGCGGCTTGAAATGCCTGAACAGAATTTAGCCATCAAACACAGAATATGTGTTCCATCGTTGTCGCTCTGGGGTGTCTTTAGGCACTGGCCACTTTAAGTTCTGGGAAGAGCTACAGACTTGGCGAGATTCCCAGTCACATCGAACTTGATTTGCAGTAAGTATACGACACGAATATGCGACTTGTCGTCGACGAACATGACAAAGTGATGCTTACCACCAAAGATTGATCTTCGTTTTCATGGGGCCGCCAATAATGGATGTCATGCCATGCGGCACTTGCTCCGCGCGAGCAGCGACGATTTCATGCAGCTCGATAAAGTTTGCTAGCCTAAAAATTTCCACCGCTTGTGTTCCATTTCTTCACTAATGCTATAATGAAGCCAACACTACAGCCTCAAATAACGATGGCGTCTAGACCGACTTGGTCACATTGATTTTTGTGACCAAATCATAGGTGTTCAAGGTGCAACAAAGAATCCTGATGACATTCCTTCGAGCTTATCTCATTAGCATCGTCTAACAAGTTAGACATCTAGTCCAAGCACGCACGGAGCTGCCGCTTAAGACACTTCCTCTCCGCAAAGCACTTGTTCTTTGAAGAAGGAGACAGGTTCGGCGTGTTTGATAGACCGACCAGCTAAAATGTGTCCCACACTTATCAACAACCCTTCTTCATTCCGCGCGGGTCTTCATTGATTATCAACATCACTAAAGTGGAGATTCTTATGTATTCCTTAAAATCGTCATGTGCGCCATTTTTTAGGCAGTAACACAATTACCTCCAAGATCCTTCTTTGCTCTGTGAGATCTTTGTTCACTTTGACCGATGCCTTCCAGCGTCGTTTTGGACCCGCAAGGAACACTCCGCGTTATAATACCCTTGTTGCAGCACGGTTTGGTCTTTTTCACTTGCCGGTCTTTGCGCTCGTTGGCTTTTGAAGGCGTATCTGTGCGCCATGTTTTTCCTTGGCCTTCGTGTCCTCATATAGCAGTTGAGACGTCACGACCTAATACGACAGTAGGGCGAACGGCTTTGCAATTGTGACCGGAAACGAACACGACTCGCTCAAACTTTTTACAAAAGCAATCACTAGGTCGTTTTCACAAAATAAGACGTCCACTTTGCTGAATTGCTTCCCTAGCGTCTCGATTGTAGAAGTTAGGGTCATCATCACTTTTACTTGATATCGTTGTGAACGAAACGTAGACGAAAAAAATCGTTGTTGGCCAAGCTCTTCTTAAAATACTTCTTCATGCATTATGCCAAATTTCGCTGAGCAAATCAGCAACAGCTTTGAATCTTTCATGCTAAAATAGATCGCTCCACTTGCCTTGCAAAAAATCGTCCAGAACAGAGCTTGTTCATTCGCAGTCGTTCAATGGTTCAGGCCCACTTCTCTATTAACCACTTTTCATAGATTTCACCACTTAAGCACCAACTCCATCTTGAACATAAACGCGTGAAAATTTGTTCTGTCAAGCCTTTTGGTGCGAGCAATGAAGATATAACAGGCTTCCATGGCAAATCAACAGTTGATTTTGGTCTGGGAAGACGAGATTTGGAGCTAATGTCATAAGGAATTGGCAAAAAGCAAAAAAAAATTGCTTGAGTCTTTTGCAAACAATTTGTTACAGATTCTACTCAATTGATTTGGTATCTGAAACTTGAGCGAGCGATACGTCAACCAGATCTTGTGTCTACAACCTTGTACTCACGGTAGCTTAATCCTTGATGCATGTATAGCATCCTGTAGTCGGAAAAATGATCTTGGTAGCTTGGAGTGAACGTCAAACCAGTTTCACACTTGGTCGAGGCACATTCTTGACAACACATACGGCCTTCAGAAAAGATCAGCCATTTATTACTTCTGAAGATAGCAAAATTTCAAAGACACTAATTGGCACGGAGCGCGAGAAGGTTTCAATGTTCTTCTATGATAAAGGAATACGAAATCATAAATTGCGAAACCCACCTCTGGTCTTACCAGTACTTTGTAAAATTGACTAGGCAAACATTATTTAAAAAAAGTATTTGGTAGAGCTCTTAATCTATGCTACAAGGCCCTAGTCCTTACCAACGGAATAGTCTGACGGTATTGACACATTTTTTGGAGAAAAATGGGTAGCGAAGTTCAATTGAAAAAATTGCTGTCTCATTTTACATCTATACTTTGTGTTGAGTGGTTATTTGATATAGTCTGCGCGCTTGATCTGATTTATGGAAAGGATATGGTGCGAAACGACATGGCGGAAGTACAAATTCGATCATTCGACTTTGCTAGTGAGTGTATCAAAACCTCGTGCGAGAGATTGACATGCCATTGACCGCGGACAGCAAGGTGAGCAGTATGCTCTATCGTTGGTAATTCCAAAACGGTTTCGCATTGCGCCTGCAAGAAATGATTCTTGGTTGATGCAAAGAGTAATGCTACCATGGGAAAACAGGCGTGAAAGCCACAGTGATCACATGAATGTAATGCTCGAGCTAATATAATTTACGCTGATGTAGATGAGAGCATCTTCGACGCTGACTAAATTCCGTTTAGGGAATCTTATCGTAATACATGTCATCCGGGCACATATCTCGCTTATGTTTAGGTCATCGGGACCTGGCCAATTCTTCATTACACAAAAAGTGGTCTGAACTTCCACGTACGGTTCAAAATACATTGAAATTATTAGCCTACTGTCTCATATCTTTTCGAAGACCATGGAGGTATTTGGAGAGACTAACACAACGGGATTTTCGACAAAATGAATAAGAGCCGCTAACGGCACTAATCATAGCCGTTTCAGATCCAGAATGACCGCTCAGTGTCAATTTTGACGCATCAGATTTTGTTACCAGCACTCAACTGCCACTGGCAGACGTCAGGGGTGACTTCGGGTGATCGCGCTTGAAGATTAACAGCTCAATACTTTCGTGTCTGTAACGCAAAGCTACTCGCGTCAAAGTATATTGGACTAGCCTGCTCCATCCAGGCCAACATCTTTATATCTGTCTTGATGCAGTGATCCATCAGCACAAAAATTTACTCTTTGCGGAACTAACAATTCACTACTTGTCGATTATCGTCGAACAACTTAGTAAGCACTCACTAATACTTATAAGAGTATCTTTGTGCACATACCGTGTGTGCCACAATTAAAATTCCTCGCCGAATGCGGCCTCAGCGTAAGCAAGCTTTTTGATATGACTGCGCTGCTGGCGGGCTATTCGTAAGGATTTTGTGTTCGGCATGCCTGACAACTCGGTAGGCAGCACTATAAATAGTGTGATTTTTACTAATCGGTAAAGCAAAATGAATCATTTGGCGGCTACACTGGACACAATTGACGCTACTCAAACAGAGTTGCCATGTTTTGTCTAGTCCTTGGGGTTCTAGGATGAACTGACCGAGCCAAGACCCTACTTTATGGGCCTTTGTAAAGATGCCCGACAAGAAATTAAACATGTCCATAGTGAGCCATTCTCAGAGTGATAATCCGACTTGGCGATTAAATGGAAGGGTCGTGTATGTACGCGTTATTGTCAAAGCGATAAAACAGCATGCTCCCAAATCATGGGTTTGCATTAAAAGGCCAACAGGTTCCGCACATGAAGAGGTTGACTAATTCTCGCGCTCCGCTGAACAAACTAGATTGTAACTAGACAAAACAAAATTACCTGTTGACCATAACGCTAAGGGCATCAAGCGTTAACTTTGAGTGGCCGACCGGAGTAAAAGCTCAACCTGAAAAAATTAACCTCACATGCAGTTCGCACGAACTTGCGGCAGTCGATCTTATTGTAAAGTTTACACTCCACATGGCTAGAAGAATCCCTCTTTTTTAAAGTAAGTCGACACTCGGAAGCCCTATAGGAGCTGCAGCCTGGTAGTCAAGGCTGACCTCAACAGCAAATTCAAACGTATTCACTCGGTCGCGCAGAAGCCACTGCTCCGATTGATGAAAGCGCAGATTTCAAGCAGGAGGAACAACTTCCGACGTAAGTCCAGCTAGTTATATAATGTATGCTTAAATAAAGATGCTTTCAAGACCACCAAGAAGAGCCCGTAAGATGGCGCATTGATCCCGTTTTGACCGGCTTCAGCAAGACTTTTTAAGGATTTTGGACCAAAAATTCGAAGCAACGGGGGCTTTGTAAGTAATCCATGGCTTATAGACCTCACGTTGGGAGTGACCCCGTACCTGCGCTCGGAGCTTACGTGTCTAGCGCCACGCTTGTAATTGTGGCAAAGCCCAAGCACCTCGAGGGTGGTTTAAAGTACTTTTCTTAGCTCTCGGACATAGAAAAATTCGTCGAAGGTGGTGGATAATCGAGTTGCAATATTGTGATGGCTCATTTAACTTTAAAACAGGCTCTTCAGCTGTATTATGGCGGTAATATGCTGGGTAATACCCCAGGGTATCCCTATATCGGATGCAAGCCACGCTTCAAACACCTTGCGACACCGTTTATGGGTCTTAAGCAAAAGTTGATTCGACGCGATGTCAGTGCTTGTGTATAACCGCAAAGAAAAAAGTTGCTTTAAAACAAGGACTTTTTTCTAGCCATTTTTTGTGATACATGGTGCGCCTCCGGAAAAGTCCCGTAGCGCGCATAGCAAACAAGCGTGAACGTCGATGCCATGGTCTGCATCTACGAATCTGCAGCCTTCCTATTCATCATAAGGCCTGTTGCTCAGAGATCTAAAATTTTTCTCTAGAGACGGTCACTTGAAGCGTTCCTCATTGACCAGCGATTTACATAGCTTTTTGATCGCCGCGCTAATGATTTTAAGTCCTGAACTAGCCCGAGGGAAGCACAGTGGACTTGTAGCCTTTGATCTCGCCCTCTTTCCCTTGGCCCTCAATTTGGGTGCGTTCTTCGACAAGGGCATTCCATTTCAGGTTTTTGCCTTTAAAATCCTATGACTTTCCTGTCATTTTGGGTAGCGCCTTTTTCATGGCAAATGCGTCTGACGCAGAAGTACCATTAGGTAATAAAACATTTCGACAGCGTTGTTGTGTCCCTATAAGCTTTTTCGCAACCTGAACTGGCGACTGCCCACGAAACGGTGCATCTTGTCATATGTTTCGCCTTAACGCGATGGGGCCTGCCAATTTCCGGGCGATGGAAAACGATAGATGCCCATTTTCGACCGCTGTGATGTATAAGGCTCTGTAAGATCTTCACCTTCAAATCTTCTGAACGGGCGCCATAGCCTATGCGCAGACCACAGCCTTTGTTATTGACGCAGCTTTTGGCACCTAAGGTCAATGTTGGTGCAGAGGTGCCTCCAAAAGTTTAAGCAATCTGCTTACGAGTTAGCGTAGTCGCTCTAAAAAGATTTGGATGACCGACAGCCTTCCTAGTGCTGGTTTGGTCATCGCTACGATCAAACTGATGGATAATTCACTGGATGTAATACACGCCTCAGAACGTAAAATGTAATTCGCCGTCACTTATTTTATACTGGTTTGCCCACTGAGGTATTTCGGAGGTACTGAAATGGAAATAGCAGAAAAAAAAACATTAAAGCAGGATCGAAATAGAATATTTTATACACACGTCGATCCCTTCCTCTGTGCAAGGTGCTATGTGATCCGGTGCCATAAAAAAGGATTCCATAAAACGCAATGCAAAAAGGAATTCCAGAAAGAACATGTTACAGAAAAAGATAATGTTTTGAAACGAAGATTGTAGGTTTCTTCATGCGAATTATTTGCAAGAGAATACATTGGTAGACGTCCTTTGAATCTCAACAAAAAGGTATGCGACATCAGGCTCAATGTGGAAATATCTTTGCATCTTTTATTGTTCAAGATAGGAAACAATATCTTTTTAGTGTGTAACTCTCAATGAACTGCCAGTGGGACTATTCGCCGAGAACTCGACAAATGCATAGCACATCGGAATTTGGTTGATTTTGCATTTGAAAAAATGTAAATTTGTTTGATCCCAGTCGTCACCCACTTGATCTTACCTCAGGCAGTCGACGCCAACAAATGTGCATTGATCGGCTCGATCACTTCATTACAATCGAAATTAAACGAATGACGTGAAAGCATATTAGGCATCACTGGAGTTTATCCGCTACCCGCAAGACTGCTCACTCGATTTAGTCATTTACGCCGTCATGCCCGGCGTCTTGTGCCAGCTTTCGCACGATTGCGATATCATTCTCGCGATCAGATTGTGCCAAAATCGAGATCAAGTCTTCGTACATTTTCATTTCAAAACGCGGTGTAGCAGGCTGCTTGCCTCGATGTAGCAATGAAAATATATGCAGAAATTCGTTGACTTCAACTTTCGATTGACATCGCACCATCAAAGCGCGCAATTGCTGAGAGGAAAGTTGATAGCCTTCGCACTCCATATTGTACGCGACGTGCAATGTGCGCTCAATTAGTCCGATCTGCATCCCCAAATCAATCATTGACATGTACAAGCCTTCCGGAATTACCATATTCTCTTGGTTGAGTTCACGAAACATCGCAAAGCATACATCGATACCACTTGATCCGTAAAGAGCGTTCATAACATACTTAAAAAAGACGCTGTCTGTTTGAACACCATTGGTTGCCATGTCGCGTAAGACGGCTACAACGGCTTTCACGTCACCTTGAGATGCCTGGATAAATGCGATCGACGTAAACGCCTTGATATCGAAAACAATTTCGCGTTTTTTCATTGCATCGATCAGGGCGAACGCATCGCACACGACTTGCTGGCGCATGCAGATCGATAATAATGACGTAAAGACTTGCAGATTTGGTGCCAGCCCCCGCTCGATAAATGTATTCATGAGATCAAAAATTTCCTCAAATGATCGCTCACGATAATTTTCCACCATCTCAAGCATCGTTATGTGATCAGGCACAACAAGCGGATTGTCTAGCATGCGGGAGAAGAGCTCTTTAGCTTGGTCAAATCTGCCTGTGGCAGCAAAACAACCGAGTGCGTCATTGTAATTTTCCACCTGTAACATCCACGCGCCAGCTAGCTCTTGTTCAGTGACAAATACCTCCGCCAGCACTTCTTCCAAAAAGTTCGAATCCATATGATTGTGGCAATAACGAATCGCTGATCCAAACCCTGCACTACGGGCCAAACCTCGAGCTACCATATCACGAAAGGCTGTTTTCAGCACGATAAACTTTTTACTTGCAACGCATGCCTTCATTACGTTAATGTATATGTTCTCATCAACTGGCAACACGGTATCTACAATACGTAATCTCTCTTTACCTTCACTATCCACGGCACCAATGCTTATGTCGTTCACACACTCAAGCAGCCTCTTCCGTCTACTTTCTATTGTCACATAACAATGCAGTACCAGCGAATACTCTTTGTGCGCTATACAGCACTGAATTGCAGCACCAAAACCTTTTTCGAGCTTGAGATTCCGAATGTGCTGTAAATTGGCGGCATTTGTCCGCACGTTTCCTTCCACATAGTCTAGAAACGTACATACAACTTTTCGAGGACTTTGTCTAACCTTTGCATTGGCTTTGAACAACGCCATAAAGCCTTGCTGCTGGAAATCCCTCGCTGCATCAAATTCTGGATGGCTAAAGTACGCTGTGGCCAAATTGAGCACTTGCTTGTACTTTTTCTTTTGAGTCAACTTGGCCATGAAATGCCCGACGATTGACAGAGGAATCAAAGGTTCACAGGGCCTTAAACTCGGCACTTCCTTTCGAATGTCTGCCCACAGTCCCTGATGATACAGGAGCAGCTCGTGTCCTGCCGTCATCATATTGATATTGGCACATCCATTAATCACTTCACATAGCACACGTGCCACAAAGTACGATCCATATCGCTTCTTTAACTGATTCAAAAGCGTAAACACTTCATTTGCATGAAATTCACGGGACGAACGTTGTCGTAAGACTGTAAACAATAAATCTGTCCAGACGGGTACACTCGCATTTTCACGAGTAAAATTGGCCACAAGTCCAAGCAACTCAGCAGCGCCTTGTTCATCCCGCTTTTCAAATCGACTCACTAATGCTACATTCCACGTACGCGAGTCGGTGGCCGCCAAGAGTGCAATCTCGTCCTTGCGCCGCAGCGCCCGACAGGCGAGTACAAACTTGTCAGACGACGTTCGATTGGACAATAATACGCTGATAGTCTTGTCATTAAACCGTAATTGAGGCGGTCGATTGACGTGCTGAGGCGTAGAGGAGCTAAAGAAACGAGTCTGCCACGAGACCGCATGCCCGCACGCGCGGCGCAACATCGATTCCTATGTGTACCACATAATTTACGTCTACATCTTTTAAAGCTGACTCTACTCATCTCGACCATGGCGCCTCGCTTCGCGTTCAGTGCAAGGTGCAGCTCTATATCCTTAAGTAAAGAAAGAAGCGTCTCTGACTGCATTGACCTCTCATGAGTGTTGCAGTAAGTACCGTAATGTTGAGTGCAAGAGCTTGTCTAGTTTCGACCAATTGCAAGTGTTCCCTGACAGCACCGTGCTGGCCGCGACGTCCTCTAGTTTTGCCTTTGCCCACCGTATGGATGGTGGGGGTGCAATTCAAGTTAAGTTGCTGTCTCATACAGGAAAGGAAACGCTAACTATGCCTCCATTGGTGCGTGCACACTCCACGGGGCATGTCACGGCGCTAAGCTTTTCCCCATTCCACGAGAACCTCCTCCTATCTGCTGGAGGTGCTGTTGCCACTGTAAAGCTCTGGAATTTACCCGTTAGAAAACGTATGACCGAGGACCTCACGATGCCATTGACGACGTTCCAAGAGACGACACCAAGCGTTGTAGTAGGGATTGTACCACATCCGTCTGCGGACTCGGTCGCTGCCACGTACTCAAGGCCTGGACCATTGAGAATTTATGACATTGCGGCCGAAAAATTGAGTTTCAAAGTAACGATGGAGGAAAACGCAGTGGTCAGATCCGCAGCGTGGAACTGGGATGGGAGTGCCATGGTGGTGGCTACACAAGACCAAGCGGTGAGAATCTTGGACCCCAGGATGGAACAGATCACAACGCCAGCAATTCAAGCTGCACATACTGGCAAGAGACATTTCAGTGTGATTTGGTGTGGACGGATGCAACATTTTTTGACGTGTGGAAGTGACCGCATGCTGGAGAGAGAACTCAAGTTGTGGGATCCGCGCCAATTAGCCAAGTGCGTCCATCGTGAACGACTAGATGCTGGAAGTGTTGGCCACTTACTTCCATGGTACGACGCGGATCTAAATTTGTTGTACGTACTAGGCAAAGGAGATCGGAGTACTCGTTTGTTTGAAGTGGACGTGGCGCGTACTCCTTATGTGCGTGCATTGGACCACAGTGCGTTAAAAAGCATGACGCTAGCCGCAGCATTGTTGCCAAAGGTGACGTGTGATACAACTGTGTGTGAAATTGCGCGAGTTCTGAACCTTAGCGCGAGTGGAAGTACTGGCGGTGGTAGCTGCGAAGTTGTAGGTTACCGAGTGCCTCGTAAAGAGGCAACACACACATTTCAGCGCGATTTGTATCCCGAGACATTGGCGACAGAAGCCACCTTGACGTCTACTGAGTGGCTTCAGGGATGCAATGCCGAGCCCAAGGTGCAAACGGTGACGCCGACTGTCAAGGCTGTCGAGGATATAAATGGGAAAGTATTTGGACAATCTTCATTTGGTGACTGTGCACCGTCGAATTGGGGACCGCCAACTTTGAGCGTGGGCACTGCAACTAACGGATGGCAAACTTCTAATTGGGGGCACGCCTTATCGTCAACAGCGTCTTCGAAAGCTCCATCGAAGACCTTGTCTGATATTAAAACAGGATGGGGATCGAGCACTAGAAAGTGGAACGAGCCAGAGCCCATGGCGCAAAGTATTTCGGCCACACCAGCGCAATCGAATTCTGGTACCATAAGCGCCTCTGCTGCATCTTCATCTGTTCTACCGATCTGTACAGCATTACAAACAGAAAAGAACAAGGAGACTCCAATCCCAATGCCTGTGCCTGTAGCATCCGATGCGCTGTTATCAGGCGCAGGTTTGTCTAGCGTTGGCGACGTAGTCGAGCTTTCGGAGAAGGCGCAGCGTTTGGGTGCTCGATATGGACACAAACTTAAGTATTTACAAGGCAAAGAAGCTTTGCGCAGTGACGTTTACTACTTCGGTGATAAGCGCGTCGCGTTTTCGACTCAAGCCTCGCCCGTGATTGCTGCGAACGCGACATTCTGGGCGGCACCCATCGGTGGTGCGGGTGGACCCGTGCTCGTGGAGAAAATTGAGGCGAAAGGAAAGGCGCAGCATGGAATTGCTCCTGTTCTTAATGGACAAAAGGCGGAAGTGTCAGCACTTAAGTTTAATCCGTTTGATGATTCTATGCTCGCGACGGGGTCGGCTGATACCACCATTCAGATTTGGTCTCTCAATTCCCATTCAACATTGGAGGGTGGCAAAGGTGGTACCCTTTTGCAGACGTTGTCCGGGCACACAAAGCGCCTTCGGTCTCTTGAATATAATCCAATAGCGGCTGATGTTCTTTGTTCGTCAAGTTATGACCTCTCGCTGCGATTTTGGGATATCGAAGCAGGGCGAGAGAAATTATGTTTGAAAGGTAAGCTCGACGACATCACGTGGAACATAGCTTTTAGCCAGGATGGTGCTCTGCTAGCTACTGCTAGCCGCGCCAAGATCTTACGTGTGTTTGACCCTCGCGGACAGGCACTTGTTGCCATGGGTTGTGGCCACGTGAGCAACAAGCCGCAATTTGTCACTTGGGTAGATACGATCCGTCTGCTGACTGTGGGCGTGAATTCTCGCAACGAGACGCAGGTCAGCTTTTGGGACTCACGAAATTTGTTGGAGCCTTTGCGTGTGCCCGTAGTGGTTGAGCCTGCGGCTAGTGCGGCAAGCATCACGACTCCGATACCTCTGTACGATATTAGCTCGCGTCTGCTCTTCCTTGTTGGTACGGGAAGTCGGCACATATGGAGTTACGAGGTTGACCCGGTGGCTACTACTGTGCAAACAAATTTACCATTTATGATGTCCGGCCATAACACAATTGGTGGTGTTGCCCTTCTCCCGAAAACTACGTGCAACATTCGCGATGTTGAACTAGCGCGGTTGCTTGTGGCTTCGTCAAGTGTCATGGATTGCGTGTCATTCTCGCTTCCGCGAGCTCAGAAATTGAAAGAGTTTTTCCAGGATGACATTTACGATTTGATTCCCAAGCAGGAACCATCAGGAACTGCCGCGAAGTGGTTTATGGGAGAGACGGGTACTCTTACTTACGAATCCCTTTGCCCGAATGGTACGTTGCAGAATATAGTGCTGGCTAAGGTTCTTATGTCTTTTTTCTCACCCTTTCAGGAATGGTGGCGCTTTCTGAGAAACCTAGGGAGAGTGCTCCTGCTCGTCCTAAAACGTTAGATTTCCAGGCGCATAGGAGAGAAGAGGAGGAGAAAGAGCGTCAGAAAACCGCTCAGTTCGCTCGACTCAGTGTAAGTCGTCGAACGATTACCCTGACGGTGGTTTCTAATCAAACTAATACTTATACTTCCAATTGCTCCAGAGTCTTGCAGCTCAGCCGTCGTTGCATGCCACTCACCAAAGTGGAAACAATCTTGATGCATCTTTGAGTAAAGACGATAGTGATGATGACTGGGATGACTCAAACGCTGCGAAACAAATACGAGTGAGTTTGTCTAGTGCGAATACTATTGGCTAGAAGGCTATGCTTCATTGATACAATACCCGGTGATATTGATTATACTTTGTAACGCCAAATTTCCAAAGGTAAACTCCATTTTTCCAACCATTCATAATTCACATGTAATGGATGACCTTTGCATCCATACAGACACATAACGTCGCTCTTAGCAGGCGAAGACTTTATGAAGTCGCCGACACACTCGTGTAAAGTACATCGGTTCGTGTCTAGACACTAGCTCAATTTCCTTTATTATAGCCTCTGTTGAAATCTACAGGAAAAATGGTCAATTAGAATTCTTATGCATGATAGCAAAATTGCAGCAGCAGACGTACTTTTCCACGCGGAACCTGTACATTCGTTTGATAGTCAGTGTACGGAAAAACGGGAAGAAGAGAAAAGCCGACGCTAAAGTGAGCGTTAATGACGCTGCTTACGGACGAGAATTTAAGAAAATCAACCCAAAGCGTGCTACCATCTTCGTCATACCGCATTGCAAAGTGAGTCGACAAATCGCGCAGCTCTCTCAATAGCCGAAACGAGCGGCTGATAAAATGTTCAAGCACTTGCAACTTTGAGCATATTCGTCCATCGTTTCCATCCCCTAGCTCGGACTCATCCGCAATTTGTGAAACATAATGCGGATTTAGCAATAACCGCTGCAGTACTAGCACCACATCGCCTTCGTTAGGCAGGTACGTATTACCCTCTCTCTGCTTTAAATATTCGTTTGCTTCGATTGAGGTTGATGCTCCACTTGTCAAGTGGACCCCCAGATTCACAACGACGCAGATCTCGACATTGAATAGCACGTCTTCAAGACGTGCGCTTAACCGAAGAAGAGATGCTGTCGCCTCACAAATTTTCCACAAGCTCATGCTTTCCTGGATTGCAAGCATCTCCTCTGTAGCCAGCACTTCCTGCCTTAGAAACGCAGTAACTGCCGAAGTCACTGGCTCCAGTTCTGCCGCCCGCCCTTCAAGGACCTTTAAGCGACTTTGCAGCACTGACTCCTCTAACAAAAGCGAGGAGCACTCATTTTCTAGATCATCCACAGCTTTAACATACTCGTCGTGAGCACCCTGTTGCTCCTCGACTGCATCCAAAAGTAGAGCCATCTGTTCTTCACGATCAATCGTTTCCTTTATCGCCGTAAGTTCATTTTGCCGCTTGAAGGCATCAGAAGCAACACTATCCTTTAATGACTTTACATCACGTGCTAACGCGTCAGCACCCACTGATAAGCTGCTTGTAAGCTGATGCTCCATCTGCACTTGCAACTGACACCACCCAGTTCGAGCGACGAGGGCCTCTGTAGCATACAGCTCCTGAATCGCCATTCGACCAGCGTCATCTAGACTTTCCGGGCAGAAACATGCGGGAGCCTTAACGCTTAGAAGCGATGACAACTCTTCAGCTACAGCCGACGACCACATAGATACGTCTGAGGCATGACGTTCGATCACCTCGGAGCATATATCGTGCGCACAAGCCAGCTTTACATCCCTTGAAATTGTATCCAGTGTCCCAACATCCCCGCCAAAAAACGCTCTACTCTCCTCCACTGTTGTAGCGATTTCTTCCAAAGTTATAGATGACAAAAGCTCTTCCATAGTAATCAGTTGAGCGGACAGGGACGCGGGTGACGCTGGGAGACGGGGACTTTGGCTGGGCTCACTTACTCGGTCGAATTGCGACTTCAAGTTGACCTGCAGTGATGTGCGACTGGTCGCACAATCATCGTCGCTTTCGTCAGATACAAGACTAATTGTACTATGCTTTCGTGAAGTTTCATTTGCCTCTTCGATCGAGTCTAGTTTAGCGTCTTGGTTATCAGACTGCTGGGTGTGGTTGTCTTGAGTATTCGCAACTTCGTTCGCTAAATCACCCAACGTTCCAGGAAGATCAAGTAAATCAGATTCTGGTGCCGATTTAGTTAACTCGTAAACGGAAGACTCTGCAAGAAGGTGGCCTAAACTGTACTCCGCTGTGTCTTCGTCACGGGTTAAATTGGTTGATAATGCTGATAGCGTTCCCGCCGCCGGTTCACTCTCGCGGCTTGGACCGGTCAAATACTCTCCCGTAATGTCCATGTCCTCACCAGCATCCGATGATGTTGAAGAGTCTGCATAAATACGGCTTGTCGGTAATGGTTTCGTTGCATGTAAAGACGAATTGTTCCTTGTCCTAGGTACAGACTGAGAATTGGATTTTGAATTGTCGGTTTCGACCAACGATTGGGTGAAGGACTCCAAAACCTGGCGCGTAACGTTGATGGTTTGACGCCTGCGTCGTCGAACTTCACCTCGAGAATAGAGGGGGCTAAAACCTCGCATACTATGCCGTTGTTGGCTTTTGCCGTTTGTTTTCGGTGCCATAAGACTATTTCTTCGTGACTGCAACAGATCGAACCCTGACTTTTTGATGTGCACTACCTTGTTCACACTCACACTGTTTCTTTCTTCATCGTCAAGTGAGTCGGCCTCATCAAGAATAGAAGAATTTAATGTTGTTTCGTCGTCATCAGGTTCTTCATTTGATGACATCTGCTCTAACGGAAAAAGCCGCGAAGCGTCCTTAGCCGGCATGGGAGTCATTGACGTAGATGGTGAGCCATGATTGAATTCGGCACCTTGTGACGGGCCAAAATTGACTGATTTATTCGGCGTGGTTTGTACAGCACCAGTGCTATCACGTCGATCTTTTCGCGCACTTAAAATACCCTTTAAAGGAGTCCTGATCCGAGCTTCACCAGGAGGAGGTGAAAACATAGATGAAATTGGAAGTCGAGATGGTAAGAGCATAGCAGAGGACTTCAGCGTTATGGATTCGATCACAATTTGCTCGATTGCGCTATTTTCTTTAAGCACAGGTGAACCTATGCCCGTGGATTCCACCGACTGGCGTTTCTGAGTACTGTCGGCACGATTGCGTTTCTTAGACCTTTTCGCTCGCGCATCTGAATCGTCACCTCTCTTCCTTAGCAAGTATCGTGGAGGCTTATTGTCCAAAACCTTTTCACCACTTGGCGAAGAGTCTGGCGCGCTACGCAACGTCAACATCCCACTATCAATCGTTTGTCGACGGCCACCTTTTGATAGCGACTCCTTATCAAGTGTCAACAATTCATCACTCGGGTCTACGGTCATTCGCCGCTTATTCTTGCGTTTTGTAAAGAATTTTAAGTCCTTTCCCTTCGCTCTCTTTGCCAAAGGTGATCTTGTCATCGTCTCCTTTGGTGTTGATGGCGATTTTCGAGTTTTCAATTCCATTGTCGGCACCGGAAATTCACTGCCCGTTGCACGATCATTTGCTGACGATGGTGATTGTATGTTCTCTATTGACGTAGCAGGCGTCTTCGCGTCCTCACAGGCCGGAGACAATGACTTTCTGGAGTCAGCATCTTCCATAGGTGATGACGATATGCCGACATCAGACTGCTCAGACGGACTGATAACATTCCTGTTAGCAAGCTTTTCACTAGAATATGGTGACCGAATAGTCTCGTCCGGAATAGTGTGCTTTTTCGTAGCCTCCTCCGTTGGTGGGGTCGCTCTTTTGAGCTCTGCCTGCTCGACTGGAGATAAAAGTTCACTGCTCTTGGTAGATTTATGAAAGAGTACTGATGAATGTTCGTTTTCTTTTGATGGGCTGGATGCATTCTTGCTATTTGCTTGCTTCGACGAAACTGGTGACATCATTTCTGCCTCATTGGTTATCATAGGACCGGCTTCACCATTCGGAGTCAACGTCACACTCGAAGTTTCCTTCTCCAACTCTGCACCGGCCACCACGGCCTCTGCCAGATCCAGCGTTGCCCTCCTTATCAAATCCTGCTCGAGCAAATTTGGCGCAAACATTGAGTCGGTTAAGCTGTCGATTGTACTACCAAATGATGTGCTTTTTCTGTATTTCTCCACGACCGTGTCGGGTGACGTCATTTTTGTCGCTGATTTACTTGCTGACGAAGTCCTTGACGAAGGTAATGCTTCGTTTCCTTCCTTTTCAATGCTCCTATCCCTTGCTATTAAATCATCAAAATCGACCCGTTCCTTGCCCTGTGGTGTGTGATGCACGTCCGACGTCTCCAAATTATCCCTGACCTTGGCTGTACCCCTCTTCTTCTGTACTGAATCCTTCTCCCCAGCACCTTGCAATGCATCTTCCAAATCCTTCAGCTCAGTTTCTTTCTGGAAAAAAACGCTGTAGTCAAGTCCATTAACGTCATGCAATGTGCTATTCCGCAACGGTGTCAAAGGCGGCATGTCCTCCTCAGTCTTGTACTCTATCTCCTCTTGCAACGCGTCCAACGAATCATCTTCCACCCCATTAAAACTAATTTTACCCATGATTTCGCGCTGAAGCTGTCGCGTGATGGTTTCCTGTAGTTGCGCCGCGGGTGGGAGCAGTGCGTACTTGGCGTCGTCACCGTCCACGTCCATGATTGCCGCGCTCGAAAGATAATACCGGTATGAAGAGTTTTTTTTAAAAAAAGATCGTTCAACACTCGAGCAACATTATCAGGAGTATGTTCCTCACTGGTTGTGCATGAATTGCGTCAGACTCGCATCGATCGACACCATGGCGAACATCAGCGACTCGAAGGATCTGCACAAACTTGAGAAAATGGCTAAAAAAGCCGTACGTAAAGCTGCCAAGGTAAAAGATGTTGTGATGGATTCATCTAAGAAAGACAAAAAGCGTAAGCGTGCCCGTGAGGATGTCGACCCGGCCGGTGAGTGCCACAAGAAGCTCAAGAAGCTTCAAAAGAAGGATAAGAAAGACAAGAAGGCCTCAAAAGTTGTCACCAAAAATGGTCATAGATATGATGGGACAGAAGTGCGCAGTACAGACTTTTCTAGTGGCGCGTACCAGCAGGCATCAGCTAAGGACGGCAGCTTTAGAAAGTCGTTCTATAAAGAAGGCAAGGACACAGCAAAGATGACTAACGAGGAGGTCTCCGCGTTTCACGAGGCTAACCAGATGATTCTCAGCGGCAATAATTGCCTCTACCGTCCTGTGCTAAGTTTCGATGACGTCACATTCGAGTCGAAATTTATGAAAACCACCAAAGCCTTTGACAAGCCCACCCCTATTCAAAGCCAGTGTTGGCCTATTCTTACGTCTGGACGTGACATTATCGGTATCGCTGAGACTGGTTCCGGTAAAACGCTGGCGTTTGCCATTCCGGGTCTCATTCATATTGCCTCGCAATCCGAAGTGTCGCGCAAACACCCGGGTCCACGCATGCTCGTTGTAGCTCCGACGCGTGAGTTGGCAATGCAAAGTTCGGTTGTCATTTCAAAGGCTGGCGAGAAGTGCGGACTCAAGTGCATTTGTATTTATGGCGGCGTACCCAAACAGACCCAGAAGAAAGGTCTGCGTGACGGTGTGCACGTGGTAGTGGCCACGCCCGGTCGTCTAAAGGACCTGATTGAGGAAAACGTGTGCAACTTATCTAAAGTTACGTTTATGGTACTTGATGAAGCCGATCGAATGTTGGACGAAGGTTTTGAGAAGGACATCCGCTCGATCATCGGCAACACACACCCTGAACGTCAGATTGCCATGTTTAGTGCGACGTGGCCGCAGTCAATCCAAAAGCTTGCACACGAGTTTTTAAATGATCCTGTCAAGGTGACAATTGGTTCAGATGAACTTGCGGCCAGTCACAACGTAACTCAGATCGTTGAAGTCATTGACGATCGCGCCCGTGATGCTCGTTCGCACGCTCTGCTACAAAAGTATCACTTGAGTCGCACGAACCGAATCCTCTTGTTCGTGCTGTACAAGAAGGAGGCTGACCGCGTCGAGCGTATGCTGCAATCTCGGGGATGGCACTGCGTAGCTATTCACGGAGACCGTAGCCAGCAACAACGTTCAGAGGCTGTGGAACAGTTCAAATTCGGTAAAGTTCCGCTTCTGATTGCGACCGATGTTGCTGCTCGTGGGTTAGATATACCTGGTGTTGAGTACGTCATTAATTACTCGTTCCCGCTGACGATCGAGGACTATGTGCACCGAATCGGTCGGACAGGTCGTGGTGGTAAAAAGGGTACAGCGCATACGTTCTTTACTGCAAATGACAAGCCTCGCGCTGGCGAATTAGTCAATCTATTGCGTGAAGGTAAACAGGAAGTACCAAAGGACCTGACCAAGTTTGGTACGCACGTCAAGAAAAAAGAGCACAAGCTGTACGGCGCTTTTGCCAAAAACATTGATGCTGCGAAGAAGGCCACGAAGATTACTTTTGACAGTGATAGCGAGTAGTTGGCAGCATTACAATAGAATAGTTACCACGTGAACAGAAAAGCCAATCATTTTTAAAATATGTATTTGTGTCGACGAATTATGTGTCCGCGAGATTAGGACACTTCAACACCAGTACATTGTTTGCAGGTCACCACTAACTTCTCGTTCTTTTCAAGAACTCTGTGCTGTCAGCCCTAAGACCGAAAGTGGGTAGATGTGAGGTCTTTACTTTTACCATGAAGTTAGTGACGCCATTTGGCCAAAGCGGTCTTGATCGCGAGAAGCTTTTGCTCGTAAAGGAGCCATCCTTCTCGTGTTTGCTCAACTTCTTCGAGTACAACGCAATCGGATGATCCGCCCCGTCAATGAGCTGAGACAAAACGCCTCCCATACATTGACCTGAAACGTCCGTGCTCACGACAAAGGGTAGTGTGAGGTCAGGTAACTTCAGGACTGGGGCTAGTTTCAGCAAGCTTCAGCGTACAAAACGCCTCCGCCTGAGACGGACCCCACTCCTATGACGCTTGCGTGAGCGTTTTTAAGTGGTGATGCATGCTTCGCAAAGTCACAGATAAATCGGCGATAGTAACTAGCCAAGTCGAGATAACTCAGCAACTCTTTCTTGTTGATTATTTCCGAAAGGCCTCTATCGCTACAGTCTTGCGCTTGTCGACGGACAGTCCTGCGGCTGATACCGTGTGGCCTAAAAATTCCACGGAAGACTTGCCAAAGGCAACACTTCGAACGATGGGCAAATAGTTTCTCCTGACGAAAGACTTTAAAAACCGCTGCTAAATGCCTCTTTTGCTCTATCTTTGATTTGAAGAAGATGCAAATGTCATCCAGATAGACCACGACGAAGTCAATCGTATCAGATATCATAGCACGCGCATCAATCGCAACCTTTTTCTCGGCATACCAGCCAATCCAATGGGTGTCACGTACCACTGATATGTCTCGCGGTGCAAACGAAACGCCGTGTTCTCTCGACTTGACGGCTTGTCGCGCATCTGATGATATTTATGAGCCGGATCGATCAAGGTGAAGATCACGCATCAAGCCAACTTTTTGAAGATCCTTTAGATCACCGCCAAAAGAATCTTCGGAATATTAGTGTGGCTGTTCACATAGCGAAAGTCGATTTCCTAACGGATACGGACTGTGCTATTGCCTGGGCGAAGCCATTTGCCGCGACTTGGAGCTTTTCCGGTCATATAATCCTTTTTCGGAATGCCAAAGATGTTTGAGACCCATGGAGAACTCGAAATCTCCATCCATCCTTTCTTCAAGTTCTCCTGGATGACTAGATCTAGGGCCTCTTGTTCCGTCTTTGACAAACGCATGGGTGCACTCGTCTTAGGAGCGGCATCTGGCTTCATCTCGAGCTCGAACTCAACTCTTCATTTCGGAGGCAACCCATGTGGCAGCCTGTCTGGAATAACATCTGAAACTCCTCAACGACCGATCGGAGAATTCTGGAGTCTCTGACTGTTCTGGTAGCCCACTTCTTGTACTTCTTGCTTATTATCGAACTCGATAGCATAGATCATGAACTCATCGAAAACAATGGGCTGGTCGTCCCTGGTTTCTTCTTCAACCATGCGCACACTGTGACCGTTCCTATTTTGCTTCTGGCGCATCTGCGCTCCTTGCTGTGGACGAAATGTGTTCTTCGATTGTCCCTTGTAGCTGTTGCCTCGAGGGCGCCGCTGATATCCTTGGCGTTGGCCGTTACCTAAATTTCGTCTCTGTCGACACTGAGCTGCCTATTGTCCGAGCCGTCCATAGTTGTAGCAACGTGTCTGAAAACCGACGTTTACGTCATCAATCACCATCGGTTCCGGTCCACCGACCACTAATGTAGGTCTTGGGTGATTGCGGTGCGATGACTCAAAGTGCGATCGCTTAAAGTTTATGGCAACGGTGATTGCATGCTGTAGATCCTGTAGATTCATGTACAGAACTTCTTGCTTGGTCCATTCACAAAGTAAACATTCTTGTCTAACTCCGTTATGTCCTCGACCTGCAACACCAGCGAGCGGAATCTAGAAACGTAATCTCCAACGCTCTTGCAGTCACGCTGCGTCAACTTCTTCATGTTGTCGCGAATTCGCAGATGCAAATCATACGGCACAAACATGCCTTTCACGTTTGCCAGGAATTCGTCGACGATTTTGACTGATGTGCTCTCGTTGATCCACCATTGTCCAGCTTGTCCTTCGAGGGTACTGCCTAGAACGGCTAGATTACGCGCAGCTAACTTGTTGTTCATCCATGCAATACAGCGTACTGCGTTACTCGTTGTACGTACATCGTGTACACCTCATCTTCGCGACTAGAAAATTGAGAGAGCTTGCGACCTTCCAGTTTCAACTCATTAAGCGTTCGTGACTCTTCCATCTTCGCGAGCATATCTGACTGTTGTTCGATCAACTTTACTCACTTCTCTTCATGCTGAGATTCGCCCATTTCTTCTAAGCTCCTGCTGGCGATTCAGCACTTGCAGCAAACCCGCCACAAACTAATTCCTCTGATTCTCCTCAGCCATCTTGTTGACTCTCTGGCACTCCTTTTTTTCTTCACTTCTCCGTTCTCAGTCTTTCTGGCTCCGTTTCCCTTCAACGTGTATCACTTCTTACTAAGTAGCGATATTTGGATTGACAGGATTGAGAGTAATGTGCATAAACTTCACGTAAAGTAGTACCTTGGGAAAAATAATTAGTTGCTGTTGGTTTGCCCCTATTATTCCGGTCATACCTTCATCTCCTGCTACGCGTGTCACACCTGGCCAAATTCGGCCAGTATCTCGCCTGGTCCGAAGATCAAACCTTGAAGTGTTTTCCGACATAAAACACTCTTCTTAAATGCCTTATAAATTTAGCCTGACCCTTGCAATCTTGGTTGGAGACGATGCGCGGCTTCTTACGCCTGAATTCTAGGTATGATGGAGACCGATCCGCTTGCGCTTGAACGCGAAGAAATTCTCTTGGGCGTGCTCTTAACTGGCTCTACGCGTTTCCTGCTGGAACGACGGTGCCGATGGCTGCGTCTAAAACACCTTAGAACACTATGAGAAAGTTTGTCTTTTCTAAGGGTGTTGTCCGAAGTTTCGACGAGATCAAGCACGACGCATTCTGTCCTTGGCGCCTTTCACAGCTGCAGTGCCTCGTCGTCTAATAGAGACATTTGAAGAAGTCGTAGTTATGCTTTAATCTGATGGCAGCTTTATCAAACGAACAGGTCTGAAAAAAACGAGGTCAATTCGCGTCTTTTGAAATCATACAGAAATCTGCGTGCCTGATACTACTGTGAATTACCAAAGAGAATCACGAACAGGTCTCCTATGAATCTGACAGCAAAAAACACCAAATTCTGGTGTTTCTTATATAAAGCAAACAGAATCACAAACTACAATTTACTTTGCTCGCGTCCCATAAAGCCCAGTGAGTCTTCAGTCTGAGACACGACGACGACTTCTTTGATCGTTCAACTAGACGACAAGGCACTGCAGCGGTGAGAGACGCCATGAACAAGCTGCTTCGCGCACTCGAGCACGCTGACCTTGACACTCGTCGAAAGTCCAAACAAAATGGTGGCGACGAGGCTGAGATGCTTATCGCGGAGCATATATCTTCTTAAGAACTTGGAACAACTTCGCACAGCTGGAGAAACTTCCCTGCAGTCTCCGGCTTCGGCAGCTTATATGGGTTGACGGCAATGTTTGGATCGTGGAGTATCCACTGAGCCCTACTCACGAAATCGCCGTCGGGTATATTTGCCGGTGCTTTCCAAGAGAGACCTGCGGCACGGGAGCAGCAGACATTACTGGACCTGGCCCCGACGGTCAACTTATAACTTTACAACCTGACTGGTCGTGTAGCCCATGCCGCAATGTGCCCGGTGTTGAAGCACCGCAAGGGATCGACTTCAATGACTGGAGGACGGTGATTTACGAAGTCCTGAACACTCAAACGTGGCCATTGGTTCACGGAAAAATAATGCGTACCGTCAGCGCATTGGTGTGCAGTACGTATTGTGCCTCAAGATGGCAGAATAACTACGAATTCTACGATGTTAGAGACGCTCCCATACCTTCTTTTCCGCATATGGCCGATCGCCTTGCTTTCCGACTCGGGACCGTCGGTGCACAAGATCATGAAGTAATCCTTGTGTCGAGGCGTGTGCTAGGACTGCCTGCGCATGCGCCGCTGCCAACAGGGTGGCCGGACAACCTCAGGATTGACATCGTTGACTTAGCACGCAATGTGAGTAGAGCATAAACGCAGATTTAGCTACAAATGATGTCACAATTTGAAGGACTTGTCGCATTTCTCGGATTATTAAATGGCTAAAAAATTTTCCTCTACAGTAATTCCAATACCGTTCAATCGTTCAACTCACCAAGAAAGCCGTACAGGGTACCTAAAGTAGGGGAATGTTATAATGGTAAAAATGATAGCTATCAGCATTTCGCACTAGAGACAGGTGAGGTCTAGCATCTGGGTTCCGGTAGCGTAAATCGTTACGAGGTCTTTAGTAGCCTGTTAAGTGAGCAAAATTAAACTATCAAACTTCATGACTTTTCAAAACGACGAAAATAACAGCAACTCAACTCTTCAAAAGGTCTTATTGGTAAAAATGCGGGCCATTTGTCTACGGATTGGCCGACCTTAGAAGCCAGAAGAGGGGGGAAGCTATCGTCCCCTGTGTTCCTCACCAAGCACAAGAAACCGTACTTGACTATGGACTCACGCGGCGAGATGAAGGCGCTCGACGCGCAGATTGAGCGTCTTCGTCGTGCTGAGAATCTAACAGAGACGGAGATCTATGAGTTGTGCCAGAAAGCGAAGGAGATTTTGGCAGGCGAGTCCAATGTACAGCCAGTTCGGTGCCCCGTGACGGTATGCGGTGACATTCATGGCCAATTTTACGATCTATTAGAGCTGTTTCGAATAGGCGGCGTGTGCCCAGACACTAATTACTTGTTTATGGGTGACTACGTGGATCGTGGCTATTACTCGCTCGAGAGTGTCGCCCTTTTGGTAGCACTTAAAGTGCGACACCGCGAGCGTATCACGATCCTACGCGGTAACCACGAGAGTCGCCAGATCACGCAGGTGTATGGCTTTTACGATGAATGTTTGCGTAAGTACGGCAATGCGAACGTGTGGAAGTACTTTACCGACTTGTTTGACCACCTGCCAATGACGGCGCTCATCGAGAACCGCGTCTTTTGTATGCACGGCGGCTTATCGCCCTCTATTGACTCGTTAGATCATGCACGTGCGCTTGACCGTGTCCAGGAAGTGCCTCACGAGGGTCCCATGTGTGACTTAGTGTGGTCTGACCCCGACGATCGCTGTGGATGGGGCATCTCGCCCCGTGGCGCTGGCTACACGTTTGGTCAGGACATTACGGAGCAATTTAAGCGCAGTAATGGCCTGACATTTATTGCGCGCGCCCATCAGCTGGTGATGGAAGGATATCAGTGGACTCACAATCGCGGCGTCGTAACGATCTTTAGTGCTCCCAATTACTGTTACCGTTGCGGAAACCAAGCAGCGCTCATGGAGATTGATGAAGTCATGGCAGAACGTAGTGGGGACAAAGTTTATGAGACATGCAAGTTTATCCAGTTTGATCCTGCTCCGCGTGACAGCAATTTTAATGAGAAGAAGCGCACGCCGGATTATTTCTTGTAGGTAGAGAATACGAGCGTAGCGTAGTCTGGACAGGTGTGAAGTTAGATGGAGCGACACAACGAGTACTGCCCCACGGGAAGGAGATTTAGTACGACAGAAGAGCGGCGATTGACAAAGCTATATGAATCGCTATTGAGAAAAAATAAGAGAATAAGAGTGGGAAGGAGGCCGACTTGAGAGTCCGTGGGGGAGCGAGATACGAGCGAACTAGGATATCGGATTGGTGTCGTTTCTCGGCCTCTCGTGACCCTGCGGTTTCTCTTAGGCCTCTTTGCTGACGAGGTGAAGCTAGATAAAATTCTTCATACATGCAAGATTTAACTGATTGTTAGCTACGTTGTCACTCACTAAATTCCTAAAGCATGGTGAGAAACTGCTGGAGCTGTTTCTTGAGCTCCAACGAATCGCTATGCGCTGGATTAGTCGTAAGTGCACGATTGACCTTGGTGTATGAATCGTGAAAGTCGCCTCCGTTGTAAGCGAGTAAAGCTGTGCAGAGCAACAACATATAAAAAGGTTGCCCGATAAGTTTTATAGCTCCTACGTATGACGTACCGCGATTGTAGCTTGGCTCAAAGATAAAGTCGGCTAGAGACTCGGACATTTGAAAATTAGCACGCGCCTGGTCCGTATTGCCCTTGCGCAGTTCAAGCACGCCAAGGTTGTTATACGACTCGGCGTGATTGCTGTCTACGGAAACGGCAATTTTAAATGCCTGGTACGCTAGGCCAACGTCTCCAATGCCGATAGCAACCTGGCCAATGTTGTACCAAACGTCAGCCATGCAATCGTCCGATGCCAGCAAAAGTGCTCGATCAAAGCACGAAAAAGTCATGTCATATTGTGACGCGTAGAAACAGCAAAGACCAATGTTACACCAGAGCTCTGTCGTATTCACACCCATCTGCAGCAAACGCCGGTAGTAGCGCAGCGCAAGTTCTGGATGATCAGTATAAAAGTAATTGGATGCTAAGCATGCGATGGCCTCAATATTCGAGGCATCTAGTTGCAGTACTTCTTTATAGACGCTCACGCTCTTTTCGACGTCGTTAAGCATGTCGTGAACGCGCGCAATACTAACAAGAAGTTGCGTATCTCCCAAAAACTTGGCCTTCCCCTTCTCATACCTATCGAGCGCTGTGTTGGGCTGATCAAGTCGCAAATATACTTTACCGATCTCGAGAAATGTGATAATCATGTCTTGATTGCGTAACGATGACTCAAACTGCTTTTCTGCGTCACGAAAGAGACCGAGCTGGTAGTAACATTTACCCAGTCTTGCCTTCCACCACCAGTCCTTGTAATCGGTAGCAACTGTCGCCTCTGCAGCCAATTCAAGAGCCTTGCGTGGATTATGTTCGCAATATAGCAGATAGTCCACGAGTGCCTTTGCAATAGCAGGCCTCTTCGCGTACCGCTTAAAATCGAGGCGGTTTACGTCGATAAAGACCCCCGAGTCGGATGCTTGCATCGACGCCGTGCCAAGTCGAATTTGTCTCCCTAACGTCGTCGCAGGACGTGAAGTTCCGGGCAGATTGCCTTGCAGCGCGCGATCAACCGATATGTTACCCGTTCCCGGTCTTGAGCTCGTTCCGGGCCTCGCATACCCGCTCAGTGGGCGTCCTGTCGACGTCATGGGGCGCAGACTTGAGTCGCCGGCGCCCGCCCGCGAGTTCGGACGATTAAGAGACGTGCCAGGACGTGGCATGGATGCCATGACATTATCGTCCATGAGTAAATCCGCAGCGCCATCCTCCTCGAGTTCCGAATCGTCAATATAATTTTGCATTGTCATAGCCTTCGTCTTGGTCACCCAAGCCGCCTGATCGTACGGATTTTGAGCCAAAAGTTCCGTGCATATGTCGATACAGTCAGCAAACCTCCGCTGACGAGAGCGCAATAGTGCCATATAGAATGGGTCCACCTGGTCCAATGCATCGAAGTCCATAGTTGCAATGATTAAAGTATCATTCCTATGCGTCCTTTCGTACCACTTTCTTTAACATCTCAACATAAGGATTAGGAGGAATGTGGGTCACCTATACAAAATAGTAATACGATTGCTACTACAGAACCAAAGTTGTATGAATATCTGTCCAAATGTTTTTTTATTAAGCATCGTTCGATCCAAATGCGTCATTAGAACAAGGCTTTTTTAGTCATCTTGGCGATCGGTATTAATGTACCCGCGCGATACACATGTGTTGTCTCGAATACGGTTATCTTTTAAATCTGCTTAATCCGTCAAGACCTTTGCAACAGAACTTTATACACTGTTTTGGCCGAAGTAATCTATGGCAGGTTTCCGCCGCTTTTTAGAAGGTGGCGATTTTGTTGAAGCTGAGGCTTCATTAGATTATTTAACGTGAAAGAAGGTGAATTAGTATTGTTATAAATTTCAGTTGTAAGAAGTCAGTACTAATTTCTTACAGTGGTCTCGCCACATATCTTACAATAGCTATGTCGAAGACACACCCAAACCCTTGCAAGAAGATATACGATCTTTCGATGAATGACTGTCCCCTATTGCGTGATTTACGGGGAACGACAGATTGCAGTCTAAAAAGGATGTTTAAGTACAATATTTTTCTCGATTTCTATTTTACTACAGTCTGCATATATTTCAATAATTCGGAAAAAAAATGTCGGTGGCTTTAAAATAGCGCAGGATACAAACCGGTATAGTTTAGATGTAACGGCCCATTACTTCCAAGACTGGATATGCAATCTATAGGAAATAGATGGCAATTACTCACCAAACTTTGACCTTAAACATAAGGTCGATTTGGTCATAACGATGACCAATGCCAGTCGGCTCTCCACATTCCGATGATCAATTTGATAAAAAAATAAGCTGCCTCAGCTTTCACAATTTGCACTGCACCAAAGTCTGCCTTTGCACCTAAGGTCGCAAGACTGCACCAGACACAAAGCTTGTGCGTGCAGAGGCTGTGCCCAAGGAAGAAGATGCACTTGTCATAATGGCTGGGGTTAGGCTGCACGTGCATTTAGAGCGGCTGCAAAGGCTAAGTCTGTAGCATGGGCGGCGGCGAGCCAGAATAAGTTTGCTCGCCAGGTAACCGTTGAAAAAAGAGTGGATCTGTGCAAGTCTCCCAAATTCACTGCAGTAAGAAACGCACACGTATTGTTCTTCCTCGCCCGGTGATTAACAGAATTGAGCGATGAATATTAAGAAGAGCGCCACGTGCTTTTCGGAAAAGAATACTTGCCTCTTTGCCCACAAAGGTTATCAAAAAGCCTCAGGTCAATAACAACGACCTCAAAATTATCGCACCGAGACCATAAAGGTACTCTACTCTTACTTTTAATGAAAACAGCCTCACTTAAAAGGACAGGGAATTCAGAAGAAATCAATGTTCTTAGGTGTCCTTGTTAGTGGGGCTAAAAAGAATGAGAACCAAGAGGCTAAATACAACAAAACTTCGTTCATCTTTTCGGGTACATCAAGCAATTGATCCCAATAACGCATTGGAAGAGAAACTATTTGACGTGCCCATAGCTTTGTAACGATGCTAAATACTCTCCCGTGAAAAGACTACTCGCTCTCTGGATCCGACAAGGATAGTAATTACATTAAGAAGTGATCTCATCGGATTGTGCAGGCCACACTGTAGAGCAGTCACTTCTTGCGGCCTGAGAAATTTCTAGAGACCACACTCACGTGGCTTTTAGAGAAAGCTTTATCGTAAAAAGCAGCTTCTCAGCACAGCATTGCGGCTGCGATGGGCCTGTTTAACCTTAAATCAAGTCTTTTTAATAATTCGATTTGGTGTCGTGAGAAACCTAAGATCAACGGTGTCCTCCTTCTGTGCTGAGATACTGGCACTACCGCAGCTCCATTACGGGGCGTATTTTTAGACTGGGTTAAACTCCAGGTTGATGCAACCGATAGTCCATTTGCCTTGAACAAAGAACATTGCACTTGTGAGCTGCTAAAACAAGCTGGTGGGCCGGATACAGTTCACCTCCAAGATATCTAATACAATGGAACTAAATTATGAGCGTGGACGTCCAAAAATTTCTACCATAGCCTAGCGCGTGGCGGATGATCCGCAACTCTCATACAAAGCACCTGTTGCTCCTGATTTCAGATCGCGACGGTCAGACCAGACCATTCTGGCTTCGATCTTGTGCTTTTTTGTGAGGAGCAACAAGTTTGTGTACGCGCTCAAGATTCTCGATGTCATCCCTGGCTATCAGGTCACGGCATCTTTGACGCAACCCCGGACTCCTGTGGCCTTTGAGGAGGAAATAGACTGCTTTAAATATGGAACCAAGTTATATCAGCACTCAACAAGGAGGCTCAGAAACCTGAGGACTTCACACTCAATTATGAAAATGGGCTAATTTGCCTAGAGTTTGCTTAGCTTTTGAAGCACGAAGGCTTCTAGGACAAGTGAGAAAAAAATTGGAGATTTGATAATTTCATAACATCGACGTAAGAAATATCTGACTTCGCGAAAAAAAAGAAGATAATTAGCAGGTAACGAAATGTGATTACATTGGTCAAAGATCTAGAAAATAATTTTCGAATAAATATGGGAGATGGAATTCGCTTTTATTTAATACAGGGTTTTTTAGCATTGCTGAATATTAATTGTCTAAACTAATCGTATCACTTAAAGTTCATGTTTTAAAAAGACATGGATTCGCGTACACTATTGACTTTTCCAAGGCAATGCGAATGCACCTACGATTTCACGTGGGACATCTTCGAAAATAATCTGATCCCTACGATTCCGAGTCTCACATGAGCTCTAAGTGTCTTAAACATCTCTTTGAAGCGCTGTCCCTGCGCTTGACTTGTTGACTAAGCAAAATTGGGTAGCCACACGGCGGCTTTTAGTGCCCATAGCTTTCATCGTATTGGTCGTAAGCCTGAAATGCCGCGTATTCATATTTTGAGTGGGTCACAAAGGAGAAAAGCAATTTTTTGCTCGACAACCTCGCGCTATAACGCGCAGTGATTATGTCGACTGTGTGCCGCACGATATCGGCTCTGAAGCTATGCGTATTAGACAAGCAAGATAATGTGTGTCGAATGGCCATTAGATAAAATGACTTTGGTTTCCATGAAAGTAGCGAGCAGCAATCACAAAAGACTTTGTACAATGTGAAAGAAAGTTTAGAAAAGCGACATAATCAAGGTCAGGCCTCTACAGCTCATTTCTCACCATTGATGCCAGAGTTCGTCAAACCATCTTGTTTCGCAGCCCAAGCAATTCTTTAACATTTGCTAAATCTCACGATAAAGCCGTGTCCTGGCCGGAAATTTATTAAGCGTCACAATATTGCTTTTAGTACAGTAAGAATTACTGCGAATTCATAATGTACGCATTACAATTTTATTATTCTTTTTGTAATAATGAGTGCCAGTGAACCTGCAAATATTATGTGAAGCCAAGGCGACGAAGTGTACCTTCATGATAACAGAGATGTATCTTACCATCATGGTGAAAATGATAAATAAACTAAGAATACCAATTAATATGATAGAAGCAGTAACAGCGCTGTCTTATTAGCAGAAAGCTAAAGACGATAACACTACTTTTGTGGCAGCAAGCGTCGACAAATCGATTAAGTGAGAAAAGCAGAAATACTGAGTTAAAAGACAAAAATATTTGCGCGCGCCAGCTCAGCTATAAAACGCTTATGCGTGGCAGTGAATCTGGATTACTATAAAGTCATGTCACAATTTTGTTAATTTTGATAATGTGATCACATTAGACTTTACGATATCAAATTGGTAATGAAGGCCATATGCATTTGTGTGCTGCAAAATTTTGTGTCCAGACGCACTAAATAGTCACGAGACCTTATTGTTAAGTAATTATCCAAGATCTGAAAAATTTAGATGAAGTGCTGGATTTTTGTTCTACGCGGCGAATTTCCCAACAATGATTGGTAGAAAGGATATCAATTAAAATAAAAGAATGATAGGTTTCAAGATTAGAGCTGACAAAGAAACCGTTAGAGCTTTCAAGTCATCAAATTGCTGCAAGCAACAAATACTCCTTCTTCGCTGACTTCGCCTCGCTTTCGCTCAAGCTTCAGTCGACAATTGACTTTTCAAGAAGCTATCTTTGCGACAGTTGTACGAAGAAGGTCATACCACCTTAGCAACCGAAGTGACTTTTCACAAATCTCGTACTTTTACTGCAATGTATTTCAGTCTTCACGCGTTTCGTTGATTTGCCATCAAATCTATTTGCACGTGATCAGGAATTCCTCGCGTGTTTTTACATCAAGCAAGTCTTGTAGAATACGGTGCTGCAAAACTTGGCACGTACTTCGCTTTAAATGCCACGGGTTGTTTCATCCACTTCATTATTCGCACATTGTCGCTATGTGAACATCAAATTTGTAATGCTTAACTGCCATAATGCTTAAACTTCTATGTATGTATTCGTTCTCTTTGTTGCACTCGTAAGCAGCTTTTAGCACATCTACAGTGTTCTGCTTCATGCTCAGTTCAGCTGTAATGCTCGATTATTGCTGACGACTAGCATTTGCGACGCAACAAAGCCCAATTTATTGCTTTCCATTTCCAGATTTGTTTAACCAAATTTATTATTGTATCTACACTTCCATAATAAACAAGCGGCATTTGCCACATACAATACACCGAGTATTGTAGAGACCTCACTGTTTCACTTAACAGCAGTTTCACATTACTCATCTTTTGTTTGTTCCTTTTAATAGGTATGATCTGACCCATGCCCATCTGCGAAAACAGCACAGTCCTTGTCGCATAAGCATGTACGCAGCTTGGGGAAGACATTATCTAGTCAGGCTCATGATCTATTTCTATTTCTCTAAATTTTCATTTGTCTTAGCATTTCCTATCTGCAGACCCCTAAATTGTCATAAGGCGACGTCAAGATTTATTCTACGATAAAGCATTTTGACTCAAGATCGAAAACCTATTTGACTTCGTTTACCAATTCCTCCTGAGCGTCAAAAGCTTTAATGTTCTCCATGGTTGTGTGGCCAATATTGTCAAGTGCCTCTTTGGTAAAGAATGCTTGGTGGCCAGTAATGACAACATTAGGAAAAGTAAACAAACGAGCAAGAGTCTCATCGGCGATAACTGAGCCCGAACAATCCGCGTAAAAGTAATCTCCTTCACCTTCAAACACATCGAGACCGACGGCAGAGATCTTGCGGCTCTTTAAACCATCTACAAGTGCCTTGGTGTCAATGAGTCCACCACGACTAGTGTTAATCAGCATCACGTCCTGCTTCATCTTGGCAATGCTCTCGGAGTTTATCATGTGTCTAGTAGATGGTAACAGCGGACAGTGCAACGAAATAACGTCTGAAGCAGCCCAGATCTCATCTTTGCTGACGTACTTAACGCCATAGCTAAGGACCTCAGGATTTTGGTGTACGTCGAAAGCAAGCACTTTGCAGCCAAAGCCAGCCGCAATGCGGGCAAAGTGAGCGCCAATCTTACCCGTACCGACGACGCCAATGGTCTTTCCAAACAAATCAAACCCTAACAGACCAGCGAGACGAAAATTTTGTTCGCGAGTCCGGTTATACGCTCGATGAATCTTGCGATTTAGCGTCATCACAAGCGCAGCAGCGTGCTCAGCCACTGCGTATGGAGAGTAGGCAGGCACACGTACAACTGGCATATCTAGTTCCTTTGCAACTTTGAGATCTACCATATCAAAGCCAGCGCAGCGCAAGAACATGACCTTGGTACCACCCGCAGCCAGTAAACGCAGGACAGGTTCGTCGGCTACGTCATTGACAAAAATGCACACACCTTCGCATTTGTCGGCCAACTTTGCAGAATTGGCATCCAAGCGAGGAGTAAAGAATTTGATCTCGTGCTGGGGAGTAATGCCATCCTCTTTGGCAATGCGCTCCATCGACTCGATGTCGTAGCTATGCGTGGAGAAGAATGCGATCTTCATGAGAGCAAAATGTTGAAATGGCCTAAACCTTAAAATTTTACAATATTTATTGGTATTGTACCGGTGATTTCTCTGCAACAATATGCAGCATGCCCAAGCCGAGCTACCCATCGTAAGACTTTTACTCGAACGTCAGAGCCACCACCCGGTTCTTGAAGGTTTCCCTACAGCGGCGCGTATCGGCAATCTACCCCTATTTCTCGGTGAGGCCGGAGCAGCGCAGGTCAATGGCAATCGCAACAAATGTCAAAACATGATAATAAGAAAATGCTCTTTTGTTGTAGCAGGACGCAGACTTTTTAAAGACCAACAAGATTCAAGGAGTTATTGCATTAGGTACCGGTAATGTGACTGCGCAGGTGACAACAATTGTCCATAGTTGCAATTGGCTATGGAATTAATTCTAATAAAAGTATGACAGCCCTGTCAAGTGCTGTTGATCGATATCCTGGATATGGAAGAAGAATTGCTGCTACCACACTTTCAAGAGTGCATTGTGTTTTTGGAAGAGCGGTTGCTGCGCAGTGTTAAACCAGCTGCGGTGCTTGTGCATTGTGCGTATGGACAATCGCGTAGTGCCGCCATTTGTGTAGCGTTCCTGATGGCAATGCAAAGCAAGACATTGCTGGAGGCATATGATGTGGTACAAAAAGCTCGGCCGTGTATTTCGATAAATCCTGGCTTTTTGAGGCAACTCGAGCTGTTTGAGCGGATGGAGAACGACCCTAACATTTTGGGTGGTACACCTGCGCATGCCGAGTTGCGTACAATGATAGCTAGGCGGCAACGGCTAAAGACGGGAGTAGCTGATATCATTGCGATCCCACAACTGACTCGTAGAGGGAGCTCTGTTAGTTGCCGGAAGTGTAACTTTGTGCTTTGTACAACAAGGAACCAGGCACGACGAAAATTGTTAATATCGATATTTCTATGACTTTACAATAACATAACTTTTGCAGTTGCTGCACAGCCCAGTCAATGAAGGGACTTGTACTGGTATCTATATAGAACCGATGCTGTGGATGACAGAGGACTTTGTGCTTGTATCAAGCAATAACGGCAAGCTAATGTGCCCGTCGTGCAAGGCAAAGCTTGGCTCGTGGAACTGGCTTGGAGTCAAGTAAGTTCTGGTATACTGACTTTTTGGCCTTTGCCTTTTTTAATCGTTTTTGATAGATGCAGTTGCAAACACTTTGTCAGCCCAGCATTTCTGTTGGTCCCTAGTAGAATAGAAAGTCGCATGATTTAGCCAGATCAACGGCAACTGACACAGTCGCTCGAGCGTCAGTGGCAACACATAAGATACCAGTGCCATAACACATTTCTCCATCGATTATGAAAAACAAGATTATGTCTTTGAATGCATTTTTCAAACCAAAAAAATTCATACATCAATAAATTATTGAGATCACCTAGCCTTGATTGTTATTTCAAGCCTTAATCTTAATTATCAAATCGGCTAAAGTAAATTAACAAGCGGAATGCTGTACGGCATGCGATCGTAATCTTGATTTACTCCTAGTCGCGGATCACTCCTAACAGCACAATACGTAGTAACAACACAGAGTAATAAGTCAACTCATTGCTGCACGACACTCAGCTGCCACATCGTTGCAACTCACTCTCGTGACGGAAGAAGAAGCTCCTCTTTTCGATACATTCGCCCGGGATTTCGCACCGCCAGCATCATCAAGTCTTGTGAGCAGTTGTTCCACGTAGGGCAGCAATTGTCCACGCAAGGCGTGCCAGGTGTCTCCACTGCGGTGAGTCTAAAAACCTCGGGGCGCGTATCACCTCGTGGTGTAAGATCTCCACCACGAAATCTGCAGTAGCCTTCCTTGCAGTACCCTTGTCGCGAGCAAAAGGTGGCCACTTCGATGCGTTGCTTTATACTGCAGCCAAATTGCACTAAACACTGACCCAGCATGCTGTCAAGTAAAATACCCGTAATGAGTATAGTGTCAGGAGTTTTGAGTGTTTACAGACAGAGGTATGCAACAACTAATCAACCTGTAGCACGGACAAAGGTAGCGCCGTGGGTCTTGGTACTGCACTGGACAAACCATCCGACATGTTGCCACCTGCTCGGGTAGACATTCTTCCTCAGCACATTCAAGTTAGTTTACCGTCCAACGTTCAATTTTATGCGGTGCACCATGCACGACTTCTAAGTGCTACCCGCGCAACTGAACAGTATACGTGGAAACTAATGCGGAAAGTATACACTCATGTACCTGTCAACTTTAGATGCATTGAAGGCAACACCACAAAATCATATCAGTATGCTTCATGGCAATTGTGCTTTAAAGGCGCAACTAAGCTTGGATTGACTACAAAAAAACTTAGCAGCTTTTGTACTTGCCTGGGCAGGCATTAACGGAACATGGAGCAATAGCAATGTCACCAGCACGACGACAAACATCGTGGATGGAGCCTTGTGTTCCGTCCTTATTTTTGAACACTAAAGTACTCGATGAAGAATCGCATCGACTAAAAATAAAAACCTCGTAATCAATTAAAATTCTTTAACGAAGGAGAATATACTACAAGTTACCAGAGTAGCAATTCGATCATGTACTTGCTTTTTGACTTTTGGCGACAAAAATGCTTAGCGATGTACATGCAAATTGTTGTTCTAAAGCATACGACACCACATACTACTAATAGAGTTTCCGGAAAGAAAAAGTAGTATAAATGGCTAATATACTGCGACATGGCAGATGTACGTACGCGAGTAGCGAAGATAAATAAAACCTGTCCCCCGCTACACGCTTATAATAGTGCCCTTCCAACAGCATCAGTCCTTGTATTTCGTTGGGCTCGCAAATGTAGTCATAGCTCTAAGTACCTAAATATCAGATGCAGATATATATCATATGTAACACCTTTTGCGGGTGCTAATTTTGGTGTTGTAACATTATGGTTGAGTCAGAATTGCGGCCATCTCAATTTACCGGCTATCCCTTGAATTGACCTTTTAAAAGGATCAATGCCCCTCTACCAGCCGCTGTCTCGTCCTTCCCTATGGCTTTCACGACTGTTGCCTCTACTTCTTCTGTCATCTGCCGGTGGCGCTACCCCGTGTCGCACCCGAGGTTTTGCACTCAGTAGTCTCTAGGTCGGCCTACTACTCTAAATCTTTTTGAAGCGATCTCATTTTCCGATAGAAAATGCTTCGGAGTCCACGCCACGCGTTCCCACCTCTCCTCTATTCGCTAAGCCTCTTTTGCCACCCGCTTCCACGCCGCCCTCTCTACCAGCTCGGATGGCGATGCGATTAAGCGACGAGAGATGAGATGATGGATGTGACCGCGCCGTCTTCCTGTTGCTCTTAAGTCCACGCGTCGAGCTCAACGCTCTTTATGCTCGAAACACCATCTAAGATCAAACTGGCAAAGTCCCCGAAAGCGCCTGCCTCCGCTAAGCTTTGTCGCGTTGATCCGAGAGTGACGATCGCACTTGTGCTTTCGCAGCAAGAATTTTTATGCCACGATCACGCCGGAAAGCCGCGCGCCGTCACTGAGAGACCCGGAAGTCTCTTGCTTGTGACATTTAAGTGATCAAATGTCAATACAATGGTGGCGACTGATAATTTGTTGCGTCTTACTTTGAATAGGTGCGTCCGTATATGCTACCACGTACCAGGTACGTCATGGTCGTTGAAACTAGACGGATTTTTACAAAGACTTCACTTCAAAAGAGCATGGCGTCGTTGTCCGGCAAGAGCCATAGGGACATTTTTCCGAGCGTCTGTACCCGACTTACAATCGACTCTTCAAGCTTCCCGATGACAGCCTGCGCGTCAATGTCAAGGTGGACGAAGCGTGCGCGGCTTTAGAAGCCTCTCTATACCTATCTTCAAGCCGTCAAAAAGGGCCCCATAAATATGCCCAGTTTAGATAGTCCAGTTGCCTGAAGCCCAAGAGTATTTGCACAACTCCTTAAATTAGTTAGCAAACTCTTTTTGGACTTCAAACTGAAATTCTTATAGTCCGGGAATTTTTTCTGATGAACACAAACAAAAAGATTCTATTTCTCTACGTGACTTGTTGCCGAAGAAGAAATGAGCGCATGCGGGTCCTTGAAGATCTACATCTTGAATTAAATGAACTTCAGCATTTGCACGCTCAGAAACCCATCTAGTGTCCATCCGAATCAAATTCTTATTGAAAAAAAGAGCTTAAAGAAAGGCTGAATAAACAAAATTACTATTTGTCCAAGTAGACACTTACCTTCGGCTTGGAATCCATTGAGCGCTGCTCTACTTTTTAAGTCCGCCAGCCATTCTTCGCAAGAAGCTTATCCCAATCATTTCAATCGAAAACCTTGTTTCATTTTTTTGTCGTACTGGTCCGGGATTTACTTTTCTCCTTCGAGGAAATTTATCCATAGTGATTCAAAATGGAATCTTTTTAAATTGGCCCAAATTCTCCATGACACAAAAGCCCGATTTTTTTGACGGATAAGGCTTATTTGGACAGCCCCTTCACATCCCTTACGTTTTGTTGGGCACTAACACCTTCGGCAATCGGAAAACCTCCGAGACCGGACAACCTTCCTGTTGTAATCTCCAAAATAGACCTACTAAGTTCAAGCAACCTAACGTTGTACGCAGAGTATTCACTGACATCTCCGACGGCGACTCTGACGCTAACACGGACCTTATCCTGCAGTATTTGTTGCTACTAAGATGAATGCCTGTGCACGACACATTTCGCGATGTGAAATTCGAGACGGGACACAATTCGTCAACACGGCACGCGGACTGCTTGTCGAACTCATGACCAGGTGCACTTATGAGCAACAGCCCAGTCTGTGATCAAGTGCTTTGGGAACACGCTCCATTCTGTGCGTTGGCAAGAACGCTTCATCAGTCCGAGCGGGTGTTGTTTAGCTATTATTTGCAATAGGGTCTTGACCTCAGCACGCCTGAAAGGATATCCCCCTAATTTAATAAAGCAACTAAACCAGGTCCAGCTTCAGCGGTTCAACAGCACCAGCAGCGTCCGACAATCTCGCAGGTTCGAAGGCGTTGCCCAGGCAAACCTCGCTGCAGAAGGCAATATGGAAAGAAAAATGCGGGAAAGCTGGATCTAGCGAGGAGCTTAATATTGCTGCCAACAACCTTGGCATGCTGACAGCCAGATTTGACGACGCTTTTTTGATCCCGACATTAAGCGGCTCGTATAGGAAAATTACGATTACTAGCAGTTTCAAGGCTCCGAAAAACATATCTAGCTGACCAACGGAGTCGACGACGACTTCAAACGAAATTAAGCAAGAAAAAGCGCACGCACAACGAAGTCAATTTTCTCAGCATCGTTGTCCAGCGGCAGTCGCAGTCTCTTGGTGTTATCGCCACAACCAAATACATCCATCAATGGCGGCTACGTTTGCGTTAAACATGTTAGTGCTGGCAAGAACTATGGTCTTTGATGCCACGTCGATCCCGGCGACTGTATATCATGCGGACGCGGTGGAGACCTTAATGAGCTTGTATAATTCGTCGAGAACACTGCGCAAAGACCAAGAAGGCTTCCAAGGCATCACCCTTCAGGGAGTTAACCGATTAAATGATGGACAACAAAAATGCCGCGCTGGCTAACGTCGTCTTGCGGAAGCGCATAAGGTTGATGGCGTGCGCTAGCTCCTCAAGAACATCAAAAACTCGGACCACATTTCGAAGAGAGCGGTCAGATGTCCGCTCGTCTTTTACAGCGCGATGACACTAAATATAATTAACAATGGAATCGAAATCGGTGAACGCACACAGCTACGAGCCGATCAACCGCATGATCTAATCGCCGCAGCCTGATAGTGATGAGATATTCAGTGCAAAGTGCAAGCAACGCATGGCCTCAGCAATTCAGTCGAAGCGTCGCAATATGTTTAAGACATGTACAAAGTGCTAACATTGCCCACTTCGAAGTTCTCTCGCGTGATGAGATCACTGAGCCCGTTTGAGCTCCATGGCGCCAATTATGTTTGCCAACGACCATTTTCAGTACCTCACGGGCCGAAAGGTCGGGTATATACCAGGGCACCACACGCTTTTTTTACTCGAACACTCTTCTTCAGCTCCCACAGTCGGACCTCGGACTGTTCTGCATGCAGTAATAGATTGAGCGCAGTTGCAAGGTTGCTAGTTTGACAGCCTTTAAGCGCTTTAAAAGCTTGCTAGAGTCTACCCTGATGATTCTTCGATGATGAAGCTCTAAGCTGTAGAAGGTAGCGTGGCGATGATTGCGGGTGGCTTGGCCACTCGCTGTTTCCAGCGATTTTCACCAAATGGGATAAGGTCAGCGCTCATATTGCGAGCTCCAGCGGCATCAAGAAAACGATCACCTGTTTATCGAAAACATGCTTTTTAATTACTTAATGACTTGTGTCCAAGGAGCCGGATTCGGCGACGGCGCCCAGCGCACCGAGTGTTCATCTAGACCGGAGTTTAAGCACAAGATCTTTGTGAACACCTTCAACTCACAGCTGCATCGTCCATTGAAAGAAAGGAGCAATGAGGTGCTCACGGTGCTGCGCTCTGACTTTCCGAGGATGTTCAGATAACCCAGCACGAAAGGGGGGCTTTGATGTTCGAGCCCTTTGGTGCCCAAGTCAAGAAAATGGGCAATTTGTCTTGTCGGTCCACAGACGTGAATGTAGATGGTATAATCCTCAACCACCACCTTCACGACGAGATAGCGACCGAAGACTACCAGACTGAGAAGCTTAACAGCCGCATTAAAGCCTGATGGATCTTCAACTTGTCCCTTCCTCTACAGACTTGCACTACGACCTTGTCAAAATCACATGCCTCGAAATGCTGGTAAAGCTTGGAATTGTCGACGCATGGCGAATTTAAAATGATAACAAACGCGTCTTTGCCTGCCTTCTTCCGCGGTACAGCCCAGTAAGTCAGTTATTGCTGTCATATAAATTATTTGAACACCTCGACAACGACTACAGGTATTTCTGCTGACATATGCGTGCAAACATCTTGTACACAGCGTAGCTTTTGGTCAAGCGAGTAGATTTATGGCCGAGAAAATTCGAAATTTAAGCGTGACCTACAGACTGCGGTCAAGCGCGAAGCAGACAAGACATGTTTCATAGCAATTGCGCACCACAACTAACTCATCAGGCAAATTTTCACAGCAATGGAGGAGAACATCAAATTCAAGCAGCAGAACTTTCTGATAGAGCGTCAACAACATGACTGAAGTTGCACGCGTCTTACTTGACCAGACCGCAGCTCATTACCGCTCTTTATCTGATACCTAATGACGCGAGCTCTTTGACGAAGCTACGCACAACTACAAAAATACAGTCATGAGGACAAGCCAATACGGTCGCGATACAGCATTTGTCTTCCAAACCGCCCACTTAGAGAAATCAACCAAGTACTTCTCTCGTTCGCTGGGCATAAGCGTGTGACGAGGCTAGATTAAGGAAGTTATGCCACCTAGTGAGAGTCGTGACGATTTCTCACAAAATATTGCACCGCTTTCTGACGCACTGAAAGTCTGTCCAATCAGCTCAGCAGGTTAAGCTCTTATGGCTGTGGCACTACAAACAACACGTGTCGGTCCCACAGCGTTTGTAAAGAGATGACATTCGATGCTAAATTGGTTTGTGCTGAGTTGAGCTTACACGGTGTCTCACATCCAGCCCAATCGGGGCGAATTCTTATTCCAGCGACGCAGCGATGGTGGTTTCGGCTTCTCGAGCCTTAATGATCATCGTTAAAGACAGCGACTTCACCTTGTGCTGGAATTTGTGATCGCGGTGAAGAACACAGCTGTGCGGAACTGGATGACAGCGAGCACAAAAGTGCTCACATCTGTATCGGTGGTAACATCGCGCTTCACTTCTTACTACCTTACTATCTATCCGCTTCGACATAGCGTCATAAATAAACACAAATTGACTTCATCAAGGTCGGATCTGGAAAAGATTTACTGGGAAATCCCGTGACACATAGGCTTAAATGAATCCACGTATGACCTACATTAACCGATTTAGTTCTACTTTGATGCTGAACTCCTCCATTAGAAGCGAGCACAGTTCAATACGGTGGTGGTGTTTCACGCTCTCTAGGTATAGCCAACGAACCACAACAAAGCTTTTTGCCTTTATTTCTCCTGTGTCTCCAAGCAACGCTAGCTTGGTTACTCCAAGTGTGAAGGTGAACCTTAACCAGACGGAGACATCTTCGTACAGCGACATATTGACTACACGCTGATCTCTGTGCGAATGACAAACAGATGAAGTGTCTCGGTAAGTTGTATCACAAAGTGACGCTTACTGTTGACCGCCCTTTTCTCCTTAATAAGTAGCAACGCACAGAGATGTACTTGACTTGCAAAAAAATGTAATTTTGGGTATTCCACGATCAGCAATCATTAAAGTGTCTGGTCGCTTGAAACGCTGAAAAAGCCGTGCCAATGAAAATTTGACAGATCAATTAATTCACTGAGTACAGCAAGCAGCTTCGCAAGATCCTGATTTCAGTGCTCGAAGACTAGCAGTTCCAGATGCAACGCGATTGAGACCCAACAACGTCAGTTTTTCGGTTGCACGCTCGCGTCACATCTGTAGTGTCAAGTCTTACAGTTTGTCTCGCCGTTCTTCGTCTCTTATTCATCATTGCTCGAGATTGCTCTTGCAAGCAGACTCCGCGTAAGCGATGACTGCATCAAACGCTTTAATGCAGTGCAAGAAGGTTGACACGTGTTTCTAGCTGTAATGTTTTTACACCATATGAACGGACTGCAATTGATGTTCGTTCGATAGACGAAAGACGATGCCAGCAGCTTCATCTCCTCGCTGGTCGCGATGTCGTACTGTGTACATAGTTGCGCTTCAAAGCGGCGCGCAAGCTAATGTATGGTCTATGGCAAGTGATCGACTAATTCCATGTTTTGTGCCTTCACTGGTCAGCATTTAATGTTTGCTCATGTCCGAAGTCTGCGGCAACGACCAGCGGTATAAGTCCACCAGCGTAACATGTACACGGGACAACATACAAGAGCGCGGTTAACTTGAGTCCATCACGCGCGCTTCATACAGTTGTAGGATGGGTATAGACCGCGTCAGTTGCCTCGAAAGGTGGCGCTTGCCAAAGTAGCAGTATATTATCGGCTATTTGTAAAGGATACAGTCTGAGAGGTCAACTCTTTTGCGGGCCAGTTTTGTTGTTGTTGAGCCTGAGAGACTAGGAAACTTTGGTACCTGTTGTTTCTGCAAGCTAGGGGTTTTGACTTCCCACATTTCGTAGTCGAGACCATGGGCGAGCCCATTAGATCTGCTGAGAGTTACACTGTCACGATAAAGCTGATTATCATAAAGAAACATCGAAAGTGTTGAATGTCGAGTGTTTTGGACATATGTCATAGTTCAATTCTGCATCGTCTTCTCCTTTGTGTCTAAAGGCCTAAACATGACGAAGAGTGTTGCGCGATATTGGCAGTAGGTAAATAGAGGCAATAGTACTATCATAGAAAACTATACTGCTCGTGGAGCAAATTAAAATTATACTCGGTATAAATATCATCAAGCCTGTATACTAGATGAAGACGCCGGTGACTCTTGCTGCGCCATTCCGCTTGCATTTTCATTCCCTTTTACAAGCATAATGCAAGAGTGTACATGAGAAGAGATACGTTTCTATGCGTTCAAGAGCTTCTTAAGCTTCCATATGCTGGACGTTATCCATCAATTTGCTATATTGCCGATATTGTAGCACGTCGCGTCGCCAGGTAAGAGCATTACTCGTCCTTGCACATCAACTGATTGACGTCGATACAATAAACCAATCCAAAGCCTACTCGGAAGAGGGTGGTGCTTGTAGTCCAGATGAAGCCTACACAGCGTGAACACCAAATCCTGATTATGCACCGATAAGCCGAGCTTCAGGTTAATTTTCATTATAAAGCATGGTCTTTGACATCTTTATACTTAAAAATCAGCTTCAGACAAAGCAAAAGCGCCAATCAAAATGGCCGCAAATTCCGTAAATGCTTTGATCACACTGATAGACCTTAGCTCATCGTAAGCCATTTCGCTAATTTAAACAGTTTGCCTTAAGTGATAACCTCATTGCAGATTTTGTCTTCAACAAGAAGGAACAAGTTGGGTCCGGTTCTTGGCCAATATATTTCGATATGCAACAAAGATTAGGCAAAGTCCAACCTGAAAGCTAAACATTCTAGCAGTCAATTTTGAAGCCGATTACGCTGCAAATGATGAGCGTACTCATTACTTGAAAAAAGGGTTTTTGACTGAAGAGTCAAGCATGTGAACTGCAAGCAGGGTTAGGCCAGGAGCTCACTGCGATAAAACGACATCTCGACGCAAGTTGGACACCTTGCACCGACACGCGCGGTGGTTGTTCCGACTGCAGAGCTCATGGGTCATAAGGCTAAACCGTCGAGCTCACCGCTACAGCGACAAATTGTTGCTGACGTTCAGGTCCGATATGTACTGAAAAGTTTGGTACAGATTGTGACTCATATTTAGTCCTGGATGCCCATCGTTCATGACCCCTTTTTGACCGATTTAACAACTCGTGACGCCAGAATACGAGGGAATCTCATGACTAGTGGTTTCCGGTAATTTGAAGGTCAAAACGATCAATTGATATGAAGTCCGCACGACAACAACAGGCAATACCTATACTGAAAGACGTTCCTTACCTGAGGTGAAAGGAAGCGCCAGCCGACGCGAGTCTATGATTTTAGCCTCGGGTGAGGATTATCCTTCTTATGTCTTACAAGGACAGGAAAAGAACTATCGACTTTATCAAAGTGTTGAGATCTTTACTGGCTAGTATGAGCAGTGACCTTTCTCAAAAGACCCGTTTTAGTGGACGACTGCGCAATGACGCATTCCGCACAGAAGGTAATGTGAGACGGCTTTCGAAGGCCAAATTAATTGTCCTTGTAGTACAAGCAGAGGGACGTTCATAGCTTTAGAGCCCACGGATTGGTCCGACATTGGTGGATACTAGTATACTACTTAGGAATCCAAGTTGATGGTCAGCATCCACCTATTGAATGTGATCGGTACAAATGAAAGAGTACCGGTTACCGTTTTCGGCGGATGCCTATCCATTACCCATCACCTTGGACTCCTCATCAGCATAACTAGACACGGATTTAGTGGCGTTCTTCCACTATATAGCCTTATATATATATTTTAATCTGGGCTGATAGGATGTCCGACGACCCTTTGCCTTACTAATTTGCATCGCTTTTGCCTTTCCTTTACTCACAATGAGCAACAGACTATGAGTCGAAACCATAATATCTGCTCATTGCAAGCCAAACTATGTGAACGGAAGCCAGCGCTGATGCGCGTTGCACTAAGGATACTGTGTATGGGCATACCTTCTGAACGATTCACTCAACAAAGATTATATAGTTAGCTTCTTCAAAGCCAAAGCTTAAAGTTTATCACCACCACTCAACTTTTGCCACACATTCCGATGCTTTAAAACGCGCTCCCATCACGATGATGCAAAATCTAATTTGGATATATTATTCAAAATGAAAAGCATATTTGAGTGATCCATATGCACGCCGCTATTACTATAACGGGGGAACGTCAAGGCCAGCATGTGGCGATCCTGTAAATTCTGCTAGCTTTTGATGTAAAACTGTGTAAAGTTTTATTCTACCTTTCTCGTACGCAGTATGGGGTGCTACCATGAGAACAAAAAAAAGACGCAAGGATGGACAGTGCAGAATCATGGTCGTTTACTTTTTTTCTCAACTTCTCGTATGATTGGCTACAGCTGACACTGTCCAGGGTAACCGCGTGCTTAAGTCACAAGACGTTGATCGAATAATGATGATGATGGAGCTTGCATGGCGAGGATCGTGGTTGGACTGATTCTCAAATTGAAAGAACAGGAAGATCATTTCAAAAATTAAAAAGCTTATTTTCAATTTGAATAGAAGACGTCCTTATGACCGATGGACGAAGCAACAGCTTAACAATGCTTAACAATTCGCAATTGAGGAAATGGTTAATGGTACATAAGACTAAGCTGGATAGGATGGGTAGTAACATAAGCTGGATCAACGAGCGACATGGTCCGAAACTCAGCATCTGAGCCGCCCGCAACGTGAGTGGCGCTTGGCCAGTGAAAAATGGTCCTTGGTTATAAGTTTTGCATATTTTGTTAAACTGCTTTAGGTGCATTCGACACTGATAAGCTTATTGTAGACAAAAAATTTTGCCGCTTTCAGTTTTCGAGCACAAAAAGTCGATGTTGAGTGCTTAACTTCAAGTTTACGCCACGCTAAGCGTTGCCATTTCGATGGAAAGAAGCATATAGTTGTGCCTGGCGCGATGTCAACCTCGTGCCAACCCCCCCATCTTTCGTAAGGTGATATATTTAATGGTGAGTCTCTTGACACGTCATATTAAAGCTCTCTATATTGATGGCACACTGCCTTCCCGGGAATTTTTGTTAAGAGTTCGAAGCGTACGCTGCTTATGAAGCGTCGGCAACATTTGTGTCCGAAGCAATGACCACAGATTGATGTTGCAGTCCAAGTGCAGTAGAAGCCGTCGTATATCACAGCGTGGTCGTGTTGCGCCAAGGCGCAGGCCCTTTTATACAGCACTCACAGCCACTGTGTCTGGAGGCCGAATGAGGATGCTGGACAAAGTCGTATTGTTTGGTTAGGCACTTCCATCGCGCAAAAAAGTAAGCAAGTAATTGTACTCCGAAGACCCTTAATTTGACCTGACTTTACACTCTACAAGTATATGCGTGTGGTCAGCGAGTGAACCATGAATCTAAACAAGTTGAAGAGAGCAGTGTTGGGGTTGTACGTAGCGTGAAAAAGTATCGCCCTCGGAGATTTGGTTTGCGTTTGCGCTGTTCAAAATGAGTGCCTGCACTATATTGCTGTCGTCATTTAATGTCCGGCCCACATTTTCGTCTTAGGCACAAATATTAGCTAAGATTACACAGAGACTTTGACTACTGGGACCCACACGTTTGGATTAATTTGTCACGAGCGCAAGATGCTGGTAGCTATCCAATCCGTTGCCATTTCGGATTTTGTAACCTTGATTTCTCTAAGAGGCTTTTTTGGTCATTGGGACGTCCAGCCTTCCCAATTGTTACACACTTATATGGGCGGCTGCCTTGCTTCAATTTCTATACGTGTCGAACCGCGTACATTTCGGTTACGGATTGAGCGACTAATCACTAGAGCCACAGGGTTGGCGAAAAAAACATGTGCAACCAACAAATCACCAGCAAAATTATTGCGCTTCATACTCTCAAGACGAGTCGACACATCTTTCGATGCAGTTTTTCAAGTGTTGCTCTCTGTGGTGCACCTTACCATGTCTTCACTACTGATCAAGAGATCCCAAGCTGCCTTGAAGGAGGTCTTTTATACTGGGCTTTGCCTCGTAATTGTGTACATGAAAATAGTCGAAAATGCCGAACGGAGCACACACTACTACTAAATGGGACCCCAAATAGAAGTTAAAAAAACATTGAGTTTTACTCGGTTAAAGTTGGAAATTTAAAGCAAGCATGATAAAATGCAAGTGCGAAGTCAATCTTTGCGGCATTCTATTGCACGAAACGTCTATTGCGGATGTACTAATCCCATCCTGTTTGCTGATTTGATTTCAAAGAGCGTGATTGGCAAGCTTTCGGGCATACGAGCGACTTCGTGAGTGGCCAAATGATCTTTAAACTTATTGGTGGTGGAAGAATTTATAAATTATCGTTTAAATGGTTGAGTGATTGTTTACGGTTGACGCTATCGAACGCATTTTTCAGGCTAAAACAGCTGTATTAGTAAATGACAGCTAAAAATGACCTTGCTGTTGACGTATTTTTTCGCTCGTCGCATTATTCCCACACATTGAAGTTTTTTTTAAATTTCGGATTAAGCACCGGCGTGTCAGACCTAGCGATAAGCGGATTTGCGGCGTCTGCGTTTGCTTTGTTTTTTTAATCAGGATGTACTGCTTTTGTCGACGTGCTCAGACTTGTTGCCTCTTTTCCCTCAGACGCCTTTTTACTATCGTCATCTTGGACATCAAGGCGCATTACCAGCTCTGCCTTTTAAGTGCGTGCAAGACCGTATCAATTGATCATTTTGACCGTCAAATTTCCGGTAACCACTAAACATGAGATACACTCGTATTCTGGCGTCACGAGTTGTTAAATCGGTCGAATAGAGATCACCAATGGGATGAAGGCACAGATGAACGATGGACATCTAGGACTAGGTATGAATCACATTCTGTACCAAACTTCTCAGTACATATCGGATTTGAACGTCAGCAACAATCGCTGTGCCGATGAGCTCGACGGTTTAGCCATATGACCCATGAGCTTTGCAGTCGGAACGACCATTGCGCGTGTAGGTGCGAGGTATCGAACTTGGCGTCGGAAAATCGTGTTATTTCGCAGTGAGTTCCGGGCCCAAAATCGCGCAAGCATCAATAATGCCAGCTGGCTTTTTCTGGCTTACTCTTCATTTCTGTGTCAGCTTGCAATTCACATGCTTGGCTCTTCGGTCAAAATACTATCTCCAAGTAATAAATACGCTCATCATACGCGGCGTAATATGTCACAAGATTGACTGCAAAATGTATAGCTTCCAGGGTCGGACTTTGCCTAACCTTTGTTGCATATAAAAATATATTGGCCAAAACACGGACCCAACTTGTTGAAGACAAGATTTGCAATAGGATTATCACTTTATGCGAATCGTTTAAGATAGCGAAGTGGCTTACGATGAGCTAAGGTCTGTTGGTGTTCTAAATTCCTAACGGAAAGTGCGGTTAATTTGATTGGCGCTTTTGCTTTGTCTAGAGCTATGGAGATGTCAAAGGCCATGCTTCATAAAAAGAAATTAATCTAAAGCACGGCTTATCGGTGCATATTAAGGATTTGGTGTTCACGCCGTGTAGGCTTCATTTTTAAACTGCCATAGATAATTTCTGTTGGTGCGTCCGCAACAAAAGGGACACCAAGGCCATAGAAACCTTTAAGAATTTAGCACACAAAGCTTTTCTGTCAATCTTTTATGGGTACCGTGAGTAGAAGATTAGAATTCATGCTCAACGCGAGAAGTTTTGGCTTTGAAAAGGTATCCTTCTTAGAAGCCGAGAGTGCTTACGGAAGCGACCACATTTAGAGTGCTTCAATCGAGTACTCTTATTGCAAAGGAATGGCTTTAGACGTGCGCTGATCGCATCAATCCTATATGCAACCAAATGTTTCATTAGACAAGAACATCAGCTATTTCAATCTGAGGCAAGTGAGTGTACCAATGCACGTTCACAGAGAGACCGACTTATGGAATTAAACGAAGATTGATTACAAAAGCTATCAGGCGCAGCAGGGATGTCGCTTATAGGAAGTGTAAGGGCAGGTCTTTGACTTTCGTTTTACACTCAAAACCAATACGTAATAGTGATTCCAATTTGACTGACTTTCAAGACATACAATGAGTATGAGTACCAAAACTTTCATAAGCTCTCCCCAGCACTTGCACAGAAATTGCTTATCGTTGCGACAGCGCTCGGACTCTGCCCATCATGCGTTCTCTGTCTAAGTCCACCGTCTTCCTGATTTAATTTTGAATATTTTACTACCTTGCATTCTGTGTCTACGCCCACTCTCCCCTCGTTTTTCTCAAGTGCTACCTCATTTATTGCTAATGACTACATGACGCATTTTGATTGGAGGATGTAAGAACTATTGCTCAAAGAGTTTACAAGCTCAATTTATAGAACAAGGAGCGCAGCCTCAACACACCGTAAACTTTGCGTTGCACGGCTCACGGTTAAGACTTTTGCGACTTTAATTGGTAAACTTCTGTATGTTGCGTTTGAAATCTAAGTACCCGCGTAGGCTTCAATAAAGTTTGAGCCTTCTATATCCACCAGCTCTCCATAGCAAGCCCAGATGACACTTACAATATAAAGCTACTTAAAACGGATAAAAAAATGCTACTGCGGCCAAATTTTTCATCAAGTGTCGACTCTCCACCTGTGTCTGAGCATGCCTTGTCGAGCTTTGATATGCTTGATGAAGTGAAATTAAGCTGGCATCCTCGTCAGTTGCGCCATAGAAGCGTCACCGTATGTGGAAATATATCGCACGGTGATCCGTAATATATACCTGGCGAATTTGGACAAACTATCCACCGTATTCTGCCGCAGATTTAAAAAAAATGCACGCTAACTCTGTCTTCTACGAATGTGTTTGATTGAGAGAGCTTGATTTACCTGCGCGTTTAATGGCGTGGCTTCCAAGCTTAGCCATGTTTCGCTGACCGTGCTTGATGCTGTGTAATGAATTGTCTGTTTTCTACAATAAAGCTTTTGAAGCTAGAATAATTCGGTACAACACCAGATGAAGTCACTGATCGCACTATATCTGATTGATTTGAATCTCGCAAAGCGCTTATATAGTGAAATATTCCAGCATACATGCACAACGGTGTTTTTTTATCGCATCCACGCCGTTACTCGTACTAGACCAAGCTTCTGAAATGTTGATTCCATCACAAAAGGAGCCGGTGCGAATTTTTTTTCAAAGACGGTATGTTTAATCACCGCCTAATTTTTAATGACAATAAGGTGAATGGATTCCTTACCCGTGTAAGCTATAGAGAGTTTCAGAGTTTGAATCGGAAAAGTCTACAGGCCAACAAATTTAGCTGTTTTTGCTCATACTGAATGTCAAAATTGCTAAATATACTAAGTTAGTGTATCTAATTACCCCGGAATTCATTCAATACGATGTCGAGTCCATGATCTGAAGCAAACATTCTGACAATGTCGACTCTTTTGTCAAAATAATTGACCGTCAGATTCCTTTTACCCAGCTAGTCACTATTGAAGCTAAAGCAGGACTCACACTAAAAAACAGTGTTGGAAGAAAAAGTTGATGCGCCCGAGCGGTGTCAAAATTGTTTGTTTCTCAACCTGGCACCCAATCACTCTCTTCATACAGCACTTTAAGCTTACGAATTACTTTAACGCCATCAGAACTACGGTAAACCAATACAGACGTATCTTTAACAAGACCTAATAAAATTCCTATACTTTTGTTGATCGGTACACGCAATCGTACTGTGAGCACAAATTTCTTTTTTTATGTCACACAAAATAGTATACCATCAAATCGTATGACACACGAAAGGGCGAAGGACAACTTGGATGACATAAAATGGCAAAATTCTGTCGCTTGTGCCGTCTTTCAGGCTGGCCAACTGATGGCAAACGTGACGACGGCGCTCGATGTGAGTCAAAGTGTAGGCTACAAGGCGCCATGAACGACTTTTCCGCTGCTAGTGAGGATAACACTTTCAAGATTCGTCGTACGTTAAATGCCAAATGGTGAAAGCAAATGACTATCGACGTGCTGCGCTGCCACTGCTCCATCCTATCTCCTCATGACTGATCTGCAGCAGTATATAATTACGTCTGTCTGCTTAAATTTGTTGAATACGTGTTGGCCATGTCAGTAGATTTGAAACAGACCCATGCATTATTCTTTGGGCCACTTGATGCTTATGAGCAAACATCGTTCCGTTTGTATTGCAACAAAGTGAGAGTCTGCAAGCTTCTCATTATTCTTATGTTGTGTATTTAAGCGTAAGCTACTTCACATCTCTTTCATGTCGCAGCGTCACATCTTAGCTCTATTCGAAGGAGTGGGCTACATCAACAATTATGGACCGCCTTGCAACGCTCTCTGGAAGGCACAAGAGTTCCGTAATTTATTGACAAAAGCGAGCGGCTTGCAGTCCACACGACACGTGTTGTAAGAAATATAATTATGTGCCCAAAACGCCTTCACCGAATCAACCCCCTTTTGTCATCTTGTGTCCTTCTTTGTTTCAGGTTCGGTAAGGCAGGTCGGATGAAGCGTCCCCCGTTCGACCTGATACGACATTACGGCATCTCATTTATATTCAAAACATGCCCTCTTAATACGTGTATAAATAGTTAACAGTGTGCGGTTGTAAACGAAGCCAAAAAACAAGAGCAGTCTATTTAATCCTGGCCATTGATTTTGGAAACAAGACTTAGCTTAGCTACGTTTCTTTTTTGATAATTCATTTCTCAGTGCTTTTGCAATAAACAACCCCTAATATCGATATAGGAATATGCTGCCTTTATAATTATTTAGTATAAGATATCATAAGTTTAGTGCTTACATAAGATGATACCGTACCTTGACAAGTACCTAAGTAACAACCACAGTTCCTAAGGGGTGAGACGGGTACATGTGCAGCGATGTCAGCAGCAAAAATAGCGATGGCAATGATGCTGGTGCAAAGAGAATAAAAAGGTATATTAAAGTACGCATAAGTTTTTCTTTTTACCTGCTCAGTCGTTTGGATCAAAAAGCGCTCTTGAAAAGGTATTAATTGTATGAGGGGGTGATGGCAAAGCAAATCGCAATTTTTAAAAGAACTGTATGTTACAAAACGGTTGCAGCAGCGACCGCTACGCACATAACACAAAAGACCTCGGATCGCGTAATAGGAAAAATTCTCAATGGAATCGCTTTTTGAACGTGCTCCAGAATTGCACGACGAAGTTCCGGCACTGCGTTGGCTGTATCCGTCCCAGTATGAGCGCAACTGGGTGCGTTGTTCCAGTAGGCTCCTGTTTATAGGGCTCTCGCTAAGAATTGTGATTCAATAGGCGATTACATGGGAACCAAGCTATTGCATGGAGTCACTGCCCATGGCCATCGCGCTTTGTGCTGCCTACTGCTTCATGTGCTTTGCCGGACGTCGCATTATGCGTGATTTAAAACCGTTCGACCTTAAAATGTACGTAGCTGACATATGCCCATTAAAGTCTGCCAAACGATGGACACATGACTTACCTACTTTCCCCATTTCGTTTCAGTCCGCTCGCTTTGTGGAACTTGGGGCTGGCCACATTCAGTACTATTGGAGCAAGCAGGACAGTAACGTTTCTTATAAACACAATTTACCGTCGCGGTGTGTACCATTCGGTATGCGCACCACCCACTCCGCATTATGGTCACGGTCCGGTATCGCTCTGGGTAATGCTCTTCATCTTCTCCAAGGTTCCTGAGCTCTTGGATACTGCATTTATTGTGTTGCGTAAGAAGCCGCTCATCTTTTTGCATTGGTATCATCACGTCACTGTATTGCTCTTCTGCTGGCATGCCTTTGCCACGCTCTCAGCTAGGTAAGTGACCTGGGGCTTTCATTTGTACATTTCTGCCATGTTGGATGCTGCACTCATTCAATGCTACCATTTCTATGTTTACATGTTTACAGTGGCCTTTATTTTGTGGCCATGAACTACTCGGTGCATGCCATCATGTATTTTTACTACTTTCTCACGGCGATCGGCTACCGACCGCGCTGGGCGCGACTTGTGACGATTTTTCAGCTGAGCCAGATGGGCGTTGGCGTCGCAGTGTGCAGCCTCAACGTCTACTACATGAAGCAGGGATATGCGTGTAGTGTGGACCCTGATAACCTGAAGTGGGCCATTATCATGTACTCGAGCTACTTCGCGCTCTTCCTCAAGTTTTTCATTGAGCGCTACCTGTTGCGCAGTGCTAAAAGGCTAGTTGTAGCGAAGAAGACTCAATAAGGCAGCATAGATTTGTACCTTACTTTAAACCCTGAAGTAGCGTTGTAACTATTCAGATATATCCGAATTTTGTAGACTCGTCTAACTTTATTATACGAGGAGAACATGAGTACGCCGCAAAAAACGCATATATAGTTGGTGGATCCAAATGAAGAAATATACTTTGGACGTGTGCGCAAGACTTTCTATATGCTAGACTTCCGTACAGCTTTCACAACTGATGATGCACTGCAGGATGCACGACAGTTGGTGGAGGCGCACCGCCGCGGTGACGTTGTCAATCTCGCTAATCTGGAGCACGCGCAGCGTGTGACGCACGCTATCTTGCACCCAGACACGGACACCCCAGTCTTTATGCCACTGCGTGCATCCATGATTGTGCCCATGAATATAGTCATGGACGGCGCCATGCTGCTGGCTCACAGCACGAAAACGACTATTTTCGCGCAATGGCTAAATCAGACCTACAATGCTTTGCATTACTATGCCAACCGCAACGCCTCGAATGAGGACACGACCGAACAGCGACTCTTGGCATACGTAGGCACTACCGCTAGCTCTGTGGGAGCATCACTCGGCATCCGTCGATTAGCAAGTCGAATAATAAACGCCGACCGGGCCATAGCTGCTGCTCGCTGCAGCAACTGCTGCAGATCTCCTTAATATGGCAGTCATGAGGCAGAGTGAGTATTTAAAGGGCGTTCACATCTACGACGAGAATGGAGACTACGTTGGTAAAGCAAAAAGATGTGGCGCGCTGGCTGTTGCCTCGTGCGCTGCTGGCAGAATCTTTGCCGCAGCTCCAATCTTGCTACTTCCACCGCTAATACTTTCGCAGATTAAAAGCACAGTACTTTATTTACACGACCTAAAACGCGGTGGCTGCGTGTGCCAGTACTATTGAGACTCGTAGGCTGTGCCATTCAATTTTCGGTGCCGCTAACATTCGGACTCTTTCGTCAAACAGCGCAACTTGACTAAAATATCTAGAGCCAGAGTTGCAACATGCGATTCGCAAGTTAGACGGTCAATTTGTGCGCATTGTCACATACAACAAAGGAATATGAGGCGCAAGGTGAAGGCATAAGTTAATTCAAGGGTGCTTGGTATATACAGGTCTAAGTATAACTTTACAGAAAAATTGAGTATTCTGACCAAATTAGACTAGTCAGGGACTGCTCTTTAAACGAAGAAACCACATGCAGCTGTAAAGTGGGGCGCCTGCGTTGGTGGTTTAGCGGATTTAGCATGGAGGCTGATAAAGCTGTCATTGAAGATGGAGCTAGTGAACTGTTTAACCGGCAGTTCGAGAACCAAAAGCTGGAAGCGATGGTAGCACGAATGACTCAATTACAAAATGAAGATGCAGAGTTGCGTGCGAGGCATGACAAACGCGAGCAAGAGACGCACGAGTTTGTGGCTTATTTTCAGAAGGAAATACAGGCAAGAGACATACAGATTACGCAATTCAGCGAAGAGCTCGCAGCAGCACGATTGAATCATGCAATCGCATTGGAACATATGCAACATACTCGCGATGCTGAGCACGAGCATCTGATTCAGCAGGCTGCTGCACAAGAAGAGTCTGCATTTCTTGAAATTGCTGAATTACGTGAAAAATTGCATCAGCTTAAGCTTTTTCGAGAAATGAAAGACAGCGTCACCAATAAGGTGAAAGATCTTGAAACACAGTTAACGACAGAAAGAGAGCAAGCACGCGAGACATTTGGTGCTCTTGAGCGAAAATACCTTGAAGATAAAGCTCGCTTGCAAAAAGAGCATGAAAAAAAGATAGAGACTGTCAAGCGGCAGGCTAAGGAGGATGCTCGGAATGGACTTAATGTTGATACTCGCAAGATCGTGACTGATAACAAGCGCATTGGCGAGGAACTACGGTTCCAATTACAGATGACTGATGAGCTCCATCGCGAAAAACAAGAATTCGAAAGTCGCGCAAAGGCATTAAATTTGGAATTGCAACTCCAGGCTGCCAAGGAAACGGAGTTTGCCAAACAGGCTCAGCGGCAAACAAGAGAGCTAACACAATTGCGAGCCAGTCTGCGAGAAGCAGAACAAAAATTGGGTGCAGGCCTAGCTGCAGCATCGTGGGACGCCCATACCCACGCTACTCGCCATGAGCGCGAGCGTGAGGATTTAATGCTGGATTTGGAAGGTCTTCGTAAATTGTTGCGATTAAAGAATCGCGAGTTGCGAAATTTAAGGCGACTTGCGCAAACTATTTTGAATCAGCGTACAGATGTCGAACAATTTTGCTTAGACTCGCTGGAGCATGTAAAGCACGAAATTGAACGAGAGCGTAAAGAGAAGCACGAACGTGAGATTGAAAATTACGATCGAGAAGTGAATTGCGCGCATGGCATTAAGCCTAGTTTGAGATTTCCAAAGCTGACATCTCCAATTAATTCTCAAGAGCTACTTGGAACGCCACAACATTTTACAGAAAAGGTGGATTTGCGACAACTTAGCTGGACGGATCGAGAACGAGTACTTCGTCTTGTGTTTGCCAAGATCAATCATTCCCAGAGTCTGATTAATGTTCAGGGTGACTTTCCATCAGAAACTACCGAGGCATCACCTAAAAGCTCTACATGTTTAAATCAGAAGGAGAAACAGCGGACCACAGCAGTTTACTTCGCAACAGAGCCTCACACAAGGTACCACAGTCGAGCTTCAAGGGATGACAACACACTCGGTGAAGAATCGCTGAGCATGTCTTTGAGTGGCATGTCACTTGTGCCGCGAGCGCCAACTAATGCAAATTAAGGTTGCAAGTAGATAATGAGACGTATTTAAATTTATTTCTTGGTACAAATTTACAAAACTAAGTACTGATAAAAATTGTTTCAAATTCCCGCTGTATAATTTGGCGCTCGTTTGAAGTAATAATTATTGCTCGCGTCGCTGTTGTTGCTGTCCAAGAAATGGCATGGTGACGGCCCCGGTCCATCGTCCGAATCATAGCGCAGCGGATCTTGAAATAGGTCTCCGCCATGTATCCACCTGGGGCGTTCAAGCCCGAGGTCTCGTTCATAAGCGGCAAAACGTTCTGCTTGAGTTCCGTAGGAATTATAAGCACTGGCGCCAAGCGGGCTTGCGGTCAAAAGTTTGCCCTCACCCGTATTGATGATGTGAAAAATACCGTAGTCAGGCAGCTTCTGCGACGCTGGCCCATGCTTTGGAGCTTTAAAGACAAACACATGATTACTGATCATGTATGCAGCATTAACATGAAAGTTAATGCTTACCTCCCACCCCACCTGCTTTCGATGAAATCAAACAAAGCAACAATATCGTCGGTAAAAACTCCCAGAAGCAGAAAAATACAAAGTAATCGGCTGTCGTCACGCGGCCGTTCATATCCAAATTGTTCCAGATGCTCAAAAACCAGCTTTGAGACGTCGCTAGATCCCTTATTCCTCGCGTGAAGAAAATAACGCATAAGAGCGTATTAATCACGGTTAGACTCTATGTAATTTACATATGCCGTAGAATTTGTTATCCACATATTAACATCATTCTGCACATCATGATCACGTACCCGTGGCTTTGAAATCAGTAATCGCCTTCGTTTCCAGCTTTCCACCTTTAAGAGCAATCATACAGAATAACTTAATTGAATTGATGCTGTTCATATTACTTTCAAAAGAAGCGTCACCTACGTTGGCCATTTTCCACCCAAAATAGCCAAAAAGCACACTAAGAAGCGTAAAAGAGATCGCCGAGTATTTAAGCTGTACACTGACGTCAGATACTTGAGAAAACTCCTGATCGTACTCGTCTCCGTCTCGAGCTGCCTTAGAGATATCGTTAGATGAATTGAAGGCCCAAACGACAGTAAAAGTTGCCATGGTCATGGTGAGCAGCAAATAGAGCGGCAGACACACATTGCGCCACCTAGAGCGCCACTCTTGGCCCGTAAGCACTTGAATATAAAACAAGATTAAGAGCGAAAAATTGGCAAATTGGATGGGTGTTGGCGACCAATAGAGCAGATATAGCGCCAGGTAGCGCATGCTAGACTGCGTCGACATGATGATCCAGTAAGCAGCGCGCACTCCCGTCCAGAGCAGACATAAACCATAAAATCCTGTCGACCAAGCCAATAGCTTGTTTTTGTTTCGTATTGCCACTAGTAGCCGCGTCAGTAAGAACAATGCCAGCAGCAGACACATTCCCGTTAGCAACAGTGTATACATCGTCGGCTCGTACGTGCTGCTACTGCTCTCACTGGCGCTGGAAATCATGATGTTTCGATAGCGAAATTATAAGGGTGTGAAAAAACTGTCTGTGGTCTGTGTAAGTATGACAAATCCGCGGGCTACGAAACGGGAAGTGGTACAGGCGCCCGCACACGGCGGCAGACCAGGCCGCGACGCTTCTTGGTCTAGATAGATAGAACGGTGGGTGAGATTGGTACATGGTACCGCCTCTAAAAACGATGACGAGCCACTGCCACGGTAATTTCCGAATCACCGAATTATATTAAATTTTAAGGAGTCTTGTTACTTGCGGCTGCAAACAAATTGCCGCATAATGTCTAGAAGTGGGCGCAATCGCTTGCGTATGTCCACGTCTTCAGTCGCCTCTTCAAGGTATTCATCTATTTAAAAAAGACGTGAGCATGTTGTCGATCCTGTAACAATCAACAAAAAAAGTAAAGATCACCGACCATAAAGCGACAGAAGGGCTGACTCGGCTTCGGGCGAATCCACATAATAGTCGTCGTGGGAATCAAAGTCCTCTGTATTGCAGATAAGAGCAAGTACTTCAGCGCCTACGCTTATGTCGGCTGCCTGTAATGTAGTATATAAAAATGAGGTAGCAACTTATAACGTAGTTGTCGCCAATAGACCTCGCGTACGTTCAAAATAGTGATGTGAGCGCTCAAATGGATCGCTAACAGCGCAAAAATGCGCTTTTCGACCAGTAATGACATGACTCTAAAGCAAAAACAGGTTAGGAGATCAGCGACATGATCCTTCCTTTCTTGTTACAAGATTCTCAAGTACCTCGACTCATCAATCGAATCTAATTGCTTGCACAGTCCAAGAAGAAAATGAATTACAATGACTTCTTGACAATCTTCTATCGTCTTATTAAGTAAATACTGTCGGACAGTAAAGTGTCAGAGATTCGTCACATAGCTCGCAAAAAAGTGCCGTACATCTGGGCGCTCGAGGCAATAGTTTAAAACATCGTGAATATACTCGATCAGTAGTGGAATATCAGTGGTCTACATTTCGACGCTAAGGTCATAAACTAAGCAAGAGAGTTCTTTTAAAAATCTAGCCTTACCTGTACAGCCTCGGCGTGGAGCCACGCATTTTTGAGAGTCAGACACATGCCATGCTCAAATTTTTCAAGTGTTGCCATTGTCTCGGTCTGCTTTGTCAGCATCAGTTTACATTAAAAATCTTCGATCAAAAAGTTTTACAGCAAAACGATCTTAACCTTTACAGGTCCGTGCTCGATCATTCGCTTATAATAATTGTTGTACTCAATAAGATTACGCAAACACCTACGTAGCAGGTTTCGTCAGTCATCATCAGCACTAAAATTACTTGAGTAAAAGTCTCTTTTTCAAATCTTACAAATTCAGCTTGCCGTCTTCAAGAAGATAACTACGCCAAATCAGTTTCATAAGCGCACATCATCAAAAGCAGCAATATTCACTCTGCAACTCACCGCAAGGCGATTTCCTCGCATTCCCAAAGCGTAGCGTCGTGTTTCTTGGAAAGTTGTCGCTCCATCTCGGTAATGTGGCCAATGCGACTGATCTGCTCCGCCATTCGTATCCAATCATCCGAGAGCACGGGATAATTCGCTATAAATCGCACATGGTTGCGCAAGTCGGCTGTAAGCTTAGCCGACAGCTCTCCAAAGCTATCAGAGGCCGCCTTCTTGGGAGCGTATTGATGCTTTCTCGACATACTGCTCGTCGGATGGTTTTTCCCAACTGGCGATCGCTAGCGTCCAGGGAAGTTGCAAATAGACTAATTTGAACTTCTATTCTTAGTTTGCGCTCTCATTTTATATTTTTTGCAGTCTTGTGACGAATCTTCTCACACCTCATACTACCGCTAAAGCTTACACACACGTAAAAATATCAAATTGTAATATCAATAGGTTCCGCATCAGAATTGATTAAAAAAAAGTATATCCTTTATCATGTTCGACTCTACGCTGACGTAAACTTTAAGGAAAGACAACTAGATTTGGTATAGGATGTATTACAACTCCTAATGATAGAATCCTTGCGTTTAAGGTAATACATAACATTACAGATCAAACACTTTATCCCCAAAACGTAAGCAAAAGCTATTTAAGCTCGGACGCTATCTACATCTTCGTCAAAGAGCCTCTTCACCAAGTTCGTCGCGAATGATTAGCATTGCGACCAGTTTTTGCCTTGTGCTTTTAATTCGTGAAGTTTGTGGATGGTACCTACCATACAGAAACGTAACAGTTTTACTGCTCGTTTTAATAATTGTATTTCTTTTAATATACAAATGTCTCGCTGGGTAGGTAATAATCGCAGCGTACTGCGATTATTCAATCTTTTTTCTTGAAGTTCGTCCCGAGTACAATCTTACTGGTCTAGAACCTTTTGACGATCGCAAATAGATTGTCGTATAGCCGATACTTTGTGCCTTAGTAGTTCCGCCTCGTTCTCCTACAATTAACCACGACAGGTCAAAACCACATTCTTCTAGTATTAAACTACACAGCATTTCCGCACCTGTTTTTCAATAGAATTAACAATCGCCATGGAGGTATTTAGCACGTTCGACGCAAGTAGCTCGAGCGCCTGCTGTGCCTGATTGTGCCCCTCGTCTAGATGCGTCTTAGTGACAATTTTTCTGTTATCGCAGGATGTGCTGTCCGGTATGCAGCCAAATACCGAATCGTAGAGCTGTGCCACCTCCTTTATATATGAAATGCTGCTTTTGAAGTTGCTCCATACGTTCGCCTCCTCCGCGCTTTGGTTCTCCATTTCTTGATACTTTTCGGATAGGTACGAATCGGACTTAGCGTGTCGTTGCTTGGACTCAAAAAGATCGTAAAACAGGGGGAAGAAAACAATCCAACATTCCATTGCTGCCCGACAAGACCGTCACTCTGCTTGACTGCATTAAAGTATTGAAAAGAAGCGTATGAGCAGCAGCGGCGCGCGCAGCAAGCATACGCGGTTGCTGCGGCAAGACAGCGTGATACATGAGCTGCAAGAGTCACAGGAAAGAGACTCAATGGACGGCCGCTATGGGCGACTTATGGCAGAGCTGGCCGCGCTCTGCAGCGACCGAAGCAACGTCATTACGGCCGAATCTTTGCAATTCTTCGCCACAAGCGGCCGCGCCGAGCCTGTCAAGCTCGAGCGCGCGCCGGAGCGTTCGGATGCCCAACAGAAGCAAACAAGTAGCAAGCAGGATGACTTGCTGAGCGCTGATGCTGCTCGCCGCCAGCGTGTCGAGGAACTAACGCGGTTTTTCATGGAGGCCAAATCGGACATTGAGTTTGCCCTGGGTGGTGGACGCGACTTTCATGAGGCAAAGGATAAAGAAATGGAAGAGGAAAGCGAGCGCGACGAGGACAAGGAGAATACTGAGGTTGAGGACGACGCCCAGGACGACTCCGGGGACCCCGACAAGCGGCTAGCCAAGCTACACTACAGACTGCTGAAGGATAAGCTAGACAAGAGGGTGTACAACGTTATGTTGGGTCCCATTCGAGAACAGGACCCGGCGCTGTACGGCGCCATTCTATGCCATCCGCTTGTGACTGGCGTGGACCCAAAGAAAGACAAGAAAAAGAAGAAAAAGCGTAAGGATCGGGATCGTAAAGACAAGCAGTCGTCACAGACAAACATTGGAGCTGGCATGCTTGTACCTGATTTGATAGCTGAAGCTTTGACAGATGAACAAATGAAGACTAACATTTGTCGCTTTATCGCAAGAAGCGTTGCAGACGGATCGTTGCAAGCGCTGATGCTTGCGGCAAAACTGGTGTTGTCTTTCTTAAACCAGCAAATCAAGACGAACAAGACAGTTCCCCCGACTTTTTGTATTGCGTCGCATTTGCGAGTGTTGCGAGGAGATAAAGCTCCTGAATATAAGACTCAAAAGGTGGCTGTTTCAGCGACTTCTGTAAAGAAAGAGGCCATGACGCCGACGAAGTCGAAGCAGACCGTGACAGAGGCGAGTGCTTCGGACAGTGCAGGAGACATTTATGAGACGGATGTACAAAGTAATGTTGTGGAGGCTACTTCTTCTGCCGAAATAGATTTCGATTCGGATAGTGGCTCTATTGCTAAGCTCCGTGCTCGATTAAGCCGGTTCGGCGGTGACAGAGAAGATGTAGACGCTGATGAAGATGACGTTGAAGAGCGTAGAGAAGGTGAAGATAACGTTGGGGGTGAGTGCGCGGATGAAGATGCGCTAATGGCTCGTGCAATTGCTTTGTCACTATCTCCTGAAGTTAATTTGCGCGACCAAAATGCCTCAGATGATGCCTCGGCGACTCCTAAGAGCGACACCAAGCCTGACGGAGCGACAATACAACAGAACGAGCCTTCCGTTGTTAAAAGTCGTCCGCCTTGTTTTTCCGCTGAGGAAATTTTGGAGCTCGGCCCATTTGCACTACCCAGTGACTCGTTGAATGACGTCGATGGAGTTACTGTTGTGACGGCGTTGATAGCACAAATGACTAAGGTGTGCATGGAGTACCTGAAGTCGTGCCATCTGGGTATTCTACCCAATAAATCACCTGTTCAGCCGCATCCGCTTACATTCATGCTCTTAAATTCCCTTTTGAGAGATTTGCATACTTCAGTCACCCTTCATTCTGGATGGACTCTCGATCCGTTTTGGACTGCAAAGTGGCGATTATTCTCGTCGTGTTCGATGCTGTCATTGTTTCGCGTACTTGAAGTGAACTTTTTTCACGTTGAAGTGATGGGGATTGCTCCAGCTTCCGTTGGTCTTGGACAAATTTCAAAGTCAAGCTCTCAGCAATATGATGGCAAAGTCGAAGGGGGGAACCCGTTATTAGAAAGTTTAAAATCGCTGATATCAAACTATGTTACCGCCGAGAGCCCCTTTCAACTTGAAAAAGACAACGATATCATTGGCACCATTGTTTTTGCAAGTTCAGCATCTTGCTCTCCGGCTGACATTCAAAGTGCCGCCGTGTTTTATTTCTCTCACATACGTGAACAAGCTATGGCAGCATGGATTCGCGCTTTTGCTATATTTTACGACAACCAGACAGAGCGACACTCAATACTAGCATCAAAGCTGGCCGAGTGCCTTAGACTCGCCCGGGATGGTAAGAAAAATGTTGAGTGGAAATTTTACGAGCTGGACCTCTTGTGCGCTCGATTGGCGCTACCCGATATGGCGCAATTCTTTGTACCGCCTTGTGTGGACATTATTGAATACGATGGCAAGATCGAACGTACTCAGAAAATTGATGGCGTATGCGATTCAATCTTAAAACATATCGACGATGGAGTGCTTCTAAATGCCGCCTCAAAGACAGGAAAAATTAAAGCGAAGTGGAACCCTGCCGTGATTCGTGCTTCGCTTGACTCAGAATCACTAAGTGCACGATGCCTATACGACTACATTTCAGGGCATGGCCCCCCTGGTCTACTGGGCACCGGAATGGAAAGTCCTGGTGGCGGTCCAAGCGACAATGCCTTAAACGCTGATACTTTAGCAAAAGCTTATGCTGATATGTGGGATCTTGGTCGCAAGCAAAAGGCGGAAGCTTTGGAATGTATTAATCGCTTGCCCAGTCTTGTTGATCTATTGCGCGAAAGCATCTTGTCTGCAGGTTGGCGTGACTTTAATTTTAAAGACAGCTACAAATTAGAACATGCTCCATTGCTGCCGCTTCTCGAAAAAGAAGATACTTCTCGACCGCAAGCTCTGAACTGTCGAATTGTTTTGCTCCGGTCTCTTCAAGATTTGATGATTCAGCGACTCGGTGGCTCCCGGGGTGACGAGCCTCCCGCCTTAGAATTTGATTTTTCAAGATGCGCTGAGACTATGACGCTCTCGGACGGAAATCGAACCGCGAAGCAATACACAGCAAAACAGTGGGGAATGGTCATGGCTACCACAGGTTGCCCTCCCAATACTGGAATACATGAGTGGGGCGTTCGTCTTGATCGTTGCGAAAAGGGACACATATTTCTCGGCGTGTGTACGAGAGATGCATCAGTAGCTACTTACGTTGGTGGTGACCGGCAGGGATGGGGGCTTATTGGCACTCGAGCGCTCTGGCACGCCCGAAGTAAAGTTCGGGGCGACTATGGTGATGGGTTTACAACAGGCAGTATTGTACGTGTCCGACTTAATACGGATAGCGGAGCTCTTTCATTTGGTGTTGGCGATAGCGATTGGGGTATAGCTTTTGACGGCTTGACGCAGCACGGTGCATTGTATCCTGCGATAGGGTTGTATCAACGAGACGATCAAGTGACTATTTTGCCGGTCCAACCGTCAGTAGGAAGTTCATTTGCGACGTCACTGGAAAGTGACTCAATAAAAGACTTGGGTGTGGCAATTCCTGCAGTTCTAAAGCCATTTTTGCATCATGCTGGGGCCTTGTTGGAGTCATGTTGTTCATTCTTGTCAAGCTCTGCGCTGAATGATCTGAACATGGCTACTAATCAGCAACTAAGCCTCACATCAGATCAAAAAACTGAGTATGCACGTGAGTGTGAGAGGTTGCTATCTTCACATCCATTACTATTTTCTATGGTTACTCCGCTTATCAGTTCGTTAAGCCTTATAAGAAGCTACCACGGTTTATGTTCGACACTGGCTGTTACGTTGATGCCATGGTGTATCCGCGCTGTGCAATCTATCGAGCGTATCATTCAAGTGCTTCGAGCACTGATAGAAAGCAATGACGATATGTATCCTGGTGACATTGTGCTAAGTGTTGCCGGCGAATGGGAATTGAAAAGTATGGCTGCAGGCAACATACCGGCTCAGCAATACCATCTTACGCTTAGTCAAGGCAAAGATGGATCGATGCAAGGGCGCAGCAGCGGCTCCTTTACTACTGTTACATTAAATGGTATAGCCCGAGGAACGAAAGTGTCCTTTGTAGAAACTTGGCGCCAGGGAGGGACCTGTTTGGTTGAAGGACGTTTGCGTGCCGATGGCGCCGTATTTACAGGCAGTTATGAAGACACTAAGAGCCATACCAGTGGTTGTATTGTGGGAAACAAAATTTTGCCAGATGTCAAGGAAACGGATGATCGTCAAAAAGTAAGCAACCGCTTAATCATTTTAGAAATGGTAATTGCCAATTTAGTAGGCTACCTCGGCCATGCATTGATCACTCTTGAAAGTGATGACATGCTTGTCACTAACGTGGCTACGAGTGCTTTGAGCCCTAACGAAGCAGCCAACAGGGAAAAAGATGAGAGCGATGACTGGGGCTTGTCTAGGTATTCATCTTCCGAGTGCTCAATTGACGAATACGATGAATGGGTGAGCAGTAGCTTGCTTGAAGGTGGATTGCCTCTGGATAATGTACAAACCCACTTGAAGACTGTGCTTGATAAATGCGCAGACATTTCTGGCATGAAGTCTGCTACGGTCGATCGCTTGTTGCCTGATTTAACTAAAGCCACTAGAAATTGGATGCTGTTTGTGTTGCCCATGACGCTTTCTGTGCCTGTCCCTAAAGTCGACAGTACGTCTGTTGCAGGGACTTGTAGGAACAGCTTTTGCCTGAAGGAGCTTATTGAAAATCGCGGTGAGGCGGCAACATTAGATCGGTGGGTTTCGAAACACGTTGGCGAGTCGCCCTTCGTGCGGCTTGGAGGGGAGCCTATGAAAGCTACTCGACGTACTGTCTGTGCTGCCATGATATGGCACACCGGCTTCTTGAACTCCATCAAAAAGTATATCAATAACACACAGAGTCTTTTTGCTGAAAGTGATATTCGACCTCATGATAGTTTGATGCATATATGGCGAGCTGCTCAAAGAGTTATCGAGTGGGCGATCCGTGCAAAAAATTCGATGGGGTCCTCGTACACGGTTGTGGCTGGACTGGTCATTCGAAAAGCTCAGTTTCTACTTAAAATTGAGCCCAGTACGAAAGCTTTGGCAGCTGCTGAGGCTGTGTTTGCTCTGACAACAGGGGATATTGGTGCTCAAAGGATAGCGTCCAAAGCAGCAGTAAATGAATGCGCGGAGCGTATTTTTAACGATACACTGGTACAAGTAGCTCGATTTGTGGAAGCACCTATCCGCGTGTCAGTGCTTCAGTCGAAAATGCTAGAGTCTTGTTCTGCTGCTTTTCTTCGAACGATTGGAATGTTGTCCTTTCGGTATTTTGTCGGCGACTCGGGTAATAACCATCGTGGAGGTTTATCTCCAGAACGTCACGAAGTCATTCAATCTTCATTTGCTCTATCCAGCGCATTGCAATGGCTATCCCCAACTCTGGCTGATCCGAAGACTACCGGTGGTCGTGGCACACCTCTAGGCAAGGACTTTGGCGACTTTAGTCCTTGTATGATGCCAGCTCCCTCAGCATCAGCTCAAACCAGTGTTATGGAATTATCGTACTACCTGAGCGGTATTGGTGGCTGCGGAAAACATTTGAAGAATGACTTGAGAACCTCTTTTGAGTCATTATATGGATACCTGAGTGCCTCATTATCCCAGGCTACTTGGGCTCACGACACTGATTTGCAATTAGTAATCTTGCTAGCGTGGGGAATTATTATCCAGCCGGATGATCATTCATTTTTGTCACGCGTTGGCATTTTTAGAGTACTGCAAACGGTGTTGGACGAGGCCCGTGGATCTGGTGATACGACTTCATCGGATAGCCCAGCTGGCCTGTCATGCGCTTCTTCAGGTGACTCGGCTTTGGGTGCTGAAAACAAGAAAAGAGTTGTCCAGGCTGCATTAAAGGTGGTACATCTGCTGGCCGCGCAAGTCGCTCATGCCAGCGATACTGCAGATGGGCTTCTAAGCGCATCTGATCTTCCGTCATCTTCTGGTCTCCGTCTAGGCTCGATCCCGTTGTTGCGTAAACCCTCAGGCCCAGAGACATTGGGCAAGTCTGTTTTTCATATGCTGTATACGGAAGTGAAAAACTCGCTGGAAGACATGCGGCAAAATCGAGGAAAGATGACGACTAATGCCTCTTCGATAGCGTTTGTGAATGACCCTGCGCAGTCGGATGATTCGGGCACGTCAAGTTTAAGAGCAAACCCTGGAAGTAGCATATATGATGCTCAAGAGTATTGTTACCAGATCTGCTCTCTACTGTACTCGGTGAGCGGATCGCCTGTTTGTAGATCGCACCTTTCGTCTTCTCGTTGGCTTCGACTGCTGCTTGCCCTTGTTGATGTGAATTCACCTCAGATACAACGACGAATCATTAAACTTCTCCGTCGACTTCTGCCTTCCCTTGACCCGTTCTCAATAAGAGTTCGCTATGATGAAGTTGAAAGTTTTGACATGGAAAGTGATGACGAGCTGGATGCTGAGGAGCCAGATCATGCTTCCACGTTGATCGACTTCTTCGTGGAAATTGTTGGATTGAATAGTCCTCCAAGTGTTGCAAAAGTATTGCTGAACCAGCTCGCTAGTAGCTCCAGCACTTCTAAAAGTGATAAACCTACCAAATTGGCGGCTTATTCTGGCTACAACGGTGAAGGTCTCGCTGCTGAGGTTGTATTGCTTCTTCGTTCATTGTATGAATCGAGTAAGTGGGCCGTGTATTTGAATCGCGCGATCACTGATGCACTCGCCTCGATCCCGCTTTTGTGTGTCACGGAACAAGACAGAGGTGCAGCAGATACGGCTGATTCCGATGTCGAAATGGAAGACATTTCTAAGGAAATTCCTTCACTCGAAATTTGGTCGGCGCAGAGTAAAAATTACGAACGGGCCTTGTCCGCACTTTGTATTCTTGATGGCCATATCGAGGGTCTTCACGTCGGTGGGACAGTCAAAATTATGCCTCGGTCTGGCTCTTCGCTACAAGAGATTTCGTTTCGAGGAGCTAAAGGCGTAGTTGTTGCCTACGAGCCGGAAAAGTCTGCAGCCGAAGTGCTGCTGCGTGAAAATCGCACGGATGAGGTTAACAGCCAACAACAATCTTTGCTTTCAACCCGCTCTGTACCGGTAAGTGATAAACGGTGAACATTTGAGGAACTTTTAGGTTTACTAACATATTCCAATGTTCCTCCTTAAGATGCGCCCAGTTCGTGTGCCCATTAATGATTTATTCGTAGTTCCAGAGGTTGAGCTGCCAACCGCTGCGTTTTCAGACGAAGTTCTGCATTCGTTACTTGTTTCACGATTTTCTTACTTTTTGGTGGAAGTGGGAAAGAGCCTTAAAGAGGTGAGCATCGTAGATGCTTTTAGCGGTGACAACGACGGAGGTGGAAACGATGGAGATAGCGAGGACGAGGATGACATGTCTAATGATGGATCTTCATCGCCATCAGCAATGGACAGTGAAATGCCTAGTGGCGCTGGTGTTGACGAGTCCGACTCGGAAGCCAATGAATCCCCTTGTCACCAAAATCATGGACTTACATCCACGTCTCCTACTGAACCTACTGACATTTTGGCGGAAATGGAGAAGGAATCGCGACTTTATCGAATGCTGCTTTGTCAACATGGCCTTCGTGCTTCTGCTTCTTTACTGAAGAGTGAAAGTTGCGCTGCGGTATTTATCCGTGGTGTTGGCCCTAAAGGCCTCAAGGACTTACTCACTGTTGCTATTTCCGAGACGCCTACAACTGCAGGAGTCGGAGATATCGCCTCGTTGGAAGAAAGCTGGCTGATGCTTTGGTCTCGTTGGTATGCAACTCGAAGTGCTCTTGCAGCACCATCACCTCTTTCACACTCCTTTAAAGGAAAGAATAAGACGAGCGATGCGTTGGATGTCATGCATTCTTCGGGTCCAATCGTACAACAAATGATGGAGATGGGATTTCCTAAAGAATGGTGTGATGTTGCTCTGGCTCGTTGCTCCCAGAATGTTGAAGCTGCAATTAATTTTTGCTTTGAGCACAGCAGTGACATGGAGCGTCTTGTTGCGGAGTACCGTTCAAGTCGGTCTAGTAAAGACAACAGCTCGAAGTCTTCCCGAAAAGACGATTTTGAAGCCATAAGTCCTTTGCTAGAACAGCTGTCCGAGATGGGGTTTCCTTTCAATTGGTGCAAAAAGGCTCTTGCTGCGAACAGAAATAATGTAGATGCGGCTCTGACTTGGATTTTGTCTAATGGTGAGGTTTTGGAAGCAGAGGATCGGCGAGATGAAGAAAATAAATTGCGTGCTTCCGGCGAGGATGACACGGAGGGGATTGCCTCACGGGAAAGTACAACTATGCCAGTAGGTGAAGATTGTGTGTTCATGCCTAATCCACTTCGAGCTGTGAGTGGCCAAGCCTGCATCGGAGAGCACGATTTGATGGTGGAAGGTCTCGTTGGAGGTGGCTTCGCTAGTGTTGGTGCACCCGATTGTCTTGTTTCAAATGGCCGATGGTACTACGAAGCCATTCTTCATACTAATGGCTGCATTCAAATTGGTTGGGCTGACGTAGCATTCTGCGGTGCAGCCGATCGCGGGGACGGGGTGGGAGATGGTGCGCATTCCTGGGCGTATGATGGGTGGAGACAACAGCGGTGGCATGGCCGTTCATCGCAGTGGGGGTCCAAATGGAAACAAGGGGATGTCATTGGCTGTGGTATCGACGCAGATGCTGGCACCGTCATCTTCAGTCTTAATGGCAAAATGCGATCAGCAAACATGGGGGTCGCATTTAGGGCTATTGAGTTTGCTCGCGGCGTATACCCGTGTGCAAGTTTTAATCGAAGAGAGCGTTTGCAATTTAATCTAGGTGGTACTCCTTTCAAATACCCGCCTCCACCAGGGTTCCAGCCAATTTTGAATGTGCTTAGCAATACTCATGACCTTAGCTCGGTGCCTAAGGGGTTTAGTGTAATTGGATCCCGTGAAGATTGCTTGGAAGAGAGCATGGGTGAGGAAAATTATTCAAGTGACACGAGGTATTTCGCTCGAGACATGCATCCATCGATGCTTCGATCGACAGGTCACAGTCGCAGTAACGGCTTTGTCCCAGGCCCTGGCATAACTAAGGCAGATGCCTTGGCTGAGATCAAAACACTTCCCGATAATCGCGTTTATTTGGAACTGCTGGTGGTCACGCGCTCGCTTGCAATATTGCAAGCGAGGCGAGCTCTGCTGACAATACTAGCTAAATGGCCCACATCATTAGTAGGTTCCTTCTCTCTTGGAACATGCTTATCCGGTGGAAGCATTAGTACTGAAAGAGAGGATTCAGCAAGGTTTATTGAGTTCGTTAAACTTATTGCGTGCTTAAGTGCTATCCACATTCCCAATGCATTTTCCAGCACGTCGCTGACGCTGCCTGACAGCGACGCATTTCACCTTTTAAACTGTGGTGCCACCGGTCGTTTAACGCTAAGCTTACTCTCCGGGGTTATGCAATCCGCGCTAAATAACGCTTTTTCGTCCATTTCGTCCGCTACTGAAAATTACAATCCTCTAGTTGATACGATTCTTTCGTGTACTTATTCAGAGGTCAGGAGAGCCTCTCAACGCCAGTATGCTCGAATACCATGGAACTCATCGGAAGCTGCCATTACTACGACACTTTTACAAATTACGGCTGAAGCAAGTCAGACATGGTCTGATAAGAAAGTTCTCAATCACCCCAATCTCTACCTGGCGGAGTGGCTAAGTGGTTTGCTGCTAGAATCGCTGGAAGTGCACAAGGAAAGGCTTTTCTCACCTGTGCACGATCAGATTCGGCAACAATTGCTGCAAGCGTGGATTTCGGCACTGAAGTCTCCGAGCATATGCGTCAAAGAACGTGGTGCAACAATCCTAGGCGGAATTTTACAAGACATTCTGCCAAAGACATGTGGAATTGCAAATCCAAATGATTTTGAGGGCATTGGTGATGAAACGAAGGTGCGTTTGCGAGTAGCCTTGGACGCACTTCCGTTGCAGCGCCTTGTAGATCTCTCACAAGAACGTATTTTACGCGAATATCCGAACGCACCAGTGTGCTCAAAGTATGTTCAAAGTCTAGTGGAGCTTGTTTCTGCCGCTGGTTTGGTGCTAAATGCCGTGGGACAGTCTACCGATAAACTATTCGAAAGCAGCATGTCCCTGCAGTTGCAGGCGTGTAAGAAAATCGAGGTCGATCTCGAGCCGATTGACAAAATGGAATATGAAGAAGTGAAGGCTGCCAAGAAACTTATGGAGGTACAGCAAGCTCAACAGGCTGCTGAGAAAGCCTTAAAGCTGGAAAATATTGTAGCAGAGCAAGCAGCAGCTGTGGACGTTGGAGTCAATCGAATTTCGTCGTCAAGTATTGATCAAATGGATACCTCAGTCAGCAACGGGGACGATGCCAATCAAGGTGCGCGAAATGACACGAACGTTGCAGAAAATGCCGGTGTTACAAATATGGAGGTTGACAATAGCGACTCTGAGGAGGCTCCAGACATCACGCTGTCTACAATTGCAAACATGGCAACTGAAGATAGTGATGCTATGGTTGCCACCGCTGCTATTGCGCCGGCATCGGGGTACCGATTGGACATCAAGGGGCTAGGACGGAGATCTAATCTGCCCATGCCTGAGCTGGTTTATGAGAATGCTGATACTACGTTCGAGTTTCGCCTACCGGATAAAGATCCTGTCTATGACACGTCCATGCTAAATTCGGAGGAAATTGGTGTGTTAGAGGCCGCAAAGCGTGGCATCATGGGGGAAGAGCCAAGAGGTTGGAAGCACGGCAATAGCGTAGGAGTGCTTGCTGACTTTCACACACAGCTCTGGAGTGGGTGTTTGACTCAATTTAGGCTGCGTCAGAAGCAAGAGGAGGCCAGCCCAACAGAACTTAAGGTCGGTTGCAAGGTAATTCGCGGACCTAATTGGAAGTGGCGTGACCAAGACGGAGGCGAGGGTAGTGTGGGTGTTGTTGAAGGCGTGTCTCCATGGAGTGGCGTAGAAGGCGAAGGAATGTCGGTGCGCTGGCCAAACGATAGCCTATACACTTATCGATGGGGTGCAGATGGAAACTTTGATTTAATACATGTTGAAGTGGATGAGGATGGCAACATCAACTACCAGTACCCTACTCCAAAAGCGAAACAGGAAGACGAGGGATCGTTTGGATCGGAACTTCATCTTGGTGTGTTGCTTTATCTCTCTGTCGAAGACAACAAGCCGAGTGGGAAAACAAGCGCGGATGTGGTCAAATTAGCTGGCCTGATGGAGTGGCCTGACTACGGTGCTGCTGTTCGCGTTGTTGGTATGAAATATGCCAACGGTTCCCTGTGTATACAAGAATTGCAGCTAGCCCGAGGTGACCCCGACATGGGTTGGATGCTTCGCTTTGGGACGGAGAAATGGCAACCCGGAACAAAGTACACGCTTTATCCACTAAAGGCGCGCGACTCGGTCGATAAACCATCTACTGACGATACCTTCAAACTCGATACCTTTCGTGGTGAGTACACTCACACTGGGATGAAAGGTGGGGAGCTTGTTGAGATCCGGGGCGAGCTTCAAGTTTCGTCCAAGTATCTCTTCACGATGGACCATCACAACCACTTTTCCACGCTTGGTATCTCGTCTGATGGACTTTCAGTCACATGCCACAGTGGCGAATCACGAAACCTTGCACTTGGAACTGTGGGTTTTACCACTGGTGTTCACTATTGGGAGGTCCACGTAGAGCAAGCTGAGTTTGGCAGTGTGTTCATCGGCGTGTGCGAAAAGGCTGGCCCACCCGGTTCTCAGGCGGCGCTGTCCAGTCGATTGAATAGATGGCACGGGTGGGGCTTTGTAAATTTCCGTGCCACGTACCACAACAGCACAGAGCGAATTTATGGTGATCACTTTAATGCTAGTGACACTATCGGTGTTCGACTCGACATGGAGCAAGGCAAGCTGTCATTTTTTATGGACGGAATTAAGTTTGGTGAGCATATCGTGTCGGACTTAGGTATTGCGTTCGAGAACATTAAAGGCGAGCGAAACTCGCGTACATTGTATCCGTGCATCGGTATGCGAAAGGGCGGCGATCGTGTCACGCTTAATCAAAAATGGGTCTCGATGCCGGGAATTTCCCCAAGCTTGATTCTTTCGGATGCTGTTGATGTCAGCAAGTCATTGCACTCTTGGTTTGTTGCACATCAACTGGAAAAAGAAACTGCCAATGCGGGGTCATCGGATAGTGGACAAGCTACTGATCGGACAGAGGCAATGATGCTTCTGACGCCCTCAAATGTATTTAATCGGGTGAAACTACCAGACACGCTTCTGCGTGAAAGTTGGTTAGAGTGGAAGCGATGGATTGAAAATCATTGGCTACGGTGCCATGTGCGACCACGAGGCGTTTCTGTAGATTTTGACACATCGCCTGCTGCTTGTATTCGCGTTAGCAATGCTGCCGGTCTGAGTGCTCCGTTCTTAGCTGGCGATCGTGTGCGCATGTGCTCAAAGTGTGGACAAGAGCTGAACCAGCCCGAAGAGGCTGTGGTGTTAGGTGTCTACCGTGATTTTCTGTGGTACCGTACCGAAACGCAGGGTAATGAAGGCGCAGACGAAGGGCGCGCGTGGGCCTGGTATTGGTCGCCCAATGAGCTAGTAGAGATTCTTTTAATCCGTCGTGCCGGCAAAGATATGACACATATCGAGAATAGCGCGATGGACATATCGGGATACGAAGACTCACCTGAGCACAGACCATTTAAGCCGCGCTCGGCCCTGGAAGAGCGCGCGATGACCAATTTCGATGCTTTCGTCGAACTTGCCACACAAGCTCATTCAACGTCTTCCGATATGCAGTTAGTTGAAAGATTAAATGCCTATTGTGCAGCAATCGGGCTGGATGTGACAAACCTCAAAATTACTGATGTGGAAACTCCAGCTGAGATGGGGGAAAATGGGAACTGTACTTCTGCAGTTCGTAGACGCTCTCGAGCTCGCTCGCTTATGATGGATGACTATTTTACGTCACCAGCCTTAAAGAGTATTACTGGCCCTGAATTGCGAGCACGTACAGCGGTTTTAAGAGTGTTAAATTACAAGATTCTTCGCGTGCTCCCTTTTATTGCGATTCAGCCTGACGATGGGAGCGCCACTCAGCCAATATGTGTGGCTGGGAGCCCGATTAAGAGCACAACGGAATTCCTTTCAACAAGTTTGAAGCTACGGTCGCTGCGGCGATTAATTTTTACAAGCACTAAACGTGCCTTTTGGGACGACGTTTTGCGTGCGACGACGACAAGTACTCCGCTGCCGTCTGACGAATATGAGGATCCGCGTGAGATTCGAATTATTCGCATTAATCGCATTCAAGCACAAGCCTCTAAGCTAAGCTTACTTTCGCAGCCCGGCGATCGGTTGCGTCGCTCAGTGTTTGGTCAACTTTATCGAGAAATGCGTGCTTGGAGCGACAGTTTCTTCCGCCGAGCATATTGCGGGAAGGGTCATGGAGGCCAGCGTCGCGCATTTAAGGTTAAATTTTTGGGTGAAGGTGTAAATGACTACGGCGGGCCGTATCGTGCGGTATTTGAACAAATTGTGGATGAACTACAGATGGACAATGTCGAATTGGCGAAGGGTGAGCAAGGGTTGCTCCCTTTGCTGATCCCGTGCCCGAATCGTCGTAGCGCTACAGGCATCAATCAGGACAAATTTTTGCTGAACCCCTCGTGTGGCACCGCATTGCTCGCAAATGGGCCGATGGCGCTGGAATTACATCGCTTTTTAGGTAAGCTTATTGGCACAGCAGTGCGTCATGGTCTTCAGATGGGATTGGACTTGCCTTCGCTTGTGTGGAGGCCATTGGCAGGACTTGAAGTCAGTCGCACGCACCTCGAGGGCGTTGATATGGCTGCGACTAATAATCTGACCCGCGTCGAGAATCTAAGCACTGATACGGAGACAGCAGCTCAAGAGGCTGATGAAGTGCTTGGATATCTAACTTTTTCGACAACGTTAAGCGACGGCGTTGAAGTCTCATTGATTCCGCACGGCGAAAAGGTACCAGTAACCCTGGCGAACCGGGAGCTGTACGTGCGGCTCGTGGAGAAGACTCGACTTACTGAAAGCAGCCAACAGTTGGCCGCAGTCAAGGATGGTTTAGCGTCTGTGCTTCCGATGGAGCTAGCACCACTTTTTACGCCGCGCGAACTCGAAGTATTAATCTGTGGACGTCGTGAAGTGGACGTTGACCTGCTGCATCAATGCACGGAATACAGCGAGGGGGCCGATGAGTCGATGCCGCACGTGCAGCATTTCTGGGAGGTGCTTCGTGAAATGACAAGTGAAGAAAGGACGTCGTTTTTGCGATTTGTGTGGGCTCGCAGCCGAATGCCGAACAGCGCCAAAGACTTTCCCATGAATTTCAAGCTACAGACCGCTCAAGATCCAGGAGCTTCTAATCAACCGGATCTGTATCTGCCACATGCACAGACCTGTTTCTTCGCTTTGCGCCTTCCGGTATATACAAGCAAGGAAGTGTTGCGTTCGAAACTACTGTACGCCATCCAGAATTCGCCAAATATGGATGCCGACGTGAGGTTGCATAATGCTGAGGGTTGGGCAGACGCTTAAAAAACTCTTATGATTTTGCATTTACTTAAGAAAGGGCCTAACAGGTGAAGTTTATATCATTGATTGGACAATAAAATTGCCTTTGTGCTTTTATGTCTTAATGCGATTGGTTTTGAAGAAACATGGATCGGCGTACACCATCAAAGACGTGTGTGGATCATCTTAGGAGGTACAGCTTGTGAATGGGGTAGCTTTTATACAGTAACTAAGTACTGGTCTACTTCCACACTATAAGTTCTACTGCAAGCACGACACGCAGCCCAACGACCTACCGACATCCTTCGTCGTTTATCTTGTCAGACCACAGATAAAATACCTCTTGCGACAACAAAGATTAATAAATTAGTCTCGGGCTTACTTCGAGGGGCAAGATTAGTACCAAGTCAGGCAAGTAAAGGTTTGAAAGAGCCTCCCACTTTACATTGGTGGGAGCGCGCGCGTACCGCTTGACCTTCGCCGGTGTTTAGTAGGCACCTCCGCTTTTGGGTGTTAAACACGGCAAGTAGCACCTCGGGTACTCTTGTAAACGCTTGCTTAGATGTTTGCCGTAAAGGAAAAAAAAGCCCCATGTTAGCAGCAACTTTGCCAAAACAAACTCGGTACGCCCTAGCAGGTTTTAGATTTGTCGTCAATTTAGTGGTCACGCGAAAAGCCTCAGCAGAAAGTAAAGGAAAATTTACTGTCTCTAGGGTCCAAGACTCAACATTAGATGCCCTTGTTGATGATGACACCAAGATTGGGAGCAAAATGAGGTCAGAAACTTCATCCCTCATTACATTCCTCGATCAATTTTAGGGGCAAAGGGGCTATGTGTCTCGCTTACCTATAACAACGCAAGTTTGTGTTTGTGAACTCACACACACTTTAGTTGGTGGGTCTGACGAAGAAGAGGATAATCTTCTGGATTGATAGTACATGACCCACACAGGTCGTGGCGCTTCACAGTGCGCTCATCGATTTCGCGCAGCACAAGGACATTTTGAAGGCCTCAAATTGTTTTACAAATTAATGTATTTTTGACCTTATAAAGCGTATGTTTTTGCGCGGTCTTACGTAGGCGATGTACATGCTTTTAGCACCGCATCAAATTTGCATAAGAATTTCTACGCAACGTTATAAGATGCCCAGAAGACAAATGTGGCCTACACCACTAGGGGGGGACCCTTTCCGGGATTGGTTGACATATAAGGGCAAGGACACCAGCTAGACCTGCCAACTTCACCCTATACTAGATATTGAAGCTATCAAAACCCACACACTAGGACTAAGCTGTCTCTGGCGCGAGATGATGGTATCTGACGGATTCTATGACGGAGTTTCATACCCCTAATTGCATTGTTGAGCTGGTTCAGTGGGGCGTCCCGGTCAACTGTTTCAAAGTGCGAGTCGGTTTTAGGTATAATTGTTTGTGTACTTTGATGACATATCTCCATCTGCCTTGTATCGGATCCAATTGGTATAAACCTAGAGCCCTTCAGTCCCAGGTCAATCGACCAATTTCTCGAGCGACCCACTCTATAGTAGAGCGCACTGTCTGCCCGCTCATTTTCAAGGGACTAATCACTCGGCTTTGACATAAAGGCTCCAGATTATCAATCGGTTCATAAATATGACAAATCTATTCGGAAAAAAAGAGCATTCAACCCTGTTGATATGGTCTGACTTATATCGGGCCAGCGCGAAAGCGCGCCGGCAAGCACGTGGAATTGCTAGGCTTGTATTTCACGCGGATGGTATAATTCGCGAGTAAGGACAACTTTGCTGCCTTTCTTTATCGCAGGTAGGCTCCAATAATCGCCGACCTCAAAGTTGTACGGTCTGGATGGAACATTGAGGAATGAAGCTCAGAAAAAATCTTTCTAGAGCTCTACTAGTACGTACGATATGGCAAGCAATTTGACTTTATCCGTTTGTCGAGCCTTAAAAAAAAACTGTTTGATGTCCACCCGCTTCGAGTAACAAGAGTGTGGAGTTGTCTAAAGCGTCACATACCATTAGTAAATTGCATTGTCTGCAAAACCAGGCCAAGTGGCTATTCTCGACGATATAGTTTATTTTATTGTTGCTGCTCTCCAGGTACTGTTTAATGCTCCCTATTCATAGACTTTACGAAAGCACATTTGTCGATGCTGACATATTGTGTATTTTCCCTAATGACGTTAAATCATGTCCTTGGGCAGCCAAAATAATTCTCCAAGCCGACAGCTAATTCGCAAAGCAGCTGTGAACAAATATTTATTCGGAAAAAGCCCAAGATGGTCAAATCTACTGTTTAATTAAACGACTGAGATCTTTTAGCAGCTCTAGTGGCATCTTTAAGTGCTCTCACAGCACTAAAAGATGTACGAACTACCATAAAAGCTATACTCGACTCCCTCATCCAAATTTAACTTAAGCTATCTATGCACTATAGCGTACATCCAGACATTTTGTTATGCAACACAACCTTCTTTTAATTGAGTGTTTTTGAAGGCACCGTTAAATTGCTCCATTTATTTAAATTTGATATCCCCGCACTCGTCACCGTCTTTCTATAAATTAAATGTATAGCCGGTGATGTTGACTACCACACCATGTCATTCTTTGCCCTTTCGATGAAGAACGTACCAATGAACAACATACTGCGTTCAAGGCAAAGAAAGTTTACCTAATGGTACGGTAAGAAATCTCACCACACACCCTCTATTCGATCAAAACTTTAGGTCTCTCAGCACCACATCTGAATATTTCTTTAATAAAACATATACTGAATCCTATGAGCTGCTTTGAATCTTGACGCAATCTACGCTGTCTTATAGGCAAATCTAAAAAATGTCTGTTTACAGCGAAGGATAAATTCCAATCCCCAAGATTGGTTTTTACTTTCGAGACACCATCCTCAGAAGTTTTCGAATAATAATTCTCGGTAACTTAAAGCTCCTCGAGAATCTGTAACACTTAACCTTGATCCTCTGACAGAATACTCAACTGAAGCGCATCTGACGTGAAAAAGAACCGTGACCAGCTAAACAGTCATGATCCTTTGAATTGAGGTCTCTTAGTCAATTTCAAGGTATTCGCGCTAGTTAGGGCTCAATATTGTATCTAATTCTCATTTCCTATAGTGGAGCCATGCTTCCATCTATTGATGGTACTTCGCTAGCCAACAGCAAGCCTTGCGTCTTCTGATCCTCAGTTAATTGCTTGCCAAACTTTGCCACTAGTACTATTCTACCCACGCGTAGATATTTGCTAGTCATTGTGACTTGTGAGCCTATGTCTCCCGTTTAGAAAAGTCTCTTGCTCACAGTTGATGGCACACCTGTGGATCTATATTACAAGCTCTCTATTTAGCTTCTTCAATAGTTGGTGCCGTCAGCAAAGCTTGGCCATCCGCTTAGAAAGGTTTCGAAGACATTGCTACGCCTACCTTCGTCAAAATTTCAGTACCTTTACTACCTTTCATATTAATTTCGGGCGTATACTTGCCAGGTTTTCTTCATAGGAGCCGCAAGCTATTGGTTTAATGGCTGCCACTAATATTCTTGCCCCATCAGCCGATCCAGGGCTCGTGCTTCCTAGCTACGGCATGCTCATGCTTGTGACGATGGAGGTTTTCGACGCACCAATCTACGAAGACTTAATATTCCCACGTACACTTACGTGTACAGTCAATAGCTTAACGCTTCTGGCTTCAATAGAGTTGTCGCGCTCTAAAGGTTCAGTTTGTATGGTGGGTTTCAACTAGATTACTTCGTTCTTCACCGAAAGAGCTCCGAGCCTCTTTTGATGACCGACGTTTCAGTCGCTCTCAGGGCGCATCTTTCACTAGCGATTTTTTTAAGCTTTAAGCAAGAAAAAAGGTCCACTTGTCGGCTTCTGTCGGGCATTGTACCAAACAATGTTCCCTTACTTACCG